>CM031236.1:658948142-659501126 GCA_018340775.1 Taxus wallichiana var. yunnanensis | reverse complement strand
TAGTTGATTACGTATTGCTCTATTTTTGGGGTCGACTCCCTTGACCCTTATTCAACTTTAGTTAAGCCTCGTTTGAGTCAAACTTGAGTTAAGGTGTGTAAGTGAGATCAAAAATCATCATATTCAAACACTTATCCATTTTTATGTTTACAACATCATTTTTCCTCCAAAATCTCACTCTTCTTGTTTTTATGTTGCTAATGATATACCAAAGGCCTCATATGTTGAAAATGGAAAGTTGTTCATATCTCCCAAACCCATTGTTTGATCCCTATGAGATTTTAATAGTAGCTCCTTCTCAAAAATGTATTTCAAATGATCCCAATCTTGAATCCAATGGTGTTCTACATTATTTTAATTGCTAGACAAAGTTTCCCAAAGTAAAAAATCATTTTTCAAATCTACAGAGTTTTGGTGATTAAAATCCTCCATAAATTGGAGCAAAGCATCCTTGTGAAATAACAAAATTTTTGAGACCACTCTCATTCCATTCCAATACTGGGAAGACCCACTTCTAAAAATATTAAGCCTCATTGTCTATAAATAATAAGTGATGTAAGAAATTCATTCTCGAGTTATCATTGCACGTAGACATCAAGGAAACTCAAAAGTGCCAAATTAAGCAATTGGTAACTAAAATGGAATTCTCAAAATAAGACTTACTAAAAATAGTAAGTGTCAAAATATTGGTCAAGAAACAAGGATGTTGAGCCTCTCATGTTAAGAAAAAGAGCACCTGGATATGTTTGAAATAGTGTAGAACATCATAGTGACTTGACATATTCATGATTTCACACTATGCACTTTCAGTTGAATGAAGGAGAAATTCTTCTATTTAGAGGAGAAGCTCTACTTCAATGAGGAACATATGGGAAAGAAGGTGTTTAGGAATCTAAGGTTGATTCCATTCAAAAAGGAAACATATTTGTCATGGAGGTGAATTTTGAAGCCAAGAGGAATAAAGTGATGATCTCCATGTTCTAACTCCAACCTTGTGTTCAAAAAGGATCATCATATTTCCATATCAGTGCTAGTCTCACAACAATGTTTCTAAACACTCATTCATGTCCTGGAGTGTGTCTGCATCTCATAGGAGGAGGAATTTGCAATCTGATGTTCCAACTCAACAGGAGGTCAAAGGAAGGAAAATTCATTCATGAAGCATTCACTCAAGATCCATCGGAAGTAGGTTCTTCATCAACATAGTTTCCCCATCTCTAGGATTTTCCATTTCTTTCTCTTCTTCTCTCTCCCACCCTCCCTCTCTCTAACATTCTATTTCTTCATTGGGAATGTACTTTTTCACTCTTTTGTATTATTCACTTAAGTTATTTAATGTTTCCTTGTAAAATTCCCTTTTCAAACATAAGAAAATGACTTAATTTCATTCCTAGGAAATGTGAAAAGTCACAAGTGGTAGCAAGATGAAGAGTCACATGGGAGGAGAGGAAGAGACAATTGAAAGTCTTAAATTGGGATGGATTCTCCATTTTAGGGGCTTGGAAATTTTTTATTGTTATAAGTTGTTGGATTTCACTACTAGTACAAGAAATAAAAGCTACACTTCTTTTGTTTCCTTGTCTACATTCATCCATTCTCTCTACTTTCAACTTTGCAAGCATTGTAACCTTGTATACTGACGAAGAAGTAACTTTGTGTCCTTGATCACCTGGATGTGTAGAAATTTTGTCTCTGCGATTTTTTAGTCTTACTATTGATTGCAAGGTTGAATTATTCTAATTGAATGTGAACCTACTCGGTTATCTTTGGTGATAATATTTTAGTTCCTACTCATGACATTAACCCTCTCTCCCTATTTCTTCTACTCCTCTTTACCTCTCTTCTAATAAAATTCCTCCCTTGTACACTATACAAGCACTTTTCCACAGGTTTAATGGAGTATTCCTATGTGATTCCTAACTTAACGACCACCCCACAATTTTAGTTAGTTTACATTCAATAATGGGAGCTTCCCTATACCCAAGAAGGAGGATCATTCCGTGACCATTGGTGAAAACTAATAATCTGCATTGCGACAAATTATTTCACAAACACCATGTGAGTGCAATTTGTGCTTAAAGGGGGTCAAAATCAAAAATAGAGAAAATTAAATAGGTTCCAGGTTCAAAACCCAACAATACATTTTTCTTGTAGTACTTTATAGCCCCCATTTTAGTTCTAATCTTAAGTAATTGCAAGAAATAAAGGGATGTTCTACCAACCATCTCTTATTAAATAGTTCAAATCTTCACCCCAATGGATGAAGGAATGTGACAACATGGCATCGAGTGGTCTTGAACATCCTCTGCCCTTTAATTACACAATTGAGGATATGAATGAAAAACAAATAGTTAAGCGAAGTCAGCCTCCGTGAAATGACGACGATGTATTTAGCTTGAGTGGAATCCACACATTTGAAATCCGACATCCTCTACACTTTGATAGTCTAGTCTTGCAACACAAATACAACAAATATTGTTCCTCGTGTGTATCAGGAAGAAATGGCATGTGTGTCCTTCATCTCCAAGAGTTGTCTATACTTTGATTGGAAGAAAGGATAACCATTGTTGGCATGTGCTAGGGGTTGTTCGGTGGTAAGAACACGATCATTTCCATAAAATGGGAGTTTATATTTTTATATTATTATTTTTAAGTGTCAAGGTTTTTGATTGAACAATGTTTAATTTATTAGATAAGGTGAAGACATGAATGGAAATTTGGAAATAAAAAGGTGGAAATTATATACACGCATGTCCCTCACATATTCTATGGCTAAGATTATTCCTACCTAGATAATATCTACTATTTTTGTTCCATTTTATCATCTCAATTTCGCTTGCATTGTTCACGTCGGTCAGCAATTTAGCGCTTAAAGGGGAAAAATATACAAGAAGAAAATTCAATATCTTACAGGTTTGAAACCCAACCATATTGTTTGCTTCTTATAGCACTTTGGAGGCCCCCTTTTTAATTTTAAGCTCAAGTACAAGGAAACAGGTGATACGCAAAAAATCATCAATAATTGAGCACGTCAAATGGTTCATCATATGAGCGACATTATTTGTTGGTCAAGCTTTGATTTTTAATTTAATTTTAATTTCTTCAAGGTTTTCTTTTGGAAAATTTGTAATTTAGTAAATAAAACAAAGACATGAATCGAAAGTTGGAAATAAAAGGTGGGAATTAAATACCGTGCCTTGACCTATTCCATAGATCGATTGTTCCTACCCAAATAATATTTACTATTTGTGATCCATTTCATCACCTCAATTCAATTGTATTAATCACATGAATGCAATTAGAGCTTTAAGTGGCTAAACTAAAAAATGGGGAAAAGGCATAGGTTCCAAGTTCAAAACCCAACCAAATTTCTTGCTTCTTATAGAACTTTGTGGCCACCCTTTCTAGTTTCAAATTGGAGTAATCAGAACACATGAGGTCCCCTCCAACAAATGGTCATATTGAGTGAGGGGTAGATTTTATCACCAATCAAGTTTTGTTATTTCTTAATTTTATTTTGTTATCGGCGTCAATGTTTGATTGGATTGCGTTTAGATTGTTAGATAAGTCAAAGACATGAATAAAAACCGGAAATAAAAGGTGGAAATTAAATACTTGCATGTCCCGCACCAATTCCACATTCAAATTGTTCCTACCCAAATAATATTGTCTACATGTGATCCACTTTATCATCTATATGTGATCCACTTTATTGTCTTGATCTCACTTGCATTTTCCACGTGAGTGCAATTTGCACTTAAAGAGGAAAAAATAAAAATGGGGAGAATCCAAAAGGTTGCGGGTTGAAAACCTAACCAAAATTCTTTCTTATTGTAGAACTTTGTAGCCTCCCTTTCCAGTTGTAAGTAGAAGTAATAATAGGAAAGGTGATGCACTGCAGAACAATCATCGATGATTGAGCACCTCAAGCGATTGGTCATATGAGCAACATGTAGATTTTATCTTCCAATCGAGCGTTGATATTTTTTTATTTCATGGCATCAAGGTTTTCGATTGGACAATATTCGATTGGACAATATTAGTTTGTAGATAAACGTAAACATGAATTAGAAGTTGGTAATAAAAAGGTGGGAATTAAATACTTACATGTGCCACACCTATTCCATCTATCAAATTGTTTTATCCCAAATAATATATGTTATCTATGCTCCACTTTATCGCCTTAATCTCGTAAAGAGGACAAAATAAAAATGGGGGAAATCCAAAAGGTTTTGAGTTCAAAACCCAATTGGAATGCTTGCTTCTTGTAGTACTTTGTAGCCTCCCCTTCCAGTTGTAAGCTCAAGTAATTGTAGGAATATGGGAGATACATGAACAATCATTGATAATTATGCCCCTCATATGATTGATTGGTAGGCTTTAATTTCCAATCAAGCTTTTCTATTTTTTTATTTCATGGCATCCAAGATTTTTATTGGACTTCATTTAATTTGATAGATAAAATATAGACCGGAATGAAATGTTGGAGATAAAAAAGGGAATTAAATACCTGCATGTCCCAAACCTATTCGGCAAACCCGACCTCACTTTCCCCGTTAAGAAGAACCGCCTAACCTATCATTATGCCCAAATGGACCGAATTAACACTGATCGGTGCGGATCAGTACCAATTCCCCAGAATCGTCTGGATTGACATCGATCCCTGTCATTTTTCCCGTTTTCTCATTATCAGAAAATTAGATTTGTCTATTCAATCTAAAAGTATGTGAATCCTCATATGACTGTCCCCGGAGAAGTATATGAACCAGCTTGCATCTACGACCGGAACAATCACAAATTAAGCTTGTGCATCATAGCTCTTACACCTGAAACCGATGACATCCCTAATCAGTTGGACCTCCTTTTGGAACATAGTGACCGGGATAATTTCTTATTGGGACTGATATTTTGAGTCAATTGATCTCGCCGCAATTGGACGTTAATTGCGTGTTCACACATTCAAATTTGTTTTCCGCTTTTACAATCAGTAAATCTATCAGCAGTTACAACTTTATTATCTGCTTAATTACTTAAATAGTGGGCTGACATCCATGAAAGGAAGTGCACAACTTCTCTGGACTAACATTCTGTCAGGGAGTCCACTATCTATTTTTCTAATCGTATTCTATCAAGTGAGTTACTTGCATGCAAGTTATCTTCCCAGACAAAAAGAGTTCTCATAGTCATTTGGATTCGACGGTGCGCAACATCTCCTATCACATCGCTACAAATATATCCTTGTTAAACCCTGTTTATTTTTTGTTTTTAAGTAATCAATCATTATTAAGAGAAGGAATTAAAACTTACTAAAACACTCAAACTTATTCCATGGTTTAGATTGTTCCTACCCAAATAACATTTTCTATCTATGCTCTAATGTATCATATTGATCTCGCACACATTATTTGTATGAGTGAAATTTGTACTTAAAGGGGCTAAAATAAAAATTGCCAAAAATTCAATAGGTTCCATGCTCGAAACCAACCACAATGCTTGTTTTTGATAGTAAGATTGAGTAATTGTAGAAAAATAAACGATGTAGGAAAAACAATCCTTGATAATTGAACCCTCCAAAGATACACATATCATCGATAGGAACATTTTATCTAACGGTTGATATTTGCTATTTTTATGGCATCAAGGTTCTTGATTGGATGACATTTAATTTGTTAGATAAGGCGAATACATGAATGTGAAGTTTAAAATAAAAAGGGGGGAAAATAGATGAAGCACGAACATTCACCAAGTATATATGTAAAATATGGCCAATGATTAATTGACATGTTTGTATTATGTGGTGACATGGGCATCAATCGAATGGAATGGGTGTGCCGCGTATGCATGTGCCATTCCTCACAAGGAAAACCTTATCCGGCTTCAGAGTTTGGGCAATGCCGATATAGATGACTACTTAAGCGGCTCTAGACATGACCACACACCCAAGTGAAAAATATCTTTCTGACTTGATCAAGTGACTTAGGTCAATCACACTAGCAATAAAAAATTTACGTAAGAAATTAACCGATAATGACATAAAAAATAATATGTTGTTCAAGGGATTGTGTCGATTCAACAAAGTGATTCTCACATAGATAAATGTCTTCGACATAATTAAAATATACTCTTCAATTTAGAATTTTTTAAAAATGTTTACTAAATTTATTGGGTAAAAATATATTATTAAATTAATTTAATGTAAATAAGAAACACTTGTAGTAGTGATGGGTATTAAATTTCAATCGTAGTCTCGAGGGGAGAATATCTACTAAAGAATTCCATGTATTAGTTGTGATGTACGCGAGAAGGGATCTCAATGTTTAACTCTTTTATTAGAAACATGTCAATAATGAAAATTTTGTTTGCCTCTTTAGGGATAAAATTTGGAGGGCTCTAATTTACTTATAAATGAGTTACCTTAGTTGAAAACTTAGTATGTGACAAACGACCTATTTAGAAGCTTAAGAACGTCTTCAACCATTTTGGTGTTGTCAAATCCCTTAGCAAAGAATTATTTGACTTAAGAAACCACTACCAAGTCAAATCCATTTCTTACTCAATCCAAAATTAACTCTACAACTCTTAAATTATCATTCATTCATAGTTATATAACAAGACTATGATATGGAAAATACCGCCAAATATGATGATTTGTAGGATGTCTTAGAGATTAATATAATATTCAAAGGGACTAAAGCTAAAATGCATATGCATGTAAGCATTGGACTAAGTAATGCCCTAGTTTCCATTTTTGTTGTCTCGTTTGCTCTGTAGAAGGGAAACTTTGATAAGTCAACTCCACCTACCTTATTTCAGATTGAATCGTAGTGATTCGAGGACAAAAAATGTATTTATTTTGAAGGTGTGTTAAGTTACTACAAACATTTTTTTATGTTGTACTTACAATATGATTTTGGTCTAATGCAATTGATTAACTAATAATGGGGAAATAATAGTGTAGTTAATCTAATCTAGAACGACATGCAAATAGAGTAAATAAATGTACTAAATAAATATGGAAATGACCCAAGCAACTAAGAAAAATAGAAATGCTAAACCCTAGTGTACTAAGAGAGTTAGAATGAACTCAACTGAATAGAGGAGCTCATTGGACTATGTCGCAGTAAGTGAGCAGAGAAGTAGGAAGCCAAACGAGCGTGTAGAGGCCTCGAAAAGGATGGATCCGATCTATCTAGTTGGACTGGAGCTTTTAGATAGGGAATGGGGCACTTGTAATGGGCGCTTTGGTTTGTAGAATGGGTGCCCTAGTTTGTGAAAAAGATTCGAACCGAGTTTCACAGCTTGGCTACAGTGGTCGAAACCTCGATGCTTGTCGCATTAACTTCGCGACACTACTTCAGTGTCGCTGATAATCCCAGATGTAAATAAGACCTCGCAAAATACCAAAAGAAGTATTAAAAACATAAAAAAAGAATGCAAATGAATGGGTCGATCGACTCAATCCACAACAAAGTGGACTTACTAATCGAGCGTTGCACTCACATTTCGGACTCAAATGTAGTTCCTCTGTGTGTGTGTGCATCATGTGCCCTAGGTGATCTTGTGCCACCACACTTTGTTAAGTAAAGCAATAACTAGATGTGAAAATGTAGTAGAATGATGGATGGAATAGAATAGAATCCCCTCATATGCTTGTGTGATGAAGATGAACCAACCTTGTCCTTTGTGATGGAGCTAAATGTATGCAAATGATCTCCAAATGCCTTAGATGAATGCAACCCTAGGTGAATGATAAAGTAGCAACTAGTGCTAATTAGTCCCTCATTATGGTCTCACAACTTTATATTTATAGGGTTCACTTGATCTAATTTCGTAATTAACCCCAAAATGGCCGACCACCAAAAGGATAGAAAGCTAAAATGACTAGAAAATGCCAAAAATATGGCGAGAAAGTTAAAAAAGGATCGTGTGGCACCTTTGGTGGGACCAGAGCGCCCATAGGCACCCCAATCAAAGCTAAAATAACGTGAAATGACAAAAGATGACTGACATGATTTTATGACTACAAAGACTATTAAATTGTTTCTAAAATAGTTTGATGTGTTTTGAAAGGTCTAGATCAAATGTTTTCACAAAAACAAATAACATAAATATTTAATAGTTAAAAACTAGACATTATATTCAAAATCTCAAAAACCTTGAGAAGAGGACATGCATGCTTGATTGAAAGTTTGATGGGAAAAATATGACACTTCATCCATGTAGGCACAATAAAAGAAAAGAATACAATGCAAAAGATGCAATTGCAGAGAATTTAATGGTTACTTTTATGGTGTTTCCCACCACATCAAGTAGATATGTGATATGTGATATGTTATTTCAATCACTACATGAAGTAGATATGTTAATTTTCTCGCACTTTCAGGTTGCAAGAAAAAAATATAAATGACTATAAAGCTGAAGTAGGAAACCTGAAAATCCATTATCAGCTATTGGTGCAAACATATCCATTTTCAGAACATATGCTGTCATACAAAGCATTCCCATGGTGGCTACAGTTGTACGAATAAGTCTCCTGTCAGGAGTTCCATTTTCCTCACTATTCCTGAAGTTCATCCAAGCCAATAAACATCAATAATTGCTACAAAATTAGTAAGAACATGAAGACATGTTGATTCAATATCCAAACTAATTCCTATCAATTGCCAATGCTTCTCTATTCATCTACTTAGTTTGATATATTCTCCTTTACTTATGCAAACAATAGAGGTAAGTTGGAGATTAGCGAGATCATTTTTTACACCAAACCAAGCACCGGAGCTTCAGTTGACATAGAGCCAATGTTAGGCATAAAAAATTCTCCGTTGGCCTATTTTGAAACCTTCAAACTATAAATAGGAATTGTATTTCTTATGACTTCAAAATTTATATAAAAGAGAAAGAACAAGAGAACTAACAAGTTCAATAATGAATGGAGATAATGAAATCTGTTCAGAGATTAACAATATACATACATATCCCCTGTAGGCAGAAAACCCGAAATCACTATTGGGATTGTTAGACAATCGCCATTTCCTTTTCCTTTTTCTTTCCTTGTATTCAATGGATATATATGTATTGTATGTATTCCTATTTCTTGCATCACATATCAAATAAAAAAGAAGCGCTGTGAAGATAACAAATATTAATGAAAAACAAAAAAAAAAGAAGCTAGCAGATAGTGGAGTTTAGAGAAGGGAAGGGTAATGCTTCTGTTGTTAAATATGTTACGATTATCCATGGAAGCCATACGGTCACAAGATGGGAACATGGTTAGCATGGCCGCAATGACATGTAGTAATAGCACGTCTCATTCATCCTCCTCTAATTACACAGGGTTGGGCAGTCTTCAATGCCATCAACTCCTCCAGATCTTTTTGTACCCTTCTGTTTTTTTCACTCATGTTTTCGCAGCACCGCTTCAAAAGCTCTCAGTCCACTTTTGTCTGCTTCAACTTCTTATTGAAATACACACAAAAAATAAACCTTGTTTAATAGACATAAAAATGATCTGGTGTTTTAAACCTTAGACCTTGTGAATAATCAATATTATTTGAAAGACATAAATTCAAAGAGGGTAAAAATATTACTCTATTCGGTTCTGAAACTAGACTTCGACTTGGCGTGGCTGTAAATTCAACTGCTTTGCCAGCATGTTCTTCTGCTACTACTAAATCCGGATTAAACCATCTAAAAAACCATAAATTTATGGAACACTTGAATATCACAATAAATAAATATGTTTTATAGGAATTAATCTTACCAGGTTTAGAGTTCTGAGCTCTCTTCTAATAGAGAAGATCGTCCCTTGGAATGCCACAGTTTTTTCCTGGTTGAACCAATTTCTTCATCGTTGCTAGTCTAGAGCTCACATCGTTGTTATGATCCCTCTCCAGGTCGAAATTGAAGGACGGTCTTTCTTGGTCTCTTTTCACATGCAGAGGCCCCGGCTCTCTAAATCATGGGAAGGCGATGATACATCTTTTCTATGAGAGGCACTAGATTCATGTCTATCTCACACGGGGGATTGGTCTGTGTAATCGTCACGGGGATTGGTCTTCTTGGCATGCACAAAATCAAACCCCATAAGAATATACACATAAAAATAGGAAGGTATATATGCAATGAACATATTTTACGTATGTATACATCTATCACACATCTATAAGTTTGATGGATTATGTATATATACTTACCGTTTTGGAGGAGTAGCCAGGGGAAGGGCAATACTGGGGTGGAACCCTAGGTAGTCCTCGTGTGAGGTGCTGCAAATGTGATGTCGCTGTTACTATGTCTCAATATCATGCTGATAATGGCCAAAATGAAGACGAAGATGATGATGATGATGACGACATGGCTAAGGGCTCCAATAATAACTTCACTTGTAACATTGATTATCAAATGGTGCTCTATAATTGAATGGAGATAGTGAACGACCTCTAGAAACATAAAGAAAATTTACATTACTTTCTAATAGAAAATTCAATAAGAATACGTATATGACAGTCACCTAATGATATGCAATCAGATGATTCAATAAAATCTGATAATTTTATTAAAATCTAAAATGTATATAATCGTTGTAAATGAAATACACTGAAATGCTAAACAATTTATTTGATTTTATAAATGAAAGGGAAATAAAAGAGATAAAGCACTTACCTTGATTTTTCTTACCTCGCATTGACCGGAACTAAGTCATGTGATGAAACAGAATAACAGATGCACGAAACAAAACATAGAAAAGTGCAATAAGGTAGAACCGCAGAATCGGGTGCCTCGGAGAAGGATGGGGGCTCTTGGGCGCACTGGTCTCTGGATTATGGGCACCCTGTCTCGTAGTAAAATGTTGGAACCTCGGTTCCAATATAATCACTAGGGATTCACACTTGTTCTCATTTTTTCGGTGTATGTCGCACTTGGATCGCAGAGGTACCTATAAATCCGCAATAAAAAACCACATGCAAAACCCTCAAATAGACATCAAATCCTAAAAAAAGAAAGATGCAAAATGAGGGGTCGAACTATCCTCAGCCATCACAATGGTGGACTTACAACTCGAACATTACACTACACCTCGGACTCCAATGTAGTTCTGTGTGCATGTGTGTGCAATAGGTTAGAGCCCTCGTGACAACGACGCCAAGATAGTGGGCAATAACTAGATAAAAATGAAAATGTGTGGATGTAATAGAATGAACTCCCCTTCTTATATAGTGTGTATGTAGAGTAATAGCCCAAATGCAGTCCCTTGCTCTATGTAGATAGCTAGCCCTTGATAAGAATAGTATGCCCTTATAATGGTATGTATATTGTGTTTATATAGGGATCTCTTGTTTGAATTTCAACACTAATGACCCAACATGTCGAATAGTACCTCGGGAGATGAGAGGGAAAACCGAAAAGACCGATGTCATATGTCAAAAATAAAACCAAATACATAAAGGACAATGGGAAACCATAGGGATGGACGGGAGCGCCAAAGACTGGCACTACCGGCCCAATCCCCCGGGTACTAGAATGAGACAAGTGTCCAAAGACCGAGAAGCACTAATGAAAGGAGTGTTAACTAAAAAATAGAGTGATGATTATAGTGTTGAATGGTCAGAATGTTTAGATTTTTGTTGATGGAGATGTGATGAGGAAGGGAGGATTTAGGAATCCTACCGCTAGAGGAAAAGTGTAGGAGAGAGGTTTAGCTTTACCCTCCAACTTTGACTACATCCTTAAAAGATCTAAATCCATGAAAATAGATGAAGATCAACTTTTGATGATTTTGGATCCAATGTTTTTTTTGATCAAACGTGATAACCAATATAGAGCATTATAGGAAAGGAAATGAAGTCTCATTTCCCCATTCTTAGGGTGTCACCGAAATGTGTATGTGTTGGCTTCCATGTTAGGTCATCCTAGGAAGCAATAATCATGAAATGTTTAATAACTTCTCATGTTAGGTCATCTAGGAAAGTGGTGATTCAACTCCCAAGTTAGGTCATCCTGGGGAGAATAAATGTGATGTGTTCATGTCAATTGGTTTGTGTAATTTTGTTATTGAGATTGAATGTATGTGATTGATTGATTAGTTACTCATGGAGAGATTTTATGGGTTTTTGCCCCCAGGTTAGGTCATTAGGGGGAATCACTAGAAAGTGATGTGAAATGTCATATGATGTATGAATTTTTTTGATAATAGTGAATTAGAAATGTAAAATGATCACATGGTGATGTAAGGGAATTATGGACCCCCCAATTGTATGCCCCCCTTTCGTAAAAGGGGGAGTGATAATGAGAACGAACGTTGAGCCGAAAGTAAGTCACGTAAGGATGTAATGGATAATGTATGAGAGATATAGCAAAAGTGTGTGTATAATGAGTAGAAAACAATGCTAAGGGGAAATATTGTGGGTGATGTGTATGATATACAATAGGCATAGGAAGATTTTGAAAATAATTTCACAAATGGGATATAAATCAGAGTAAGGATGCTCAAGATATGAGGGAAATCGTGCGATGTGTATATTATGAGAAAATGAGTGTGAAAATGACTATAGTAAAGTGAATAATGGAAAGTTACTATAAATAGTAATGTGATAAAGTGATTAGGCAACTCATTTGTCTTTTGTGTGAGTGTGATAGTGAGCTTTAGGTGTGTGAGGATGCCGTGCAAGTTAGAGCACTGTGACCGACCAAGTCGATTTGAGATGGTGGCAATGGTTGTGGCATCGCGTACATGACAGTGGAGTTGGTAAGCATGATTTTTTTCAAAAAAATGTGTTGGTATTAGTCATTTTGATGAATTTTTGTGAAATTTGTTTTTAAATTTTTTGGCATTTTAGACTTGGACAAGAGTGGTAAAGGTGTTAATGACCTTCGAGACAGAGTGCACCCAAGACATGGGCACTAGTGTGTCCGATCCATGGGTGCCCTAGGTCCTCTACTTCTCAGGTGCCCATGTCCAAAGAGTGTGAGTTGAGTCTAGAGTGATGTAAATGTGAAATTTGATGTGTGTTGATGTTGTAGATGAGTATGTTTTTATATGTATGATGTTTTAACATTGTGTTTTTTGTCATTTTTTGTGGTGTGTAGAGGGATATCCATTCGAGAGAGTTTGAGGTGGCCACCATTTGAGTACATTACTTGGATTAGGGTTATTTAGATGATGAGTGGGATGTTTGGACCATGTCATCCTGCAGCACATAGTGAGGATGGGGGATGTGCCCCATAATATGCCTATGCTTACAAAATTTGTGTGAGAGGTGGTGTGGATACTTGCATGTTTTGGTTACCTACAAGGGGAGATGACAGTCACACTAGAGGATGTGTATCACATACTACGATTACCTATTTTTGAGAGAGGGTACAGGTTATGGAAGTGGATGATATGCAGAGATAGATGAGGGCCACTAGGTGGTATTTTGTGGGGACTCAAGTTCCTATCGAGGCCCATATTAGCCTAGATGTTATTTTGAGATCAGGGGTTCCATGATTGCAGAAGTTTATTTCCGTTGTGATAACATCATTGATTACAGTGGAGGGTGGTGGTGTAGGCATCTTATATAAGATGCATGATATTTTATCTGTTGGATAGAGGAGATAACACTAGGTATGCTTGGGCATGATGTGTATTGGCCCACCATGTACAGGATATATATAAATTTACACAGGAGGAGCATGGGGGTGGTATTAGAGCTATGAACATTGTTGCATGTATGGGCCTATGAGCATATTGCAGTATTAAGGCTAGTTGGTGGACCTCATGGAGAGTGGGTGAGGCCAGACATATTTTTGGGAGATGGGTAGGTGTGCATGGGAGGAAGATGGATACATAGACACCTATAGAGTGATGATAGATCAGATGGGGCCATAGAGGCCATGATATGGAGGCCATACCAAGACTATGGAGGATGGCCAGAGGATGTAGTAGAGCTACGATGCATAATGATGGATGATGTGGTTAGAGGATCGATTTTTAGGGTGGCCAAGTTATTTCAAGGTTAAGCGGGTTTCACGACAGTTTGGTATGGCCTAGGATGTGCCCCCAGAGCCATATGTATGGGTTAGAGCTATTAGGCACCGAGGAGGGTTAGAGAGTGAGACTAGGGCCGACAAGAGAGAAGCTAGTACCTCTCGGGGCCAGATGAGGTTGATGTGATGATAGAGCCGATAGATGTGGATGATGTAGGGTGTGCATAGAGGCATATCGTGCATGGTGGGCATCACATCGATGGGTATATTTGTTTCTAGTTTTTGTGGATAGTGGTGGGAGCACCGTAGGAGAGAGGAGAGAGTAGGGAAAGCACTTGCCCCTGGTGGTGTAGTGGTGGTGATAACAGAGCGTGAGTATTTGTATAGTTATGTTGTATGATTTTTACTTGGTTGTGTAATGGTCATTGTTGTCTAATGTGTTGTTCTTATGGTTATAGGTGATGCATATTGGTCATTGATTGTGGACACATCTATCCACACATTGATGCGGAATGTGCCCACCGACATATACTTCATGGTGGAGGCATGTTAGAGCATGTAGATGATATTGCAGGTGAGCATGCCCATTTTTTGAGCTAGTGGTGATATAAAAGCAACGATGTGTACCATGTTATTGAGTGAGAGAGATGAGGTGTGTGAGGAGACACGATGAGCTAGAGAGGTGGTGGGTGGTGGTCCTTTAGCACAGGATGTATTTACATTTTTTTGAGTTATAGAGTCACTTTCAGCAGAAATTCGACATAGGTGACACTATTGCGTAGGAAAGTAGAGAGATATAGAGGTGTGATCAACAACACAGTTAGAGTTAGTGGAAAGGCTTCTAGTTCTAGAGCTCTTACACTTGCAGATAGTGATAGTGATGATGAGATATGATATGTATTATTGATGTATTGATGTAGGGAGTTTCCCCAGTGATGAGATGTTTTGTAACTATGATTATGAATGATATATATATATATATATATATATTTATTGGTGTATGATCATTGTATTTGATGTTTATTGATGTGATGATGATGATGATGTATGACATATGATGTATGTGATTTTTGTTGTTTTATATATGATGCTTGATATGTTGAGTGTTTTTCGTATTTTTGAATTGATTTGTAATGCATAGTTGTTGAGTAATGAGTAATGTGATGATGATATAGATGTATATGATGATATATAATGTATGTAATATGATGTAAAAATAAATGTATGATAATGTTGATGAATGATAAAGTAAAAATGATGTGTAAAAGTATGATGTGATGAAATAGTGTAGTGAAGTCACATGTTAGTATGATGAATAGGGGGGTGGGATAGTGATGCCCCCCAAGTGTATAGATGATGAGGTTCATTTATATAAGACCCCTCAACAGTCAAGAATGAACCATAAAGAAAGAGTGTGTCATCGGGAAATGATTGATAATGTGTGCTAGATGAATTGAGAAAGTGCATGAAGAGAGGTTCTTATTGTAAAAAATCCCTCAATCAGTCATGTAAGAACCATAAGAACATGAGTGCATCATCGGGGGTAAGGTGATAGAAATCACCTACCAAAGACCAAGCCGGCGTGAAGCAGTGGAAGCATGTGGAATGAAAGCAACATGAGTGTATGAGCTGAATTGAATGTCATGTGGAGTGGTGTGCCAATGATGGGTGGAGCAGTGGGAAGTGTAAAGAAATGCCGAGGGATGTGGAAGCCAATGTGTAGTAGTAGTATGACATGGTGGATGAGATGGTGCATGATGGATGGATGAGATGGAGAGTGCGCATGAGTAACAACATGTGGCGTGTGGATGAAAAATGACCTTAGAACTAGATGAAGGAGATAACTCAACCAGAGTAACAACATGCCTATGAGGGAGTGGAGATATAGACCCTCTCATGGGAGTGAGAACCAAAGGAAATGACCCCTTATCTTCTAATTGTTGTAAGTGATCATGAAGGGCATAACAATCATTGTCCCTATGGCCATTGATATGGTGATAGTTACAGTAAGGTCTATCACGTTGGTGTTGCAAGTGATGTGGTGGATGGTGTTGATTAGAAGGTAATAAAATAAAGCACCTATCAAGAAATGTACATAACACATCATGAGGTCTAGCATGATGAGAAAATGTAATGGTCCTCATGAAAAACAGTGTAGGAGTCGAGGTGTATTTGACGTGGAGTAGGAGATGAAGGATGCTTATGTTGTGTAATGGAGTAGAATGAACTTGTTTTGCAGAGGTGGAGGAGATGGAGACCATGTAGGATGCTCAACAAATGATGGAGAGAGAGAAGAACTAGATGATGTAGTAGTAGTAGTAATAGGAGGAGGATCTATAACATGTGTAATAATGAGATCTTGTTCTAGATCAATGACCTATAGCATAAAAGCATGAATGATTCACATGTGTCATATTGCAATCATTTTTTTAAGGGAGGAATCAAACCATGACAAGAAGATAAATTACTTCTCTAAGTCAATAGGCTGAAAGACTAGTTGGTGCATGCAAGCATTGAATCATAAAATGTAATCAATGATAGGTTTTGTTTTTCCCTTGATGTAAGCTAGGTAGATGATCATATGTGACTCTAGGGCCATTGTTGACTATGAATCGATGAAGAAAAGCTTCTTCCATCTCACAATAAGTACTAATAGATCCAAAGGGTAGATGTGTGTACCATTGGAGAGCGTCATCTGTGAGACTATGGTGAAAGGATTTAAGTAATAGTCGATCATTAGAATATGAAGCCATAGCCATACGATAATGCTTGAGATGTAAGTATGGATTTCTAGTACCATCAAAACATGAAAATGTAGGCATAACAAAATCCTTAGGAAATGTTGAGTTGTGAATATTTTTGGGAATAGGATTTCCATGCAATGAATTATTATCAATGGAAGCATAATAGGCCTTGATTTCTAATGTGAGAGATTGGACTGAGACTGTAAGTGACCAAAAACATGCATGAGGGACAAGATATCCTATGAAGGAATAGTAGAGGATGGAAATAATGTGTTAAGTGGTTGTAATTTTCCATTATGAGTAATCATAGGAATATCAAGAGGAGACATAGGAGATTCGATGCTAAGGGCACACTAGATGTTGGGTCAAGAAGAAGTAGTAGGTGGCGAAGGACATGGAACATCCATAGAAGTAGTAGGACTAGCATCAGAAACATCCCTAGGAGATGAAGTGATAGATGGAGGAGATGAGATGATAGGAGGGATGATAGATGGAGGAGATGGACTAGATAGATGAAAATATGAGATGAACTAATAGAAGGAGATGAATCATGCATGTTATTAGATACAATCTCAGAAGAAGATGACAATGGAGGGGGATTCACACTCAACAATATGCAAAGAAGTAGAATCTTGACTATCAAATGTTTCATCAAAATCAAACAAAGATTCAGATAGAAGGATATCATTAAGTGTATCATCGACATAGAAAATGAAGGAGTAGGAGAACTAGTATGTGATGCATTATGAGAAGCATTTTTTAGAAATAGGAGAAGTATGAGATGTAACTAGAGTATCATCGTGACTAGTATGAGAATCATCATGCACATGTTTATTATCATCAAGACCAAGCATGAAATTAATAATAGACATCATCTAAGTTTTCATTAGAAATTTTGAAGGAGGAGTGTGGCTAACCAGTATAACAAGGTGTGCAATGAGTAAATCTCATTGGATCAGAAAACAATGCCAATAGTAGAATTATCAAAGCTAGTAGGCACATTGCATTCATTAGCTAAGAGTTATTGAAGTATGATCCGGAAGAGTAACATCATGATATAAGGAAGTGAGTTTAGCGATAGTTGCTTCATCATAAATAGGATTGATACTCACATGAGGCATGATGAGCCTAAGAAGGAGAAGAGATATCCTTAGCCATTAGGGTTTTTAGTGGATCCTAGGGAAAATAGTTCTAAGCTATGGGTTCACCAAAATGATTCAATAAAATATGATTATTTTATTAAAATCTAAAATGTAAAAAAATTTATAAATGAAATAATGAAATATGAATGCTAAACAATTTATTTAATTTTATAAATGAAAGGAAATAAGAAGGATAAAGCACTTACCTTGATTTTTCTTACCTCGCAATGACCTAGGGACTAAGAAGTGTGATGAAATAGAATAACAAATCATCACAAACAAACACATAAATGTAGTGTAGAGGTGGAATAGCTTGGGGAATGGGGTGCCTGGAGAAGGATGGGGAACCTAGGGTGCTCTGGTCTAGATTTTGGGTGCCTGGTCTACAGTAAAAGGTCAAAACTAGGTTTGATATGATCACTAGGGCTTCACACTTGTTTTTTTTTCATCAAGTGTATGTCACACTTGGATCGCCGAGGTACTGTAAAACTCGCAATAATGAAGAAAGCACCTTGCAAAACCCTCAAATAGACATCAAATCCTAAAAAGAAAGATGTAAAATGAGGGTTGGACTGTCCTCATCCCACCAATGGTGGACTTATGACAATGAGCATTGCACTACATCTCGGATACCCAATGTAGTTTTTGTGTGCTGTGTGTAATAATAGCTCCTAGGTATCCCTCATGCCAATGATGCCAAGATAGTGGACAAATAGCTAGATAAAAATGCAAATGTGTGGATGGAATAGAATGAAATCCCCTTCCTATGTAGTGTGTATGTAATAATGGCCCAAAATAGTCCCTTTCTCTATGTAGATAGCTAGCCCTTGATAAGAATAGTCACCCATATAATGGTATGTATGTTGTGTTTATATAGGGATCTCTTGTTTGAATTTCAACACTAATGACCCGACATGTCGACTAGTACCTTGGGAGATGAGAGGGAAAAGAGTCATGACATAAGGAAAAGATACTAGGATTGCACCCATGAACAATATATTAGAATAAAGACATATATTTATATTGATCATAGTTCTAGTAACCACATTACATTCAAAAGGGTCATAACAGACCAAATGTATCAAGACAGACATGACTCATGTATCAGAGACCCTAGCTATGCTTCCCATATTACATAAATTTTCTACAACCCATCCCTCTAGATATGATATCATTCCTACAACCCTCTAATGGTAACCCCACCCTTAGAATCTCCTACTCTTTTCTAGCAGGCTTCACCTTTCATCCTCTCTGTGATGATCCTGAAGCTTCCCCTCATCGACCTCTCTCCATTCAGGTGTGTCTTCCTCACTCTAGAGAATCTCTATAAATAGGTTTAGCACCCACCGCCATGCCTTCCTCCAAGGAGTAGATCGAATGTCAAGTGTCCTGTGGTTCTCCAATAGAGCATGCTTCTTTTGATATGAGCTCTCCACTTTCTGCAATGATGTCTTTCAAGAATGTTCTATGTATGGAATATTCTTTCCTTGACCACCAAGTTGCCATTTGGCATCTTATCCACTTAGCACGCCTAGTCGGGTCACGTTTTTCCTCAAGTGCTTCTTAGAGAGCCGAATATGGCTAAGTCATGAGATCCTTTGTTCTGCCTTGCACGTACACCGTGGTTTCTACTAAACCCTTCTTAAACCCTTGTCCTGTGTGCTTTTCCCTGTGCGCCCTTCTTCTTTACTGGACCCATGCGTGCACGCGCCCTTTGGTACTTAGCCAATATTTTGAGGCCCAACATCACCCCACACTAAGCTTGTTCTCATTCCTCGAAACATCCTCTCTCTAAAAAATAAAGAATGGCGGGACTTTGAATGGTTGGAATAAAGAATGAAGGAATGAAGAATGAGAAATGGAAGAAATAAAGAATGGAGGAATGAAGAAGAATCTATTTATTGTTGAAGAATGAGTGGGAAATCCTTCCTTATATCTACCTCAATCTTTTCCTAGGCATCCACTTCACCCTGTGCCTATTGACAGAGGTCACCTACTAGGCAATTACCTCATCAAAACTTAGTTCATCATCCTTAGCATTCAATGTACTCACAATGTCTTCCAACTATTTGTTGAGGTCGTCCAACGCATCGATCCGCAGTGATCCGGGGATATAATTCCTGTTTGGTTTTGAGCGAGCCCCATAAGGTCTCAATGGCTTCTAACTTATTATCTACTTCAGCTAGGATATTATCCCTGCGTTTCCCCTGTTTCTTTTATTCTTCTCCTGAAAATCCTTGAGATCTGCCTCATGTGTAGCGTTTAGAATGCTTTCTACTCTATCTCTATCAACACAATTATCATAAGAAGCTTCAGCTATCTGCGCGGTGGCATTTACAGTGGCAAGGAACTTAGTGTATTGAGTGACTATCTCCACAACCTTCTAATTTTCCTCTTTCTCCTGGCACACCAATGCCTCTTCTGCTGACTCTAAGGTGAGTGGTCACCTTTCCATCGTAAGGATGTGAGTCAAATCTTCCAGCATTGCAAGGTCGACTCATATTTTTGTTTAAGTGGGTTCAGATCTGGATGCTTCAAGACAATAACATATGTAATCATCTCAATTTTCTTGTATACCTCGTGCACCTTTTCCTTTTCCTCCCTCATCTTACACCTTAACTGTGCGTTGATCAACTCTTCCTGCTTCAGATCCTTGCTTTTTCAATGAGCTCCTCATTTTTCTTCTCTAATTCTCCTTCTAGGAATCTCACCTGTCATTCCTCCCAAAGAGTCTTGCCTCCACCTCAACCAAAACCTTGTTGAGTGCATTGTAGACCTTCTCATCGAAAAATTGAGCATTTACCAATGGGTTTATTCCTTTGTTCTCTGGTACCTTCATCAACACCCTTGGCTTACTTCGAACTCAGGTTCATCGACATGGGACTCAAATGCCCAAGATAGCATTTTCCTGGTTTGGGGGTACGTGCCCTCTTCCTTGAAATGAATACCATGTAATGAGTTGGTCCACAAGAACAATACTATTGAAACACATGCATAATACCTTATTTGGATCATTTATGTAGCTCATCCCTTGCCCTTGCGCCGCTACCACACCTTTTCCTCCCGTGCGCACTACTTTTGGAAAGCTCACTGCTAGGCTAGGATCTCCACCCATGCTTCCATACTCCTTCCCTACACTTTCCTCCTCTATTTCCTTGAGTATCTCATCAGCGCTTCGCTCCACTTCCTGCTCCACTAACTTCTCTATTATTCCCACTACTTCTCTTTCCATAGCCTATTCTATCTGCTCCTTGGTGAGGTGGGGTCCTCTAATCCTTAGTATTTACTTCTTCACTCTCCCCTTTTCCTTGAGCGCCTTCCTCTTCTCCACTTTTTCTTCACTTATTTCTTCCTCCGAGTCATGTACATTGTACATGGGATGATCCTGAACTTCTTCATCCTCACCGTCGTCTCTTTTTCCGTGTAGGCCTCCAAGCTCTCCGTCTCTTCTGAGTCTACCTTCTCCAATATCTTCTGCTTCTTCTTAACTGGGGATTCTTCTTCCTCTTCCTCTCTAGCAGGTGATTCCTTCCTTGGAAACTCTTCTTGCTCTGGCACCTCTTCCTTAGGTTTCTTTTCCTTCTCCTTGATGGGAGACTTCTTCCTACGAGTGTATGTGCTTGGCTTAGCGCCTACCTTCGACGCACCCATAGATTGTGTTGTTTGCACACTTGGTGCTTTCTTCTCTGACACCTCTTCCCTCTCCCTTTTCCTTGGTGTAACCTTCTTCCTACTAGTGGGATGCTCTAGGATGGAGACATCATTCTCCAAGTAAGCACTTTTCATACTTAGGCCTAATGCGCAAGTATACTTCTTTGTGGTTCTTCCAGCAATTGGCAGCATTATGGGTTTTGTCATGCACACCTCATGGGAGACATAATTCTCCACATAAGCACACTTCTTGGGGTATACGATCTTTCTCCGTAAGTCGTGGTGGTCTGGTCCACCTCGCTAAGGTCGAACCTTAGTATTTTAGCTTCCTTGAAGCGGTTGACCCCTACTTGGAAATACTGTGCAGTGAAAGAGAAGGGTAATTTACACCATGGGCTCTTGGTCCCATCTGACAGAGTGAACCTGCCAATGCAAAAGTGTTGATAGAAAATGAACTCAGCTTCTCCATCTACTAGTGTTGGAAACTATTCAGGTATCCTCCACTTAACCTCGAATGCGTCGCACATTCGCTTGTACCATTTCTCCAAGTGTGCCTTGTGGGCGGCCATCATGGTGTCGCATGTGTATTTTTCAAACCTCTTCACAGGGGAGGGTCTTCATCTGGATACTCCCAAATGAACTTCTTTGGCCCTTTGGGAACTCAAATTCTCGAGAAGAACATTTCCAAACATAATCTTATCTCCTTCTTAGGCAAATAATGATGATCTCTTTCGCATCAGAGGCGGACATGTTATAGATGGTTCCTTCTGAAAATTTTCGCACACATTCAAACATACCTTGTACCTATGTCCACCTCTCTTGACCATTCAACTTGGTTACTAGGTGCATGGCCATCCTCATCACTGGGTCAAAGATATCAGGGATGTTGAAGTAGCGAGACCCCTTCTTATAGTCATACTCCTCCACGGTCTTCTTAATAGCCTCTTTATCCTTCAGGTCATCATCTAATGAATCATAGAGTAGGTATTTACCTTAGCTCATGTTCACCTAGGTACATTATTTACCTTTATTGTATTTATCCTCACCCACTTATGTGTGTGGATATTTCTTTTATCTTATTTAGATATTAGGAGATATTATCTAGTTGTTAGGTATAGTTCTTTCCTTGATCTATGGTATTGACTAGTTCTTTCCTTGATCTATGGTATTGACTAGATCCTTGATGTCTAGTTCTCTCCTAAATCTATGGTCTTGACTAGTTATTTCCTTGATTTATGGCTTGATCTACGACCTTGAATGGTTCTTAGATTGTTATTCCTTGTCTATTTAAGCAAGGCCCATTCTCAATGTATTGCATTGAGTTCCATAATAATATATGATATTGTTTCTCATTTGTTTGCAAAGGTTTTATGTAAAGTTATTCTGGTGAATTGCTTTCATCTTATAGATGTGGTGTTTGATTAGCATCTGTTGTTCTTGGCTTGGTACGATCTGGTTATCGTTCCTTTCATGGTATCAGAGCTGGAGATTGTTGTTGACATCGTCTGTAAGTTTTATTTTGCAAATAAATTATTTGTGTATTCATATATTTGGGATTTGGTCATATTTTTTTTTGCATGCATTTTTATGCAAAATAGAGGCTTCCATTGGATCGGAAGGTGTGAAAACCCTAAGATCGATCTGTAAACTCTAACCATTTTTGGGGCGAGTCATTTTTGTGTTTTTAGTTGTTGAGAAACATGTGTTTTCCTCGGGATTCGCGCCACACGAAAAGAAACCGAGGAAAATTTTTATTGGGTTTTTGGATTTTGAAGATCTACATTGGGTTAGGTTTGTTTTCGTATGGCGTATTTTTCGGTTTGTTGTGCACGGAAGGTTTTTGATTCTTTCCTTTTTAAAGGGGGGTCCACGGATGTTGTGCATACTATTTCAAGGGAAAATCAAGATTATTTTTAGAAATAAATGCATATGGTATGGTCAAATATGAGGGCTTAAAACCCATTATGGTCATATGGTATGGTCATATGAGGGCTTAAAGCTTGTGATTCCTACTAGTAGGTGCTTAACTTCAGCCCCCTTTAATTTTATTTGTGTGGTGAAGGAAACAACATTTTATTTTGTTTTAGTGGTAACTAAAATAAATAACAGAGCAAAATATTAAAAAGCTTGTAACTTTTGATCGGTAACTCGGTTTTGAGTGCCGTTTTTGCAAAAGTGCTTGTTTTTTTGTGATCTTTCCATTGGAAATATTTATTTTGAGACTTGCACTATAATTATAAAGTGCCAAATATGGAGGAGTGTTGTAATCAATTGTGGATGTAATTTTGGTTGAGCCCGACGTCCTAAATTTTTGGGAGTTGCAGTTTGTACCTATCATGGATTCTGAGAATGATATGCTTTTCTCTGAAGTATGTGGACTTCAAGAGGATATTGTAAAATTTTTGGAAGAAAATAGATCACTCAAGAAGTGAAATTCTCTTCTACAATCACTCATTCATGATAAGGATACAATAATACACTCCTGCAGAACAAACTTGCTAGCCTACAACATCACCATCATATTGTGGACAACCATATCCATGCTCCTAGTCCACTTGCAGCTATTGCTCTTGAACCCACTGACATTGATCTGCAGTCTTTGAGTTTGTTCCTGCTCTTGATGCTCATACACCTATGAAGCTTGTTATTGCATGCTCTTCCACATCTGTGCCTATTACAGATACCACATGTTGTGTATCCTACTTCTGCTCAGCTGCATGGCTTTTTTGAGAAGCATACCACTGCATTTAGTTCTCGCATGCTCCGTTCTATGGGTCTCACTAGAGGAGTCATTGGTAGACATTCACATGGTATTGTTTCCTCTATTCCACATGTTAAGTGGAATTCTCATCATGACATTGGTTTTCGAGTAGATACTTCATTGGGATCACACATTGACAGAGCTCCTTTTTTGTTCACTCGACTCTTTCTGAGGATCATGAGCAACACATGAGTTCTACATCTTCACTCAAGAGCTTGAGAAACTGAGATTTCAGCTGTTAGACATGATCAACCTGACACACATTCTGATGTTCTTTTGCATGCACCCATTGTGCATTTTGCACCAAGTCATATGCAGGCATCTTCTTCATCCATCCGTGTTGATTTGGGGTGGATATCTGATCACTCGTGGAGGTGACATAGGCATTCGTTGAGAGGACTCTATAAGCGCATGGCTCCTCCACCATTCGGCCTCTTGCTCCACTTTCTATACCTTATGCATTGTGATGCTTCTTGTTTTGAGCATTTTTCTTTAGCAGGTGTAGTGTATCTCTCTTGTTTGTTGAGAGATTTTGTATTTGTATTTTCGACACTTTTGGCATGTTGATAGTATCTCTTATGGGGATCTATTACAGTGTGCATTCCAGTGTTAGTTTGTCAGTGTTCGAGTAGTTTTTTTTGACAACTCATACAGATTTGTAGTGTCACTCCACCCATTCAGTAGTATGGGAGGGTGTGGTGTTGATCCTACTTCTTCGGGTTTGTGTCCTTGCCTTGTTACCTTGGCTTTTCTTGGATCGTGACACTCTGGATTTTGTGTCCTTGCCTTGTTGCTTTGGTTATTGTTCTTGGATCGTGGCACACCTATTTGCAGCAGTTGATCAAATTATGTTTGGTGTTTTTTTGCACTTTGACATCACTCCGTTGATAGTCTCCTTGTATGGAGCTATTCTGGTGAAGCCCAGTGTCAATTGTTTTTGAGTTTTATGATCGAGCAGTGGATTCAGACCATAGTGCACACCAAACTTCTTTAGCATTGTATGAGTTTTTTTGAGTTGAGCTTCTTGGGATGCCTTGGAGCGGGTTTTACTCTCTTTACTTTGTTATTATTGGTTTTGGGTACCTTGCGGTGTCCTTTTTTCCCAATTATTGTACATGAGTACCTCATCAGGCCTAGTTTTCGGGACTCATACTATGGACATGCCACATCTATTTTGGCCCTAGCTTCACTTGAGGGGGGGTGTTAGAGTAGGTATTTACCTTAGCTCATGTTCACCTAGGTACTTTATTTACCTTTATTGTATTTATCCTCACCCACTTATGTGTGTGGATATTTCTTTTATCTTATTTAGATATTAGGAGATATTATCTAGTTGTTAGGTATAGTTCTTTCCTTGATCTATGGTATTGACTAGATTCTTGATGTCTAGTTCTCTCCTAAATCTATGGTCTTGACTAGTTCTTTGATGACTAGTTATTTCCTTAATCTATGGTCTTGACTAGTTCTTTGATGACTAGTTATTTCCTTGATTTATGGCATTTGATCTATCGACCTTGAGTGGTTCTTAGATTGATATTATTCCTTACCTATTTAAGTTAAGGCCCATTCTCTTATAGATCGTGGTGTGCATTGAGTTCCATAATAATATATGATATTGCTTCTCATTTCATTTGTAAAGAGTTTTATGTAAAGTTATTACGGGCATTACTTTCATCAACGTGGTGTTTGATTGGTATTCTTATCGGCTTTTCCAAAATAGGTAACTTAGAAAGTTGGAGTTATAATTCTACGGCCCATAAAGTAGAAGTGGTCCTTCTCCATTGGTATAGTCGCTAGGCTTTTTACTTGTAAAGTTCACTTCTCATTTTACCACCTCATCACCTTAGTAGATTGACATCCCTTATGGTGTCCTCTTATCTATTGGATGAACCAACTCTAATGCCATCTCCTTCTCTGTGGTACTTATGCGATGGTTTTATTCGCTCAAACTCATCTTCCTCACATGGGATACCCATTCTTTCCCAAGTAACACTCCATCTGGGTATTGCATCTCGCATACCAATCCTCATTGAAACTGGTGGTGGCAATTTATTTTCCTTTTCCTTTCCCTTCTTAGGTGAAACAATTGCCTTCTTTGGTGTCATCTTCTTATCGGGTTAAAAAAACTCTTCCTTGCTCCTCTTTCCTCACTCTGCTCAAATATGTGGCTCAACTTCACAAAAATCCTTCTATTCACATGCCCTAGCTGCAGAACCCTAACTGGAAAAATATTCCACAAGATGACGTACTCTACTAAAACCTCCCTACACTGTGTACTCCTTCCACTCTGGTTTGCAGGTCACCCTAGTCACGCACTTAGATTTTTACAATTCCTCCTTCGCACAAATGTTTCTTCTGGATGCCTAGTTCACAAGAGCTCTTCAATATCGTAATATCAAGGTAAACAATGATGTGCCCGACCCTTTACTTATAGTTTTTGCCTATCTCCCGTAATAAATGTTATGCCACCTACCAACGTACTTAGCATTAAATGCGATTTTTTTTTCAACTAAAGGCACCCTTAAGCACTCTTGCCCACGCACCCAATCATGTGTGAAAAACCTCTACAACTTTCAGTGCGTAAAAAATCCTTGATAACCAAAGATTTTTACGCATGCGTCTATAGTCTGTTGAAGGCACTTCTTCTATCCTTGACCTAATTTTTTCCCTCACCTACCTCATGTTGTTCTGCGCTTCTCATCCTTTGTACGTGGTCCTTGTAAATCCTTATCCTGACACCAAAATTTATCATCCACCTTTTTCCACACGCACTCTCCTACCTTATGCACTTTTTATCTTTAAATCTAGGCCATAAGAACACAACTTTCACTACCAGCTTCTATTTCACTTCACTCTACTCCACCCCACACTAAAACAAATGTGCGGCCCTCTGCACATACACAACCTTTGAAAGTAATGTGGTTACCGGTGCACAAGGTGTGTAAAAAACAACACAACAGAAAGGAACAAGTGACAAGAAAGGGAAACACAAGGAAAATAAATGCATTAAGGGAAATCCTAGGCTAACTAGAAAAACTGCCTTATTTACAAACACAAGACTTATTTATAGTAGGGCTTCAGCCTACTCCCATTGAAATGGCCTGGTAGTCTCATCCCATCCAATGCTTGTAATTGACAAGTGCCTGAATCAAGGATGTATGAGATGATGTATGGTCCCAACCAATGGAATTTCAACTTCCCAGGATGGTGCAAAAATTTAGAGTCATATAACAAAACCATCTGCCCAACCTTAAATTGTTTGTTTTTATATGACGATCATGCCATGTTTTTTTTCTTTCCTTATTTTTCTTTTCCCTCCATTTAGCAAGTGATCACCTTTCATCTAGTTGCATTAATTTATCAATCCTCTCTTCAAGCACTTGTTCATCATCCAATCCTCCCCTGCGCACTATACGTAGAGATGGTAACATAAATTCAACTAGTAAAACAACCTCTGCGCAAAATACCAATTGAAATGGTGTGGCCTTGTCCAATCTCTTATAGGTTATCCTGTATGCCTATAGACGAATGATACCTTATCATCCCAATCTTGTCTTTTAGTGTTAGAATTTTTGGTTAATGTGTGACTTAGTATTTTGTTAAATTCCTTAGCAGATTCAATTCGCTTGGGGATGATAAGGGGTGGTATTGTGATGGGCCACCATAAACTCGCCAATAGAATCGACCATATCATTTAGAAAATGCGTACCCCTGTCACTAGTCAAGCTTAAAGGACATCCATACCTACTTATTATGTTCTCCCATAAGAATCTAGCATTTATCACTTATAGTGCAATCCTTTGTAGGTGTGCGTATGTACCTATCTTGTCAAGTAGTTAATGCAAGAGATGATGTAATGCGAGCTAGTTCTTCGCACGACAGGTGAAATAGGTCCTATAAAGTCAATTTCCCATTTTTCAAATGGTTCTGTGCTAGCTATTGGTCTTAAGGGCATCTCATCCCTCCTTCAGGTTTTCCAAGGTGTTGGAAATGGTCACATGCCTTGCAAAACTCAATACAATCTTGGTAGATACTCTCCCACCAAATCCCTGCAAGTAGAATCTTCGCATAGTTGCATTTCCTGCATAGTGTCCTCCTGCAATCCCACCATGTGATTCTTCCATAATTGTAACGCACTCATGTTCTAATACACATCGGCGCAAAACCTCATCTTGACCTAACTTGTACAAATCTCCACTAATCAACATGTAGGGTGCGACACGTATAGCAAACTACTTTCTCTCCAAAGCCTTCATTCCTTTCAATGCCACACCTGTTTTAAGAAACATTGCAATATCCTCTAAGTTATAAGGTGCTCACCACAACCTAAATAGTTACACATCTGTGATGGTATCCTCAATGCTCTACACATCCTCCCCTGAGTCAATTCTTGATAAATGATCATGTCTGAATTACTCTTTCCTGGTTTTACCACAACTGAAAACTCAAATTATTGAAATAATAGGACCCAACGGCATATGTGCCCTTGCAAAACGGGTTTGTTCACCAAGTACTTCAATTCCATGTGGTTCGTGTAGAATATGAATGGCATTTCCGGAAGATACTACCTAAACTTATGCAACGTGTAGATCATTGTGAGCCTCGTGCTCGTAGTTGTGTAATTATGTTATGTTGGTGTCAACTTTCTACTTGCAAAACAAAGGGGTCGATCAAAAATCCCTCACCCAGTTGTGCAATCTTGCTCCAATGACCGTCCTTGAGGAATCAACATGCACGTGGAAAGGTTTATCCCAAGATAGAAACTGTAATATGCGCGCAGTGACAAGTCTATCCTTTAAAGTTTCAAATTTCACCTGCTGCGCCTCTCCCTAATGAAAGGAACTCTTATGTTTTAGTAACTTCTCCAATGGCGTGGAAATCTTGGCATACCCTTTGATAAACTTTTGGTAGTATCCCATATGCCCAAGGAATCCACGCACTGTGCTCTGACTAGTAGGCTCCCCCAATCTCACAATAACAACAACTTTGGTGGGATCCACAAGAAAACCTTCCTTACATATAATATGCCCCAATAGGGTTCCAAATGGAGTAGAAAAAACACACTTCTTAATGTTGAGGGATATCCTCAATTGTCGACATCTCTCAAACATCAGCCTCAAATTATCACAATGATCTTTTACTAGTCCATACACAGTCCAATCATCCTAGGTAGACTTACAGAAACTTATGAATGAAGTCTGAAATGCTTGTACCATAATGCACAATAAAACAACAAGCACATTCCTTTAATCCAAAAGGCATGACTGTGTAGGAAAACTTCCCCATTCAGTGGTGAAATTCATCTTCTTTTGGTCTTCCTTTGCAATCCTAACTTGGTGATACCTTGAGAACCCATCTGTGAAGGAATAGACCTCGTACGGCTACTCCTTCCAGAATTTCTTTAGTGAAGGGGGTTAGAAAAGGGTCAATGAAACACACTACATTCGGGTCCCTGTTGTTAGAGTAGGTATTTACCTTAGCTCATGTTCACCTAGGTACATTATTTACCTTTATTGTATTTATCCTCACCCACTTATGTGTGTGGATATTTCTTTTTATTTATTTAGATATAAGGAGATATTATCTAGTTGTTAGGTATAGTTCTTTCCTTGATCTATGGTATTGACTAGTTCTTTCCTAGATATATGGTATTGACTATATCCTTGATGTCTAGTTCTCTCCTAAATCTATGGTCTTGACTAGTTCTTTGATGACTAGTTATTTCCTTGATTTATGGCTTGATCTACGACCTTGACTAGTTCTTAGATTGTTATTCATTGCCTATTTAAGCAAGGCCCATTCGAATGTATTGAATTGAGTTCCATAATAATATATGATAATCAGTTGCTCATTTGTTTGCAAAGGTTTATGTAAAGTTATTATGGTGAATTGCTTTCATCTTATAGATCGTGGTGTTTGATAAACATCTCTGTGTTCTTGGCTTGGTACGATCCGGTTATCATTCCTTTCACCGTAATAAACACATATCCTTATCCTTCCATCCTTCTTAATGCTTATGACCATTAGACTTACCCATTCTGATTCCTCCATAGCTTCAATAATTCTTGAAGTGATCATCTTGTCTATCTCTTCCTTGACTCATATGTGAAAATTCAAATTCATCCAATATGGCCTCTTTTTTCGATCGGGTATGAACCCTCCTTCAACTTGATCCTCATTTCTCCCAAGGAGTGATGAATGCCTTTAAGTTCATGGTACCCGTGTGGGAACAAGTCCTAAAACTCATGCAAAAGGTCAATGATCTTAGAAACCTATTTCTCTTACCAATAATCCCCAATGATAGCTTCCTTAGGTTCTGCCTCTGAACCAATGTTAACCTTATTTGTTTTCAAGGGCTCATGGTAAGCGCGTGCTCACTCATCAACACTATCCATGACTTCATGCGTACCTTCAGTATGGTTAACATCCAAACTCTCCATCTCTTTGCCATCTATTATGTAGACCATCTTTCCTTTTTCTTTTTCCCATGCATGCGCGCTCAAGTTGTATCTCCTCTAATTCTTCCTCCTCAAAGTGCGTCTCCAAACTAGGTTCACCTAATAACTCCAGTATCCTATCCTCCATCATAGCACTATCTCCCATTGTAAGGTGCTTGAAAACTTGCAATGCCTTATCCATTGATGGCTTTGTACTCCGATACTCATAAGCTTGAATGAGATCAACTCGCCAACTCTTTCCAGTTCCTTGTCTAACGACGAATCTCCAAGTGAATGTACCATGCACAGGAACAACCTTGTAAGGTGGAATACAACTTATGCACAAATAAATAAGGTGGAAAAGCTTTTGTGCCTTCCGTCAGGCCCTCTCACATGCTTGGACGTGAAATGAGGTGGGTTTTTTTCCATGGTAGTCTTGTATGATAGTGGGCACGTTGCTTTTGGAGAACCTAACAGAGAACACAAATCTTACCTCATGCCACTCTAAAAGGATATTGCAATGTGTTTCCCACCAACATGCTCCAGCCATTTTGTGAGCAGTTATAACTAAGCATCCCTCTTCTTTCTTCCTCATTTTTCCACTGAGCCTCCATCTCTCGCAAGAAATCATCAGGGTTGGCTCCTCCAGAGTAACTTGGAAAATTCTTCCCTCCCTGTGTGTTTGACGAGCACGCCTTTATTACCCTTGTCACAGAGCCTCTTGGCTATCGCCTAATTAACTCATAAGTCACGTGCACCCAATTTTGACAAGTTATGTTGGTTGTATCACTCATGGACTGAGCATCTTCAAATTGAATAACTCCCTCTGTAGGGTGAATCACATTAGGGTCCCTAATAGAGTGCACATAGATCCTATTGAGAACTTCTTCTCCCAAGGGCTCAAGTATATGGTGTTGATTTTCCATCGAGTTAAGGGGATGATGACCCGCTCTTCCTTGTTTTCAAAACTTATGTATCCCTTATTGAACCTTAGGTTAGCATTATTTTGTAACACTAGGGGTGCCCAAGTAACACTTTGGGAAAGCTTGCGCCAAGACTTTGAAATCCTTAGTGAAATTTTCCCCTTTAATAGTGATAACAGAGTCCTTCAAGACACCAATGGGAATTGCCTTTGTCTTGTTAGCCATATACAACACATTCGAAGATGGTTGTAATAAGGGCCTTCCCATTTGATGTCATGCATCCAAGGTGAGAACATTTACTTCCATGCCCGTATTGATCAAAATATTGCTCAGAAGACAACCATCTACAACAACATTCAAAGTTATCTCTTTGTCATAGTCAAGGCTATGGGGAGGAAGGTTAACATGTAGAACTTGCCACTCGCGCTCTCCTCTAGTGCGCGGTACCTTATCCCATAATCATTCTCCTAGTAAGGGAATGATATTCTCTTTCCTTAACATCTTGCATACTTCCCTAACCTCATCCAGATCCTTCTGCAGAGCCTCAACATTATTCCTTTTCTCTAACTACCTTGACTTCTCCTTCAGACACTGGATCTCTCCTTGTAGACTCGAATCACATCCATGGTTTCTTGATACACCTCCTTCTGATGAGCAGGGTCTGGATACTTTCCATGTACCACTTCTTCCCTTGTAACTAGTGTTCTTTGTCTTGGTATCTCCATGGCGCGTGTGGCCTCTGCTTGTGTCGTCACCAGTATAGGTTCTAATCTATCTCACGCACCACTCTTGGCATCCAAAGGTGTTAGTCGGCCTTCTTTATGCTCACCATCTCAGTGCCTTTGTATTTCCGGTGCTCTTGGCTCGTGTGCTCAAACAAATCAGAGCTCTTCGTACTTATGTTTCTTTTCACACCACGAGCATTGCAACAGATTAAGACACTCACACTTATAAAACTCTGTATAACCACAATTATAGTAGGTTCCTCATAAGAACTCCTTTCTTCATCCATGGCTTCCATGAACATGAAATCCTTCATGAAAACCTCTTCCACACACCCCTCCATCGTGCGCCTTCATAAAGTTAGTGATCATCATCCTTGAAATTGCTTACAAGGCTAGTCTGGTGCACACTAAGATCAATGACATCATGTATCTAGTCAATCAACCTATAATCCTTGGTGTCATGGGTCGTAGAGGTACAAATATTGCAATAACAAGACACATTCTTACAGATCACATGCTGCAGTAGTGGACACCTACTTGCATCATGATCCCCATGGAAAATATCACAGTCCATTGTCATGGCGCGTACTGACCTTCGAGGACAACTTTCCTTTTGTGCCCCTCTATCTCACAATCCATGCACCATAGACCACTGTGCAAGTCTCATGCACCGAGTTCGTAGATATTTTTTCTATATGCGTATCCATCACACTAGTATCAATGCTTCCAATAGCCTCAGTGCACAGGGTAGCCTACAAGGCCTCGCGTGGGTCTGTGAATGTCTTGTGCGAAAACACTCTCCTAAATTGTGTTATCAACCCTCCACATTGTTGCAAAATGAATTTCCTTTCAATATGGGGAAGTGATCCTTCACACACCATAGTAGCTCACAATTGTGCACATGCTCTGCAACATCCTCAACACCCTTGTAATCTGGTAGATATAAGGACATCTTGAAAAATACTTACATAGGTGGCTAAGCTCCTTTTCCTCCTGATCTAGAACCTTGATTCCCTCTAGTGTTTCCTTCACCACCAAATCCACTAGATCCACCAGGTCCTATCCCTCTTGATCCTCTAGATCCTCCATATCCACTAGGTTCACTAGGTCCTCTATCTCTCACTCTACCATATCCACCTCCCGTAGCCGATAACTAGCCTAAAGTGGCGCCTAGCATTCCCAATGTTCCACTGAACTACGTGCCAATGGTTTGTGATATTACTTCACTACTAGATGTGTATCTTGAACCACTCCCAGATGTAATACCCAAACTTTGCATACTCACACTTTTCCCAAAAATCCCTCCAAACACAAGAATTGTTTGTGTGGCCATAGATGTCCCAAACAAGAAGTTATACCTCCTAGGTGTAGATCAGTCACTTCCACCGATACCAACTAGGTTAGCAATACTTGTTTCTTGATTTGGAAAACTAAGTGCCAAGGGTTGGTCACTAGGTGGGTTTAGATGTGTGTCGACGGCTCTCCTTTCTCCACGTGACAAACTCTCATCAAAATCTAAAGGGGTTTCTCTCCCATGCTTTCCAAGATGGGGTAGCACATACTTCTTAGGTTCCACGTCCTCTGCATGAACCTCAATTCCTTCCCGTAACATCTACCTCCATAGATCCATCACTCCCACAACCTCACGTTTTCTAGCCAACTCCCTTTCACATGCTTCACTATACTTGAGTCGTCTCTCCTCTCTTTCTTTTTCATCTGCAATGTCTTTCATCTTCCTCCACCTTAGCTTCCTCACCCAACACTCAGAGAAGCTTAGGTGACCATAGGGAATGCCTCCAAACTTAACGTAATGATCAAGATCTTCATAGCCAATGGGATAACTCATGAAATGATCCCTTAGGTTCCCTTAGGAACTAAAACTCAAGCAACCTTAGGACAAGAATACATAGAAATAGTGTATTCCAGGGTATAACTGGTGAGCACTCTCTTCCACCAATGATTAAAAACACACGTCCAAGTCAGATCAGTATCCTGCAGCCTCTGATATTCATCTTGGGTCCAAATGCGAGATCTATAGTACTAGCTTGATCTAGATGCATATACTGAAAGCCATTCATACAACTCTATTGGAAGGTAGCAAAAGAAGGTATCATATAGCTCATGATACATGTGTTCTTATACCCACTTATGTGCATTAAACTCAGGTCCAATATTAAATCTTTGAGAAAACTCATCCTTCGTGCTCTTAAACCATGCTTCGACACTGTCCAAGGTCAAGCACTCTTTCATCACGCATCATTCTTACAACTTTGAAAAGAGGTCTCGACAACGGAACCAAGATGTAGTCATTTTTATGTGCCCTTAGAACAACACTCTAATCCCATGTATGTTGGCCTATCACCCGGTGAGTAATTGGGTGCTCACCGATGCATGCATGGGTGTCGAGCCCCTCCTTTTATGAGCACTTTGTAAGAAGAGGATGTCATTGATAATGATTAAATGTAGAAAAGTAAATGCTCATGCATTCATTCTGAAGGCATAGGATGAGTTTTTATATCAATATACCCATTCAGATAAGAGAAACATCATACAGAGAGTGGATTTGAGTCATGAAATAAAGAAAAGATACTAGGGTTTGCACCCATGAACAATATATTCAGAATAGAGACATATATTTATATTGATCATAGTTCTAGTAACCACATTACATTCAAAAGGGTCATAACAGACCAAATGTATCAAGACAGACATGACTCATGTATCAGAGAACCTATCTATGCTTCCCATACGACATAAATTTTCATAGACCCATCCCTCTAGATATGAAATCATTCCTACAACCCTCTAATGGTAACCATGACCCTTAGAATCTCCTACTCTTTCTCGTAGGGCTTCACCTTTCATCCCTCTGTAATGGTCTGAAGCTTCCCCTCATCGACCACTCTCCATTCAGGTGTGTCTTCCTTGCTCTAGAGCATCTCTATAAATAGGTTTAGCACCCACCACCATGCCTTCCTCTAGGAGCAGATCGAATGCCAAGTGTCCCTGTGGTCCTCCAATAGAGCATATTTCTTTTGATTTGAGCTCTCCACTTTCTGCAATGATGTATTTTGGGAATTTTCTACGCATGGAATATTATTTCCTTGACCACCAAGTCGCCAAGCTATCACTTTATCCATTCAAAGCACACCTAGTCAGGTCACATTTTTCCTCAAGTGCTACTTGGAGAGATGAATATGGATAAGTCATGAGATCCTTTATTATACCTTACGCACGTGACATAGTTTCTACTAAACCCTTTTCCTATGTGCTTTTCCCCATGCATCCTTCTTATTTTGGACCGACGTGCACACGTGCCCTTTAGTACTTAGCCAATATTTTGAGGCCCAACAGCCTAGCACTACCGTCCAACCCTAGGCACTAGTGTTCAAAGATCAGTGAAGACAGATGAGTGAGAATTGAAAGACAGGGATCCCTGAGACCTGACCAGCTGTGTGTATGAGTGACAAGTGTGCAAGACAAAAACAATAAAGACCAATAAGACAAACAGATGGACTATGGAATGGGTCATCAGTGAATACTTTTCTTATGCAAGATCCATATATAAAACAACATACTTAGTGGTATATTAATAGTAGTAAGTGCGTGATTTTGTGTCTACATCGATCACTTATTAATATGTAGTCACATCCTCCAAAATTTGGGACCGGTGGATGATTTTAATGATTTAATTTTGTAAAATTGAATTTTTGTGTTGGAATAAGGTATGAAAATAGTCATTTCAATCTAGAAGTCCAAAAATTAATGCTTATGGTGGAGAAAATATAGCTCGCATTCATCAAGTATAATAAATTAAATATGCCATCATATGCTAACAAAAAGTGTAAAATATTTAGTATGTACATTCCACTTTATTCCTAGTGTCATTCTTGTATTCATATCTTTAATATAGATAACTATACAACAATAATGTGTAGACTCGTGTGTTTCACCAAATTGTTGTGCGATAAAATAGATAAGGTAAAAGGTAAAGGAGGAATACTTGTGATTATGTTGGTCAAAGGTTGAGTGCATGTGTTACTGATTTTATCCAAGCTTCTTGTAGAGAAATCCTTTTTGTCTGGGAAGGACTACCTATAGATACAAAACAAGACCACCAAATGATATTAAATAGCAAGGGTCAGAGGACTGCCTAGCAAGGCTAGATCCGGGAAGCATGATGCTTCCTCAAAAGGATGTCAAAAATACGATAAATAAAGGTCCTATTTCTAACACTTTGATTTAGGTATCTCAAAATGTTACTAACAAACTAGATTAAGCAAGGTATTGAAATCTAAACTAATATAGCATCAAGCAAGGTATGTTTCTAGTTGGGACATGTCACATGGGTGTTAGGTAAGGTCACAAAGGTATTTGGTAAGGTTTGGGTGGAATTTAGGTGATGTTAGAGGCATTTTGGTGAAGGTTAGTAGAAAACACAGTGACCAATGTTGGTTTGGTGACCGATGTCAATAGAGAGGGGAGACTGACGACGGTTAAGGTGACCGGCGTTGGTAGGGGCAATTTGATAGTAAATTATTAAATAGAAGCTTTTAGGCTCTCGTGATTGCACAGAGTGAGGGTAGTATGGTTTGGGTCGTAATATGACTAAGAAGACTCGGGGATACTAAGAAGGAGGTTTAGAATAGTGAAAAGGCTTGGGATGGTTGAATAGTGGGTTGGTGGGAGGAAGGTGATGTACAGTGAAATAGAGGAAATAAAATACTGAAAGAAACCAGATATCTACAAAGGGAATAAGAAAAAGATTAGGATCACAATACTTACTTGATGTCTTGCAGATCTTGGGAGTTGGGATGGTTGATGGTTGATCGAGAAGAAATGCTTGAGTCCAGTGTCGCGGCAATACGGCCTCTGTTCTCCTGTGAGTTTTCCAATGCTTTGGAAAGATGAACCAGATGCTTGTCAAGCAAAGTGTGGTGTGTGTGTTTTTCGTGCTGGATGTAGGAGGGCTTGAGGATTCACGTTTGAATGTAATAAGGCTCTAATAACTGAATGACCAACCTGGGTAAAGAGTTTTGAAAGTGTATATAAGGTAACCAATGACGGTTAAGGTGATGGCGTCGATTAGGGAGGAAAGTCTAGGTTTACCAAAAATAGGCAAATCTTTACTATTTTTGGTGTGATTCGATTGAGTCCACTTAGGGAAGTGGAGTTCACATGAGAGAAGGTAGGAAGGTCATAGAAGAAGTCCAATTAGGTTTTAGGAAGAAGTCTCAGTTAGTTAGGTCAAGTGGTGACTCAACACCGGCAAGTGATGACTCAAAGGTCTTTGAGGTGTCTAGGTGATGTGTAAATTAACTTAATTAAAGTAATTAATAATGTGAGGATGAACATTAATTCAATTATAAGTAATTAAATTAATACGAATGTGGGGTAAAGGGGTCATGGTTAGGTGAACATGTTACGTTAATTGATTGAAAGGGGACCAAGGGGAGTGTGACCCAAATTTGGTGTCTACATTTCCCCCTTTTGTCACGTAGCTTGTATTGATAAGAGACACCGACAAAAATAGGAATTCGGTGCTCCTAGGTATGAGTGAAGGTTAGGTTGCCCCAAGTAGGGTTGAAGGTGATCCCCTCAAACTACGAACCGATGAAGTTGTAAAAGTAGTTGGGGAGTGGTTTGATAAATAGGTGATTGATGAAAGTGAGGGTCAATAGGTAAGGGTATGGGCATAATGGGTAATGGGTAATGGTGATATTGGGTAATGGGTAATGGTGATAATGGGTAATGGGTAATGGGTGATGGAAATCAAATGCACACACACATATAGATTACAATACATTACTAGCGGAAGAGTGTGCAAACTCTACATTATCAAAAGGTGATAGGTTTATCCAAATGAGGTTGAAGTGATTCAAGTATCCAAGGTATAGGATATGGTCATGAAGAACAACGAGGTCAAGTGTAGGAATGGGTAATAGGTTTTGTTCCATGGCAAGAAATGTTTTGTCGGGATAAACATCACATCATTAGGCAAGGTAAGGTCATTAGGCTAAACAACATGGGTAATAACATCAGTAAGGTATAGTGAGTACACAAATTCAAATGTCACAAAAGGTGATTTAGGTCAGGGTATGTAGGTCGGAGATACGGGTAAGGCCGAGGTATAGGTAAATAACATGTCCCTAAACGTAGTTAAGGAAATGTACAGGTAATGTAGGCTTGTGGGTAGGGTGTAATAGGTGTTGGTAAGGTCAAAAGTGGTTGGAGCAATAATGTTTTTAGGAAAAATGGGCATAGGGTAGGTCAAATGGTTATGTCGGGTGACCAATGCCGGTTATAGTTTAATCGACATCGGTTGGCTAGGGCACGATATGACCGACATTGGTTATGTCGATTTGGGGTTAAAAAAGGAAAATTCCACTTTTATAGATTCATTTTGACATTTCCATTTTTAGAAAATGACAGAGGAGAAGTTGAGGAGTGGAAAATGATAGTACGAGATGGCTAGCTGAGTTGGCAAGCCATGTAGTGGGTGATTGGAATTCAATTGGCGGGTCCACGAGATCTATTCGATTGATTCGATTGGTTTGGAGGTGATGAGTTGATTTTGGGCATGACGAAGGTAGGAGAGGGAATGGGGGACCATCGGCGTAATGAATGACATGCCACCATGGAGAAAATGTCGAGATGAGGTAGGAGTCAATTTGAATCCGTCATTTGGTTGAAAATAGTTTGTTGAAATCGGTTTTGTGTAAAATTTGGGTGTAATGTTAATTTTTGAAATTGTGGGTAAAAAATGAAGGAAATGAGGGGTGGGAAGGTCCAATGTAGGTTAAATAGGGTTGGGAATGAAGCTAGGATAGGTTTGGGTGGGTTAGAGTAGGTTTTTAGGTCATTTTTTGTGAATTTGTTGAGAATGGGGATGGGTTTTTGGTTTTTGGCTGAAATAGAGACCGACACTTTGATCACTTTTCGTCGACATTGGTTGGCTTTGGCTGAGAATCGGTCAAGGTCTAGGTGACCGATGACGGTCAAGGTGACCAATGCCGATCATGATTAAGAGTAAATAAGTGAAAGAAGGGCTAGGTAGGAAAGTAAAATAGGCGAGGAAGGGGTAGGTGAAGATTTATGTAGAGGGAAAAGGGTTGTTAGGATTATACCAATCAGATGTACAGATAAACAAGCATGCAATGAATAATGTAGAAAACATAAAACAAAAAATAATGTAATAAAACAGAGACACAAATTTAACGTGGTTCACCCAAAATGGGATACGTCCACGAGAAACAACCAATCCTTTTATTCATTCCCAGAAAAACTCTTTCTCATAGTGCCACTACTAACACAACGAGCCTTATACATAATGACTCGTAAAGATATTAGGTTTTTATCATTTCGGGAAAAATAGAAAATCACCGTTAGATCTCGTGACCTAATAAGGAGCAGTCCATTTCACAATGCATAAATAAATATAAAATGTGGCTTACTGGGGCATTGCCCTTGAACCCCGTCGGGCACACGACCCCAAACCCCGCAAAGAGGTGAAGCCCCCTCGCAACCCTCTCGTCCGCTATCGGGCTCCACAACCAACAAGGGTAAAGTTTTATTTGCAATGTGGAATAGGTAAGTAGGTAAGATGAACTAAGTTAGTGGGTAATGATGATAAGAGACATTAGGTTTGTAGGTGAATTAGGTACAAGGGGTAGGCATGATTTATGTGGGTGGGTATTGTGTGGTGGGTAATACGTTGTTTGAGGTAGTCAAATTTTGACAAGGTTGTGTTGAATGATGTAGGTGAGAGATCAATGAGGATGAGGGAAAACATACCACCCCTACTTGCAGTACAGTAGAGATGCGACCTAGCATGACCACAGAGGAGTGGGGGAACATGACCGATGTTGGAATTAGTGTGATCCGATGCTATAAGCGTGTATCCCGGGATCATAGTTTGATGGTCACTCTCATTGATAGATGGGACTCGATGACCAATACCTTTCACTTATCGATAAGTGAGATGACTATCACCTGGAGGATGTGTATAGGATCCTGCGACTTCCTATTGTTGGGGAGCCAGTATATTCCATTTCGTCTGAGACATTGGTGGAGCCGACAGTGACGGTATTTGGGGGAGGTGATGGGTGAGCTGAGGTATCACAATGCGAGTCTCACTTATGGAGATATGTATGCATTCCATCCGTAGGAGACTAGTCAGGGCATCGATGTTGATGATGGTAGAAGTGGGATGTTTTCTCTTCCAAATTCTCGAGGGTGGAATATTTCCATGAGCACTAATGGGTCTCTCATGAAAACATGATGAAGGAGCGGATACGCTTTACTGGGCACCGACCTTCCTAGTTCAGTTGTATAGGAGCTATGGGCCTATGGGAGATTGAGGAGATTTGGTATGTCATGTACTTATTTATTACACTGCTAGGCATATGAGCACATCGTGTGTGTGTGTGTGCCCTGTTGGTTTACCATGACATGATTGGTTCAAAGGTGGTATTTTCAGAGTTGGTTTTAGATGATGGGTACCAGTCGGTGGACAGTCGAGGGTGGCGAGGGACACATATGATGTGTCATACTATAGGAAGCGATTGGAGGGCCTTTTGGTAGTTGATATCGTGTGGAGGCCATATGTTGACTATCCATCATACAGAGGTATGGTTGAGGAGTTAGAGGAGCTTCAGCTACTGAGATGGATATAGGGGTGGTGGGTCGAGGAGCATGAGATGATACTGTGGGATGGGTTAGACAACAATTTGGATTACAGAAGGACGTGCCCACACCTTTTCGACAAGTGATTCAAAGAGATGACATGGAGAGACCCATGTATCCACCATGTTAAAGTGTTCCGATAGGGTAGGAGGAGTAGGTGGTAGATAGACGGATTGACGATGTGGGTGTCACTTTGATGGATATAAGCGGTGGCAGCGCAAGCACAGCTACTTGGCGGCACCACCGAGGCCGAGAGCACCTCGATTTAGCTATTATCATAGTGCGAGGGATACATTACAGGTTAGGTTACCACCCTACAAGCGCAAATTATAGGTTTGCAAGGACAAGACGGTGGTCGAGGCATAGGTGACTACCTTGCAGCACAGTGTGCAACCCTACGAGACTCATGTAGTATAGGCACTGGGTTCCGCACAAGGTGGAGATGGGGATGGAGGCGGGTAGCCACCCTACGAGGCACATGTGACAGTTTACATGGCCGGTTGGCCACGAAACATGCACAAGTTGTGGCCTTACAAGCCCAATTTGCTCCATAGGTACCAGGCGCAAGCACATGGATAGGTCCCACAATACGAGGCACATGTACATCAGACAGAGTCCCATGGCACAAGTAGGAGGGCAAGCATCAAGACAATGGACAAGGCCATTATTAGCAGGGAAGATTTCACAGGTTGTAGTGAGACCCATGCACCACCTCGGATCGTGTCAATGACAAGGTTCGGGATGCCCTAAACAAGGCTCGCTATTATTAGGATCATCTAGCCACCACAGGGATTAATGTCCCTTCATATGTCGAGTACATAACCCAACAGTGCAATGAGTGGACAAGATCCAAGACTCATAGTTTTGGTAGCATGGGGGTCATCGACCCCAGAGACATGGCCATGGTGAGGTTACGAGCGCTCAGAGACCGAGCCCAACAGAGGGCCAGGAGGAGGAGACAGTGATCCTAGGCAGAGCATATCGGGTGGGGTGATAATTGATATCTAGATGTGATATTTTGATTTTTGATATATATACCGGCCTACGTGTCGAAGACGTGAGATTGTACATGAGATTTTTGATATATTGATATTTATTGTATATCTGTGTATATATGTATTGATACATAAACTCTCCCATTTATATAGTTGATGATGTTGATTGGATGGATGATGTACTCGTTTTTAAATTCCATTGTTTATTGTGTAAAACAGAAACTAGTTGAATTAGGCATGATTGATTTGAGGTCATGTAGGCATGATGGAGTTTAGGTGAGTTAGGCAGTCGAGGTCATGTAGGCATGATGGAGTCAAGGTTATTTAGGCATGATGGAGTTAGGTATAGGCATGGTGGAGTCTAGGTGATTTAGGAAGTCAAGGTCATGTAGGCATGATTGAGTCAGGTATAGGCATGATGGAGTTAAGGTTATTTAGGCATGGAGTCAGGACGAGGCATGGTGGAGTCTAGGTGATTACTTTTGATTTAATTTCCAAGTTATTGTTATTATGGAAAATAAATGATGATGTATATGTATTTTGTGGTGTAAATGTCCAAATATTTGATATCATGGAAATGTGAAATGATTGATGTATGATATGGTGATGTTATAAAATGGTAAATATGTATATTTTTATGATTGTTTAATTTCTAACTATTTGATAAAATGGTAAATATGTATAAAGTGGTGCAAATGTCCAAATATTTGACATCACGGAAATGTGAAATGATTAATTATGAAATGGATGAATCGACAAACCGTGAAGAATGTTGGTTGTAATTTCTAGATGAATTTTGATGAATACTTTAACACTAGAGATTATTTTATTCCGCGGAAATAGAGAATTTGATCTCTTTTATTGGATGGCCTGAAATAATCTTACTTCACGAAATTGTTCTTCTTCTTCTTCTTCTTCTAACGACATTTGATGAGGATGATGATTCTTTCTCTTCTTCATTGCAAAAATGTTACTCTCACTTTCACTAGTATTGCATGTATCTAAAGATGGTATGCTATTGTTAACTTCAAGAAATAATAACAACCTTACTTACATAATCAAGGTCATCTTGATTATGTATAATAATTTTACGTCTCGGTAGGTGTCATGTGATCTTATATATCCAAGTAATTACAAACCAATTTTTTAATGTTGTCTTTGATAATGCATCATCAAACAAACGGGAAAAGGTTTAACGATGTTGAAAAAATAGATTCATGACATACCAATATAATAAAAATAGGGCATGTTGGCACTCAAAATTGTGCCACTACATTTTTGGGGCCTTATAGTTGATTTTTTAAGTTGCGAGATGAGTTCATAGCCTTTCAATATGTTTGTAAGTGGCTTCAAGATCAATTAGAGGAATGAAATTTTGAATTACTCTATTTGGGCTCATCAAAAGGTCAATTCTATTTGTCATACAAGATATAAACCCCATATTCAATGGGAAATATTACACATAAGCATTGAAATACGAAGTGATTCATTACTTAAGTGGAGAAAATGCTCTATCCCATTAAGCCCTTTTTCCAAGGTGAAAAATGAAAAAGGTTACGATTGTGTGGACGTGTGTTAAAATTTTGCAAAATCGACAAGTAAATTTCGCAAAAGCAGTACACGGAATTTGTCCACGCATCATAATTATAGATAATCGGTAACCTAGGAGAGGTATGATAAATGGTGGAGAAAATATTTTAATAAATCTGGGAGATAAGGCCCATGGTTGGGCCACATGGCCCAATCAAAGGTGTTCATAAATACAGGATTGGTAACACGATTGGGCTACATAGCCTAATCATAGGTGGTTGGTTACAAAGTTTGAGACAAAATTTAGGAAAGACCATGTGTCTGAATCATGGGTTAACTACAAATCAATGAGAGCCTTCTACATGACACAATTTTTGGTGTTCTAGCACACATGAAAGTTGAGAAAAGAGAGAGGAAAATCCTTTAAAACATAGGTACATGATTAGGCCATGTGGAAAAGTCATGGGTCAACTAGATACCCAATCAAAATGTAACATGTGGCTCAACAGTGGAAATTGTAAAGCTGATTATATATGGGAAAATAAAAAAATTGCACAATTTTAATGGAGCGGAGGTAATAAACAAAGATTATGTCTTTTACCCATAAATTTTGATTGGGAGCTCCATTTTGAGAATGGTTGGTATGATTGGAAAGATCGTTTAGAGATATTGTAAATGGTTCTAGTTTTGAGAGGAATCATTAATAAATTTGTGAGTAGTTCATGATAGAATTTATGGGTATATTTTGGTCTAATAAGAAAATTAAATGATATAGAATCCCCAAAATGATTTGTAGTTACTCTTGATGTTGTTTCCCCTCTTGATATGGTACTTCCACATTAGATATTCCATTTGTGTTCCCACCTAAGTCTAATTAGGAAGTTGAGTAATCCATGAGATAAATAATTGAGATCTCTCATTGGCTCCATTTGTGAACTTATGGTATATTAGACAAATGGAACTTCATGTTCACTCATTCTTGATTTGATGGATGTGCATATGTTATTTTCCTTTAATATTCTTGCGTGATTTCTTGGGAATTAGTTTTATGTTGGAATTTTCTTGTTTCCAAGCAATGTTTATGTTTCGTCGGACTTTGGTGTGATAAGAGTGATTTGGGCATGCTCCATTCTCTCGGGGCCGAATTAAGGTTTCAAGCGCCCTAGGTAGTACTTGGAGCGTGCGCCCCCTCCCACCCGGGACCAATGACCCACCTATATTTGAATGTTTTTAAAACAATTATAGACTTAGTATAACTCTTGACACATTTTATTAAAGCTATAAAGGTTTTTTTCTTGCCTTTGCCATAGCAAAACTATCAATGACATCATCATAATTTATTGTTGTAGTGATGTCGCGTTCAATTGTCAAAATAGAAAGGCTATTCAATCTAGTTTCACCCATTGTTGACCTTAAATTGTTTTTTACTCTTGTTAGAGTGGAAAATGCTCTCGTAAGCTTGCAATTTCCAATAGGAATGCAAAGAAACATTCGTATTGCAACATCTAGATTTGGGAACGTGGTGTCTAATCCACTTTTTCTTAAATATTTTGACATTGATGATATACTTGTCAAGTTTTCACGTCTTGCTAATGCCTAGGAAATGGATGCATTCAATGTCAAGGGAGGTTTCCAAGTCTGTGTTATATGTTTTTACTAAAGAATTAGAGCATTTCAATATTGTCTCATTATCAAGATCTTTTAAATTGTTCAAAAATCCAAACCTATCATTTAACACACTATATGCTTCATTTCTTCTTGATAATTCCCTTATTAAGTTGTCTATAATAACATAAAATACCTCCACCCTCATACGATCCCTTCCTGTTTGTGGAATTTCGACATCTCTCGTTTCATCAAAGTGAACTTTTCTTTTTCTTTTTCTTTTATTATCAATTTCGTACTCTTCTTTTCCACTAATGATCTTAGCATGTTGCTCATATGTATCGAAATTCTCTCTAATATTTTGAATATAATCTATCAATGAATTATATTGAGTCACAACCATGGTTAAGTCAATGTCTACCTTTTGTAGATATTTGCTAGTTGCATCCATTCTTTCAAGAATACTATGCCAAATACAACACATCACACAAGTTTCTAACTTGTCTAGTTTTTCGTGAATACACTTTGCTTCATGTCGCGTGGTAGTTGTTTGATTTTTGTCTTGTGCTATATTTAGGAAAACATCTTGAATTTTACTATATCCCAAGAAAAGTGCTTTAACTGCATCAGCTCTAGGCTGACCATCTTGTTTCGTAAAGAGATTTTACTGACGAGACAAATTCCATCCATAAAATTTAATAAAATTTCCCACCGATAAGTCGAGGCACTTAGGAAAGTGTAGATAAGTTCAAGTGCTGAAAAAAAAATAGTTGTTGTACAACATTCTGTAGCTAAAGATCCAACAAGATTTAAGGAATGCCTCGAACAAGGTACAAACTTAGCCATACAATTGTGATTTTTAATCCTATTTTTAGACTGTATTTTCCTGACATGTTAATCGTGCATTATCATATGCTTGCCCCGACAATCTTTGATATTAATGTCATAGTCATCTAGTGTTATAAGTACGAAGCTTCTAAATCACATGATTTGTGTCCAACCGAAAGAATGTATTTTAAAAATCATTCAACTGGAATTCCTTCTTGAGAAACATACCTTACCACAAATGCTAAGCTCGGGTCGTGTGAGATACATCGTGTGTTGAGTCAACAATAATTGAAAAATATTTTGCTTTGTGGAGTTCTTCAACTATTTTGTTTATAACTTTTTTGTGCCATAAGGTCAATAAATTCATTACATGTTGTCGTAGATAAATAATATGGAACTCCTTTTCCTGCATTTCCATACTGTGAAATGTGATTTGCCAAAAATGGGTCAAACTCTGCAATAAGTTCTAAACACCCTAAAAATTTCCATTTCTAGAAGATCCTAATAAATTGTCACCACCACGAAAGGCAATACCTCTAGTAGCAAGGAATTTCACAGTTGCAACAATACGCTTTAAAACATTCCTCCAATACTCTACTTCATTTTGGTATTGACTTGCAAGTGTAGAATCAACTCTTCCCAAAACATTACTTCGAGTGATGAAATTAAGAATTGAAGTCCTATGATCAGGGGAATCCTCATGCTCTCTTAAACTAGCCGATGCATTTTTCCAATCATTAAATCCAATTTTAGAAAATGTGGTTGATTTTTCTTGAAAAAGGCGACAAGGAATGCAATAAACAACTCCTTTTGACTCTGAGTAAAGCAACCATTCTCTTAATTTTTGTTCATTGTTTAAAAGTTTCCATTGAAACATATCTTTAGAAACATATCTAAAACAATCTGAGTATTGACGTTTTGAATTTGAAAAATCAACATTCATATCTTGTTTTGGTGTATTTAAAATTATATATTCTATTGTATCGTTGTCTATTACCCATTTTGTAGGATCAGGATCAACAATGAAATGTTCATTAACGATGGGTTGAACAATAGTATTTTCATTGTTCTCTTGTTGTGTGTTCTCCTTCTCTTGTGTGTTTTCATCTCCTATTGACTTTGATTGTGTATTTTTGTCACTAACCGAAGAATAATTCTCATTTTCATTAAAAACTACATTTGACTTTAAATTTTCATTTGATGCACTTAAAAATATATTTATTTTAGGTATCTTTTTCATAAGGTTTTTTTCCTCCTCAATTTTTTGTTTAGCTTTTTTTCGAAATTGAGCACCACTTAATTTTTTAGTTTTATCCATTTGAACGAAACAATTATCAAGTTACAATAACTACCAGTCTACCCGAATACTTGTTGATAATGTATTAATGATGCTATAAATTATAATCAATGACAATACTATTCCAGAATGAAATAATATAAATACAATCAATAACTGATAATGATAATATAAATACTGAATACAATCAATAATCGATAATATAAATATCGAATACAAATTACAATCAATAATGAAGTCTCGATAACAATTACATAATAACAATAATTAAAAATTTAAATCAAAATGTAAAAGTTAAAAGTTGAGAGCATGTTACATACTCGATGATTGCAGCCTCAAGGTCCGCACAACACATTATATTATATATATCTAAAATTTGAATCTCGATTCTAAAACTTGATACAACTGAAAGACTCGAATCCAATTATCTAGGGACGGTGGGACGGAGAACCTCGATTCTTTGATAGTGAATCGAGTGAACCGTGACGTTAAGCCGTGTGAAGGAAGCAGTAGCCGTAGGTAACAGGTTTCAAAGGAAGCAAAGCTCCTCCGCCATGGATTAAGTCCTACACTGAGCACTCCACTCCACTTGCTCGGATCTGTTTTACTCGTGAATGCGCATCTAAGTAGGTTACTGACCTTACGAGTGTACATTTATACATAATACACACAATGCCAACAGAATTTATTTAGGTCCGCGTAGTTGAAAACTTGAACCGATGGGTCGAGCCTAAAGGATGAGGGGACAACGTCAATAGTCCGAGTCACCGAGCCTCTGAGCCGCAAACATAAAACATTCACGGAAATTGGAATCACGATTCACAAATGTACACTTTTATATCAATTCAAATTGTTTTTTCAAATTTTTAAAAACCTTGGTCCTTAAGTCGACTCGATCATCAGGGTGACCGCCACTTGAATTTTTTTAAAAAAGTGGCGCCCCCTTTTTGTGTGCCCTAGGCAACTGCCTAGGTCCTAGGCAAGACATGCCCCCGCATTCTCTTTCTTCATTTGTGGATGGTTTGATATCTCTTGGTGTTGAAAAGCTGGATCCCTCTTAACCTTTGATTACTCTTACGGGAATATTATGAGTACCTTTTCTTTCCTCTTTTGTAAAGGGAATTGTTTTACAAATTGAAGGAAAAATAATTCATTTGGGATTTTTGGCGCATGAGAAAACTTTGTTTTCGTAATTAGCATTATATTCCTACACATTCAAGCAAAAAAGTTAAGTGGTAGCATTTACAATTCAAAGTGAAATTTTTACAAAATGTTGAACAAGTGTTTCAACTTTGTTGGAGGTTATTGGATGTGAAGATTATTGTTTGATAATGAAGTAGTTATTTATTTTGTGTAAACACTTATAGTTATTGATTTATAAAATCCTTCGCATGATGTCATTCCTTTGTGTTTTCTACATCTTGTTTCAATATTAGTGTCTTGACATTTTGTGATGTGTTGCTTTGATGCAAAATAAGAGGTATGTTTAAGATTAGATTGTTGTATGTGTAAAGTATGAAGAGTGTGTAATAATTATGTAAATTGTTATCCTCTTTTGGTTACTACTAACTCATTATGTTTTAATTATGGAGAATCTTTGAACAATGAATTCTAGGCACCGATCATGGTTAATTTGACCACTTCTTATTACAACACTTCCATTAACTTTGTACCTTACTAAAATCTCCATTTCAATTTAAAAATTCCTTGAGATTTCAATTGTTAAAACTTAAGATTCAAGTTTATAAGTTTTTCTCTATTCATTTTGTTTGTCTTGAGAGAAATTGGACTAAAAGCATAGATATATTTTCCATAATAATTTTTTTTTGCAACCTTTTCCCAATTTTAAACAACTTTGTGATTCTTCCTACTAGTGACAATAGATTGGGTGAGAAATCATAATGTTTAGGCTGGTTAAATGGGTATGCTACACTATTCATGTCAATCCTTTACTATTTTCATGCATTTAGGTTGTTAAAGGGGCTCTCTCTTGGGTTTCACAGAGCCAAAAGAGTGAGAGGTTAACCACCTTTTCATTTGTTACCTTAAATATGACCCTAACTAGTGAAGAAGCATGCAATTACCTTGTCTTACTCCCTTATCTTCAACCCTTCACACAAAACAATATATTTGAGTGCCAATAAATTGGTGCCATTTCTAGGGAAGTAATTAGTTCATGACTTATTCACATAAAATCCCCACTTTTACAATCCATTACTTTGGGATTTTTTTTTATTCATTTTTGTTTTATCAAAATCCTAGTTTTGTTTTTAGTCTCTATTCCATTTGTAGTTTGTTTGCCTTGTAAAGCTGGTTAATTCACATTTAGCTCACAACTTTCTTGAAAAATTGTAGTCTTTGTTATCTTTGAGGTGTTAGTCACTATATTGTACATTTGAAGTTGAGAGATTATGTTATGTTCTTAATATTTCCACAAAAATCTGATTTGAAATTGGTGAGTTTAATTTGTATATACCTTTTGGTATTGTAATTCCCTTGATGTTGATGTCTAGTTCAACTTGCATATTTGGTAAAATTTTGTTGTGTTGTTATCCCTTTGATTTGATTTATCTTTAGTCACTATAAATTTGCAAATATCGAGGGATATTGTTCTACTTTTAGGGTATATTCATATAAAAAGTTGCATTTAGAACTACAACTCATAAAATCAATTTCCAATGATAAGAAAATTTGGAAGTTGTTATCCAATTTTGCACCCTCGCAAACCGGCTAACTTGTAAAATTTAGATTTGGGCTGTATGATGAAGCTTCGGTGAACATGCTAGAAAAAATAGTGTTGTGAAGGTTGGGTGGGTAGAGGAATCAAATATCATCCGGTAGTAGAAATTTGGTAAAGCACGGCAGAAGTAGCATGTTTCATCTGCTACTAGTCGATAACATGTATGTTGATAATGGATGGTAACATGTATGTTGCAGAACCGAACGGTAGCATATATGCTACTACCGGATGGTATCATGTTTTATGCTACCAACTGGTAGTATGTATGTCTGTAACCGGCCGATAACAAGTTTTCTCGCTACCGGAAAACATCAAGAAACATGCAACCGACCCACAACATGAATAATGCAACCGATCGGGTACTGAGTTGATATGCTACATGAATAATGATTCTACTAAATTTAAAGCAAGAGAAATTCTCCTGCATAACAAAGTGGGAATGATGCAATCCATCGATACTGAGTTATTATGCATCCGACACCTCTAACATGCTTCCCGGATGACACTAAAAAGGTTTTACAACCGAATGACTATAGGACCAACAATGACGGGTCGGGCATTAACGGATGAAGTACTAGAGCAACTCAATGACCATTTTAATGAGGTATGATGCTCATGTCTTCTCCTGTAAGCAAGGTACCATTGGGAAACAAATTAGTAAGGTTTCCCATACCTCTTTTCAAAGATTCGATACATGTTGTCGGTTGGTGGAGAAAATTCAAGTTTCCCTCTCTATATATTGTATAAAACACCCTCATTTGAGGGGGATGTTTGAAATGTAAAGGAACTCTGTCAAAATTGTTCTAGAACTTTTATGAGTTGTCATCCTTTGATTTTGGTTTTTTGCAAGGAAATTCTTGCCTTATTTCCTACATTATCTCATCAATGTGCATCCTTTGCAACAATAAAATTCATGTTTTGTGGCTCTTTCTACCCTAGCTTGTGTTGTATTGTGTTTCTTTCCTTTCCTTGCATGTGCAGATATATTGTTCATATCTTGTTGTATTTGGAGGGTTTAAATTTGTTGAACTCCACAAAAATGGTGATTTGAATGTTGTTTTGGATTGTGGCACTTCTTTTTGCCCTTCCTTTCTTCTTTTTCTCTCATTTTCACTCACAGGAATATCTCTACCCCTTTTTCTTGGCGTTATCATATCCCTTATTTTAAATTTTACATTTTATGCATCTCTCTCTTTCCCTGGTCCCTTGGAGTTTTAGGGTAGTGTTAGGTAGTTGCATTTCCATTTATAGGAGTAATCTTAACGTTGACAATAGGTAGAGGAAGCCGACCTTATCTAGAGTCTCTGTCTCGGTTTGAGTCCTACTACTTGGAGACAGGTCCCATGTTGTCTCAACCCCAAGTCAATCGATTTGGGACAGTGCATATTCTAAACACCCAAAATTGGGTCACAACCCTCTAAACCACCTTCGATTAATTAATTTAATATTATTCCCCCACCATGCCCACTTACACACATTTTAATTAATTTAATTATCACAATTAAGTTAATTATCTAACTCACCTAGCCACCTCACTTATCCACCTCACCCTAGACCCATTCTAAACCTATTAATTGCCTTAGACCAAGTCCCCACTTATCCTAACCAACTAGGACTCTTTCCAACCCTAATTATTCATGACCTATTAATCCTCTAACTAATTCCACACTTTAATTTATGCCATTCAACACTCCAGACCCGGACTAAGCCAAATACCACGCCAAATTTGGGAGAAAAACCCTATTTTTGGCAAATTGGACCAATTCTCCTTAACCGACGCCCTTGATTATTCCTCGGCCAGTGCAATTCCCTAACCGCCATCGATTACCCTTAAATAAGAGTTTCTAACTCTTTACACGGGTTCTCCAATTAATTATTTCACACAAGATTTGGAATTCTAACTCTCGAGCATTCAAGCTACCAAACAACAAACTAGAGCACACCAGGTCTTCACCAACATCCAGTCATCTCATCCACAAATTAGATTGTCAAAAATAAGCACATATGATCCATTTTCGTTTCATTGGATACATTCTCATATCTCCCACGAATTCTCATCAACCAACAACCACCTTCAGATCTACAGATTACCAAATAAGTAATTCATTCTTATTTGTTAATATTTTTTTGATCTTAAGTCTTTCATTTACTTCTTTCATTTGATCCCTCTCTGTCCCGAATACCACCTTTCACCTGTTTACCACCTATTCCATCAACCTGAACCATTTCACCCATCCTAGCACCTCTACCACCCTTGTTGAGCCCTTAAAAATCACATCATCCTTCCTGAACCCCTTTAACTCTCTGTGCAATCACAGAGAGACCCAAAACACCCATTTTTGATATTTCCACCATATTTCCCCTACCATACATCACTACCCACCATCGTCGGTCATTTGCTAGTATCGACATCGGTCTCCTAAGCGATACCTGGTCTGTGGATGGTAATTTTGTTTAGAACAACGAGCTCATAACCTTCACCAAATAGCCCGAATCACCCAAAACCTTGCCTAGACCTTGCCTAAGACATCAGTGACCTTCCCCAACCTGAACCACACCTTTCCCAATACTAGATTAGTTTGTATTTTAGTACTTTTCTTAATCTAGTGTATTGATAATGTTTTGAGACACCTAAATCAAAGTGTTAGCAATAAGACCTTTACTTCTCGCATTTATTTTCATTAATTTGATAAAATAGTGGATTGACATCCATCTAGGAAGTATCACACTTCTCGGAACTAGCATTCGCTAGGCAATCCACTTTGCCATATATTGTTTAACTCTCTCTTGTGGGATGGTTGTGCTTTACGGGTAGTTCCTCCTAGCCAAAAGGAAGCTCTCACATTCGCCCGATCAACATCTACAATGTGTACAACCTTATCCGAACTATTCACATGTATTCCTCCTACACCCATTACCCTTATCTTTTTATTGCAATACTTTGAGATGAAACATTTTGGCATGCTCGGTGGGACCCCTTCTTGTGGGTTCTTTACATTTTCTTCATATAGGGAATTGTGTGTTTCTTTCTTTTCTGAAAAATTCACATTAAGTTTCTCTCTGGTCAATATTCTCTTCTTCTACTTGTCTAAAGGAAATTCATGATTTGGTGTTTAAAAATAATTCTTCTTACTTTCTTTTGCACTTGCATTTAGTGAAAGATCATCCTCTTGACCTATTCTCTATTTGCTACATCCAATTTCACTTTCAATTTGGGCTTAAAAATATATGTTGCATTAGATCACTTAAATTTTCTTGCAATCTATATACTAGAAGTAATGACCAGTTGATGATTGACAGGGATTAATCACTTGAACACACACTTTACGCACACACACCCCTATCTAAATCACTTGAACAATTTACTCACTTCTTAAACATCTTCCTTCCCGACAATTTCTTGTCAATGATTAACAATCGGATTGGTGGTGGATCCAGCTGGTGTTCTAGCCAGTCATCATATCAGAGTTAGGCCTCACATACTATGAAGTATATATTGGGGACACTTAGCCAAAATACACCTAAAACCAGCCATAGACTATTTATAGGGTACCTCGTTGACCAAAAAACTCTACTCTATTCATAGTTAGTTTTAAATGGCATAAGCCACATAACATTAAAATATGAAGCATATGATTAACATGTTTTGTTAGCTTTTAATGGTTAAATTGTGTTTTGAGGAGTGAGGCCGTTTCTTCTTATTTTTCTTATCCTTCATGCCCCACCATCATAACTAGTGTATTGGTTCATTCTAGGTGTGTTAGGACTCATCACTACCATACTCAGTTCCTAGGTTAGTGTTTTCATTTGACTTAATCACCTAAAATTCAAATTTTCATCATCTTATTAGATTCCACACGATGGCGGCATTGGTCCACATGCGACATCGATTACCTCTTCATACCGATATCGATTAAGCGATCGAATTGATTCCCTTGCTTTTGGTTATTTCTCCCAAAACAGTATTCAATTCACATCCAGATATTTTCTATGACCTATTTCTATCATTTATCACATTTTTGAGTCTCTATTACCATCAACAGAGTTTAGATCCACGATTTACATTCTTCATCTCCATATTTATAAATCTTCCATTTATTCACGAATGGCGGTATCGGTCAGTGAGTGACATTGGTTAACCCTTTCTACCGACATCGGTTACCCTACCGATGTCAAACTGAACTCCTATCAGCTATTACTCGCTCACCAACTCAGCCTTCCACCACACCTTGTACTTTCTCCCGTCCAAAATATCTCTCTATCATTTTTCCAAAAGTAGAAAGTTACAAATGAATCCGTAATACATGGATTTTACTTTTTACCCCCAATCTAACTTGACCGCCATCGGTCTTGTGCCCTAATGGACCGGCATCGATTTATCCTTTACTAGAATCAGTTATCCCTCAATTTGGTGTTGGTCACCTTTCCAACCAACCTTATACCTAATTTACCCTCAATTTTGCTACCCAAAACCATTTTCTTGCTACCCAAGCCTCCACCTAGCCTTATAACCCCACCTAATTGCCTTATTGCCTCACACCTGACCACACTATCATTTGGGGCATGTTTTTGCCTCTACCTCGGCCTTACCTACAACCTTACCTATTTACCCAACTTTCCCACACCTATTTGACACTCGAATTCACCTACTCGCTATACCTTGTGACGATGCTACTCGTATTGTTTTTCCTACCAACCTTTCCTTTCCTAATGCCATGATGTTTATCTTGACTAGCCAAAACCTATTGGTGTTATGGAACCCACCTAATGCCCATTCCTACACCTAGCCTAGTTGTGTTTCAGATGTATCCTATACCTTGGATACCTGGATCACATCAACCTTGTTTGGATAAACTATCAACCTTTGACAATGTAGAGTTTGTGATCTCTTCAACCTAGTGCCTTGTTGCATTCTATACGTGTGCATGTGTTTTAATGCCTCGCCTATTACCTGCACCCAAAATAATCATTGCCCGCACCCAAAGCTTACATTATTTTTCTTCTTCACCTACCATTTTATCAAACTCATCACCGATTCCACTTGCTCCTTCATCAGATCCGAGTTTGAGGGGATCACATCAACCCATACCTAGGGCAACCACTCTTGTTTTTGTCAATGTTGCTTATCAATACAAGCTACGTGACAAAAAGGGGCAAATGTAGACACCTAAAATTGGGTCATAACCCTCTAAACCACCTTTGATTAATTAATTTAATATTATTCCCCCACCATGCCCATTTACACACATTTTAATTAATTTAATTATCACAATTAAGTTAATTATCTAACTCACCTAGCCACCTCACCCTTTCCACCTCACCCTAGACCCATTCTAAACCTATTAATTGCCTTAGACCAATTCCCCACTTATCCTAACCAACTAGGACTCTTTCTAACCCTAACTATTCATGAACTATTAATCCTATAACTAATTTCACACTTTAATTTATGCCATTAGACACTCAGGACCGAGACCAAGCCAAATACTATGCCAAATTTGGGAGAAAAACCCTATTTTTGGCAAATTGGACCAATTCTCCTTAACCGCGATGAGTTATTCCTCGGTCGGCGCCGGTTCTCCCTAACCATCGCCTGGTTACCCTTAAATAAGAGTTTCTAACTCTTTGCATGGGTTCTCCAATTAATTCATTCACCCAAGATTTGGCATTCTAACTCTCAAGCATTCAAGCTACTAGATGATGAATTAGAGCACACCCCATGTCTTCACCAACATCTAGTCATCTCATCCACATCTTTAGATTGTCACAACAGAGCACACAGGCTCCATTTCCGTGGCACTGGACACATTCCCATATCTCCCATGAATGTTCATCAACCAACAACCACCTTCAGATCTATATATTACCAGATAAGTAATTCATTCTTATTTTTAAGATTTTGTTTGATCTTAAATCTTTCATTTACTTCTTTCATCCAATCCCTCTCTGTCCCAAATACCACCTTTCACTGTTTACCACCTATTCCATCAACTGAACCATTTCACCCATCCTAGCACCTCTACCACCCTTGCTAATCCCTAACAAAAATCACATCATCCTTTCTGAACCCTTTAACTCTTTGTGTAATCATAGAGAGACCCAAAACACCCATTTTTTATATTTCCACCATATTGCCCCTACCGACACTAGTCACCCAACCGATGTTAGTCATTTTCTAGTAGCGACATCGGCCGCCTAACCGATATCTGGTCTCGTGGTCTTGGTGGTAATTTTGTTTAGAAAAATGAGCTCATAACCTTCACCAAATAGTCCAAAATCACCTAACCTTTCCTAAGACATTAGTGACCTTCCTCAATTGAACCAATCCTTTCCCAATACTAGATTAGTTTGTATTTCAGTAATTTTCTTAATCTAGTATATTGATAACATTTTGAGACACCTAAATCAAAGTGTTAGCAATAAGACCTTTACTTCTTACATTTATTTTCATTAATTTGATAAAACAATGGATTGATAGCCATGTAAGAAGTATCACACTTCCTGGAACTAGCATTTTCTAGGCAGTCCACTATCATATATTGTTTAAATCTCTCTTGTGGTCTTGTTTTGCTTTATAGATAGTTCCTCCTAGCCAAAAGGAAGCTCTCACATTCAATCTAATCAATGTCTACGATGAAAGAAAACCTTCTCCCGAGTATTCATAGGTATTACTCCTACGACCATTACCCTAATCTGTATTATCATAATAATTTGAGGTGAAACACATATTTGAGCTCTAGTATTTTTGGCATGATCCGGTGGGACACTAAAATTTATCTTCATTACTATTGAGTTTGGGTGAGTGACCCAATAATTTCTAGCCTTTTGATGCTTATTTATACACATCGGTGAATCTAAGCATCAAATCAACTAGTTTCAACAGTCAGAGTGCCTCAAGTTCATGAGAAGAATTCGAGATAAGGTTTAGAACAATAGGAGTTTTTGAGTACCTGCAGATTATCACTAAGGAGGAAGAAGAGGTAGAACGATAAAGATGTCACCTTCACCACCAAACATGAGTCTTAAACTCCACCTCTTGGTAGACCGTTCTTGTTATCTACTAGAATTCTAAGACCTATTAGAATGGAACAACTGGAAAATTTACCATTTGTTAGCTTTATTAATAGTAATTATCTTAATCTCAATGGTCACAATCCTATTCCACTAAGAGCCATGAAAAGTATCACTTTATTTACTAGGGAGAATCTTACTACTCTAGTTGACTATATTTAGGATATTTATAATGTTTGTGTTGTCCATCAAATTTTTGAACAAGATGTAGCTATTAAGTTGTTAGCTTCCTTATTCAAGGGAAAATATTTTCAATGGTTTAGGAGTGCGGGAGTAGGAATAATTAATTATTGGAATGAACTTGGAACAACCCTTTGCAATCAATGCATGGAAAATGAAGATAACCTCTCTTTATTAGAACAATTGTGACCAATAAGAGGGATCCCAATGAGCTCATGAAAAACTTCAATTTCAAATTTCAGAAGACATGTGACAAGATTCCAATCCTAGTAAGTCCAACTCCGAGAAGGTGATTTTATTTACTTTGTATGAGTATTAAATTTTGATATTTTTGTCATGATTCAAGTAAATGGGTGGTGGTAAGATTACCGATGCTTATGCAATAGCCATTAGGGATGAAAATTGTTTGATATAAGTAGGAAGTTATCTCCTAGACCACATATGTCCCTATACCATGAATTGTCTCAAGTTGCTTAGCCCTTTATTGCTCTTATACCCGATCAAATTCCCCAATCGCCCTTCCACATCCTACTCCCCGCACAACAAAAGAAGGATGAAGACATGAAATCCTTACTTAGAATTTTTCTAACAAAGTGATATCTTTGGAAAAACAACAAGCTTAGCTTATAGAAATTATTCTAAGCAAGGAAAATCTTCTAATCAATGATTCAACCAAGGATATAATTCATATAGGAATCAACAGTCTAATCAAAGATGGGACAAAGTCAATAGGAGAATAGGTGGAACCGTTAAAATGTACCTCTTCCACCAGCAATAGTTACTCCTACTCGGTCACTTCCTGTTGCTAGCTCAAGTACAACACTAGTTCTAGTGAAAAACAAATTGATTCAAGAAATAAAGTGGTTTTCCCGTGTAACCACCCACATAACCAACTTATTTATCTAAATGAATTACATGCTCAAGCCTTCATGGTTCAGTTGGTTGTGGAGCCCGATAATGATGGGGGTTACTGAGGGGGATTTTCCCCCTTGTGGGGTCCTAGGGGATGGCCCCTGACGGGGGTTTAGGGCGTGCCCCCATAAGCCACATTTTATATGTATTTATACATTGTGCAATCTGGGACCGTTCCTCATTAGGTCACGAGATCTAGCGGTGGTTTCCTATGTTTTCTGAAATGATAAAAACCCCAATATCTTTAAAGGGTCATAATTTATGAGGCTCATTGTATCGGTGGCATGCACTTGTGTGAGAGAGAGTTTTGCTAGAATAAATAAAAGGATTTGCTGTTTAAGTGGACATAGCCCATTTTGGGTGAACCACGTTAAATTTGTCTCTTTCTTTATTGCATTCTTTTCTATTTTGTATTTTTCGCATTATTCATTGCATGCTTGTTTATCTCGTAGAACCGGTATAATCCTAACAGGTTCAACAATCTTCCAATCACTAAGAACCATTGGTAGAAGTAGCTAGTCTTAATGTGGAGGGGTCTAAGAGGTAAATCGGATACTAATCTTATGTTCTTTAGAGCTGAATATTTCTATGTGGTAAATCAAGTAGTGGATAGTTTCATCGGATCTCGACTAATGTTGCTTAATAATACGAGGTATAAGAAAATAATATTGGAATCTCAACCTTGACTTCTCCCAATGGAGAAATCTTATCAATAAGGATAAGGAAGTTACCACCGATAAAAGAAGAGTACCTGAGGCTTTTAGGAAGGAGGTTTCTCCCCAACCAAATATTACTATTTCAATCTTACAGTAGTCAAGAAAGGAGAATCATGTACCACAGTTGCAGAAATACATAAGCCTTCCTTTCAATATTGTGGATCAAATTAAGTGGATGAATGTCAATGTGAAAATGTGGGATGATTTGGCCATTCCATAAAAAGGTACCTCCTATGTGAAGCTCTCAAGAAGCTTCCCCAAACTCATCCAGTGGTGGAGAAGACTCATGTTGCTGTTAACATATGTCAAGCAAAGGAGGAGCAAGTATGTAAACTTATTAAGACCCCACCATTTTATATGTCATTAATTGTGGGAAAACACTTAGTGCATAATTTTATGATTGAATCAGGGGTTAGTACCTCTATTATGCCAAAGAAAATTGTTGATATCTTGGGTCTTGAAAGTACAACCATGTTGCTAAAAGTGTCTTGTAGCTTGATGGCTCAAATGATTGTTGGTGTATTAAGAGTGATTAAAAATATGTATTTAACACTTCATGATTTTCCTAGCCTAACTATAACCCATGACATATCAGTGATTGACTTGACCCCCTATGTTTTCCATTTTCTTGTCATGATACTTCACAACAAAAGTAGGTGGCTATTTATCTTTAGATTGGACCCATATGGTCCTAATAACTAGGTATGGTACACGGTTTACCATACAAGTTGAACCTATTTTTCCTATCATATTGAGTTTTATGATCCCAATCCTCTACAATAAAATTACCTAATGAAAGATAAACATGAGCACACATCAATTTTAGAAGACCTACCCATTCCTCCTCCTATTCCTGATCTCATATTATATGAATGGGTCAAGCACTATGAGTTTGATCCTTATGATGAAGCTTTGCAAACTAGACTTGGAACCTAATGCATTTTGAAGAAGGATCTATTTTACCTACACCACTCAAGCAAGAAAAGGATAGTGCTTATGGACTGTGGAAGATGTTCTTTGAAGGTTCAAGAAGCGGAAATGGAGCTAGGGCAGGTGTTGTGCTAATTTCTCCATTGAATGCAAAAATTTTCTTCTCATAGATTTCCGTTTGCATGTTCCAATAATTTGGTAGAATATGAGGCATGGATGCATGGTCTCTAATGTCTCGAAAAGGGGAGATTAAAGGCATTGTAGATTTTTGGGGATGTTGAATTAGTTGTCCACCAAGTAAGAGGGAAGTGTGCCACATAGAATAAGCGTTGAAATCTTATAAACACAAATTTTGGGACTTGTTGGAGAGTTTTAATGCTCTCTCAACCTACAAGTGGTGTCAAGGAAGTTAAACAAAGAGGTAGATCAAATGACACCACTTGGATCAAAATTCTCACCTACTAAGGATTTTGTCAAAGGAAATGAACATCATATCAGGGTGATAATAAGGAAATCCATCTTGAATAACGAAACCGGTTGGCAAGGTGTGTTTGTGATGATGAAAAAATTATTCAGCTCATGCAAAATGAGGCTGAATTATCCTCGAGAATGAAATATGAACTACATGATAGCTACGGTGACCAGATTATTAATCTAAAAATGAATAAATTTCCAAAGGGACTAGTCACCTTAGAGCATATTTTTAGCCTAGATGATGAATTCAAAGGGGATGAAAAGAATATAGCATAAAAGAAAGAGGACTATCAACTGGTCATTATGGCACAAGGCAAGAAGCTTCTGCTGGAAAAGGTATGTGATAATAGAGAGATCCAAGCTTTCATTTCCTTATGTCAAAAATTCAGTGATATATTTTATTGGGATTATGAATATCTAAGGGAGTTTAATCCACATATTGTGCAACATTACATAGATCTTGATCCCACTGTCAAAGTTGGTTAGGTAAAAATAAAGACTAGTCAACCCTAAGATAGAGCCCCTCATGAGGAAGGAGTTATCCAAACTCATTGAGGTCAAAATAATTTTTCCAATCAAGTACTCTACATGGGTGACCAATCTTGTCGCGGTTAGAAAGAAGAATGGGGAAATTAGACTTTGTGTTGATTTTGAGATTTGAACAAGGCTTCCCTAAAGGAACATTATCCTTTACCTTCCATAGAGCATATTTTACAAATTGTTACATGGGCTGAAAGGTTCTCCATGTTGGATGGGTATTCAGGCTTTAATTAAATTAAGGTTGGGGAAGAAGATCAATTTAAGACTGCATTTATAACCAAGTGGGGTGCATATGCCTATTAGAAGATACATTTTGCTTTGTCAAATGCAGGTGCCATATTTCAAAGAGCAATGTACATTTCCTTCAAGGGGTATATCAATGAGTTCATCCTTGTGTATTTTGATGACATCACCATCTTCTCAAAGCAGAGAAAGGATCAAATCAATCACTTAGAGAAGGTATTTGAGAGATGTAGGGAATTTGGGGTGTCTCTTAACCCTAAAAATTGTAATTTTGTAGTACCTAGGGGTAATATTTTGGGACATATTATTTCAAAGAGTGGCATTGAAATTGATCCAAAAAAAATTTCAGCCATCCTTTCTCTCTCTTTGCCAAATCATAAGAAATCCTTGCAATCATTCTTGGGAAAAATTAACTTTGTTAGGAGATTCATTCCTAATTTTGCAAGATTATTCAAGCCCATAACTTTGATGTTAAAGAAGGATTCAACTTTAAAATGGACAGGTTGAAGGGAAGGAAAGTTTTTCCAAGATCAAACAGGAAATTTCTCAAGCACCTACACTTGTCAATCCTAACTATGGTAAGGATTTTATTTTGTATGCATATGGAGTTGATGCTAATATTGTTGATGTTTTAACACATCAAAATTATGAAGGTATGGAACATCCGGTGGCCTTCTTTAGTCAAACACCAAGGATTATGAGTTGAAGTATACTCACATTGAAAAACAAGTTTTTTCCATCACAAGGGCTCTAAAGAAATTAAATATTATGATTTCCACCTAATCATATCATAGTGTTAGTCTCACATTCCAAAGTGTGAGATAATTCATTATGGGAAAAACATCGAGAAAAGAGAGTTGGATGGGTAACTAAGCTAATGAAGTATAATGTGACTATTTAGGCCATAAGACTAGTAAGGGTAGAGGACTCGTGTGAGCAACTTGCTTTGGATGCTTAAGATGATCAAGAGACCTCCTTTATGAATGAAGAACTTCCATATGATGTTGAAATTCAATAGAATAAAGAATATGCATCTAATAATCATAGTTGGATGAGTAATATGACCACATTTATATCTACTCTAAGTGCATACCCTATTGGTCTAAAAAGGAAAAAAAAAATGAGATATTTGAGGATGCAGTCTATACCTTATGTAATTGGTAGATGGCATTTTATTTAAAATAAATATTGATCGATTCCTCTAAGGTGTTTTGAAGGTGAAAAAGTAGAGAAAGTTTTAACAGAATTTCATGATGGCTTATTTGGTGGTCATTTTTCAGCCAAAGCCACAACAATGAAAATTCTAAAGCAGGTTACTTTTGGCCCACATTATTTTTTTGATTGTCACAAATGGGTCAGAAAATGCAAGGAATGTGCTTTCTTCATTGCAAGAAGAGGTTGATAGCTCTTCCACTTCATCCAATTCAAGCAGATCAACAATTTTCTCAGTGGGGCCTTGATTTTATTGGCATGATCAACCCTCCATCAAGTGTTGGCCACAAGTGGGTCTTAACAGCTACAAATTATTTTACCAGGTGGACCGAGGTGTGTCATTGAAGGAAGCAACTGAATCAATTATTATTGACTTCCTTGAGGATATTTTCACAAGGTTTGGTATCCCACAACCATAATTTCTGATAATGCAAAGGATTTTCTAGGATCTAATATTTCTGATTGGGCTCTTGGACTTGGTGTTTATTTGAAGACTTCTTCCAATTATTACTCTCAAGGTAATGGTTTGGTAGAATCTAATACCAAGAACCTGATTATGATTATGAAGAGAACAATGGATGTCAATCAGAGAAAATGGTGTACCAAGGTGAGAAATAATCTTTGGGATGATAAGATTATAATGAAAAAATTAATTAGCACCTCTCCTTACAAGATTTTCTATGGGAAAGAAGCTAAGCTTCATTTGTCACTTGAATTACCTTCATTTGAATTGGCCCAACAAGTGAAATTTGAAGGGGCAGATCAAAGAGAAATCATAATGGCAGAACTAATTAAGCTTTAAGAACTAATAAATTCTTCCATGATCAGGTTAGAACAACATCAAAAGTCAACCAAGTAGTGGTTTGATAAAAGGCCGGTTTGAGATACTTAAGGTTGGTGATTTGGTCTTGAAATGGGATATTGAAAGAGATAAACCAAGGAGACACTTTATATTTGATGCAATTTAGAGTGGGTCTTATGTCATCGATGCTTGTTTACAGAATCCAACACCTTTGAGTTGTCGATCTTGATGGAAATGTACTACGGATCCCAGTTAATGGGATTTATCTTAAGCACTCCTATTGAGTTATCTTGTTGCATCATTTACATATTAGAATAGTTTCAATTCCTCTAAGTGCTTAAAACACATTGTTATGTTGGTAGGGTAGGATGCTTTATAATAAGTGCTTGTGCACACTCTACATGTTTCCACTTGGAACATGTATGATTTTCATGTTTGTACATAATTTTGTGCCTTTTATTGTTGTTGTACATTCCTGTTTAAGAAAAGGTCTCATGATGGAAGCAAGGTATTTGGGGAAAGTATCAAAGTGCATTCATTCCACATGCAAGAAGTTGAGGTGGAAAACTAGGTGGATCCAGGGGTGAGTTCTTCAAACTTCATATTAGTTTTGAGAAATCAGTCGACTCCATGCCCGATAAATGCTTCATGTCTACCGATATTTTTAATCTAGCAGGAAAATTACCCTATGAGTCGCCAAACTATTCTATAATTTTGCACCCCTTACAAATTAGATAACTTGAAAAAATCAAATTTAGGTTGTATGATGTAGCCTCGATGAACATAATGGAAAAAAAAATTGTTGCGAGAGGTTGGGTGGGTAGAGGAATCAAATGTTATTCGGTAGTAGCAGATGATTTGGATGCTACCTGCCATGTAGTAAGTTTGTTCGCTATCAACCGATAACATGTTTATTGCTATCGAGGCGGTAACATGTATGTTACTACTAGTTAGTAGAAGGTTTGTTGCCACCAAGTCAAAGAATAAACATACAACCAGCCGACAACAGGAATAATACAACCAGCCGATACTATGTTTATAAGCTACTGGCCACTCACCGAGAATGGAGAAAATGAAGCTACCGGATGGTATTAGGAGAAACGTTCCTGATATCGACAAAGTGGGAATGATGTAACTAGTCAATACCGAGTTATTATGAAATTGACACCTCTAACATGCTCCCGGATGACACAAAAAGGTTTTGCAACCGACCAAATATAAGACCAACAATGAAAGGTCGAGGCATTAATGAATGCAATATAGAGTAGCTCAATGACTAGTTTAATGAGGTATTGTGCTCATGTCTTCTCCTATAAACAAGGTAACATTGGGAAACTAATTAGTAAGGTTTCTTATACTTCTTTTCAGAGATTTAATCTAAGCGGTCAGTTGGTGGAGAAAATTTGAGTTTCCCTCTCTATATATTGTAAAAAACACTCTCATTTTGAGGGGGGGATGTTCTAAAACGTAAAGGAACTTTGTCAAAATTGTTCCAAATTTTTGTGAGCTACGAGTCTTAGATTTTGGTGTTTTATAAGGTGATTCTTGCCTTATTTCCTACATTGTAATGAATTGTGCATCTTTTTCAATGATAAAATTCATGTTTTGTGGCTCTTTCTACCCTAGTTTGTGTTGTATTTTGTTTTTTACTTTTCCTTGCATGTGAAAATATATTGTGTATATATTGTTGTCTTTTCAGGGTTTAAATCTATTGTGCTCCACAAAAATCATGATTTGAATGTTGTTTTGGATTGTGGCACTTCTGTCTACCCTTCCTTTCTTCGTTTTTCTCTCATTTTCACTCACTGGAATATCTCCACCCTTGTTTTTGGTGTTATCACCTCCCTTAGTTTAAAATTTCAATTTCATACATCTCTCTTTTTCTTGGTTCCTTTGAGTTTTAGGTAATGTTAGGTAGTTGAATTTAGCTTTCTAGGAGTAGTCTTAACATTAGGAATAGGTAGACGAAGTTGACCTTCTTCATAGGTCTGTCTCGGTTTGAGTCCCACAACTTGGAGATAATCTCATTGATGCGGGAGCATCACTTGTAAATTTTAAAAATTTGGATTTTTAGTCATTTTAGGTGTGTTGAGTCCATTTGGTTTTCCTTGAGGTGTGTCAAGTCCATTTGGACTCATGTTTATGTAATAAGTGACCATTTGGAGTTTTCCCTCCAAAATGGTCCTTTTGAATATTTGAATTAGTCTTTGTAATAAGTTAGTAATCTAGGAGTTAGTATAGTTCAATAAAGGTGTAATTAGGGGTCAAGGAGAATGTATACACTTGTAAAATGATCTATTTGATCCTAACTAGACCCTAAACCTCACCTAGTTAGTCTAATCTTAGTTGAGTTAGTAGTCTAAGCCCTAACTACCTCTTTTCCTCATCAAAATGTAATGTATTCGAATGAGAAGAGGTTAATGAAAGGTTGGTGAGAGGAAAGGAGAGTGAGGGGTGAAGAAAATCTCAGAATCAGAGCCTAAATGGCTCATGAAGCTTTGTAAAGTTCATGGTTTTATCAAATAAAGGCTTCTTAGTTTGTAAATTGTGATGGATAGTTACTATGTTCTTGTGATTGAATGTTTAAGAAATTATGAATGAATCCATTTGAGAATGTTGTTTGAATGTTTCTCTAGGTATAGAGAAGGGTTTTTCATCTTTGATGGTAGAGGAAGATTGAATTTAAGTAAGAAAAACTAAAGTCATTCATCTTAATGGAGGTAAGTAAATTATCTATGGAAATTCCTGTTGGAACATAATGATTAAGTGGTCCTGCCAACCCTTAATTAATATGGGTCCATCACTATTATATAGGTTAAATATTTAATAATATGAAATATTTTTCTATTATTAAATATTCATACCTATGTAATATACATTAGGTAAGTATTTAATAATGTGAATCATTTATATTTATATTTATTAAATACACTCACCTAGGTATACATGTCAACCATTTAGGTTGAAAAGGTGGAGTCGGGAGACATACCCAATCACCTTATATAAAAAGGACTTTAAGTCCTCATTTAATATATTCGGAAATATATCAAAGGTATGCAAATCAAGTGATTTGGTTTAACCTAGTAAATAGGGTTTTAAGAAGGAGGTGATCTTCTTGGATGTAAAATAAGTTCTCTCGAAGTAAAATGTTATTTTCAAAGTGGTTTTTACCTTTTTGATGTTTTCCACTATAAATCTTTGTGTCACATGTGTTATTTATTTCCTATAATTATTTCTTTATTTACTTATGTTATGATATAATGTTTATTTAAATATTTATTGTAACATTATATAATATTTAATTTGATTGAATCCATATTTATTAGAATCCTCAAATTCTAACATGGTATCAGAGTAAGGTAAATTAAATAAATTAAGATCAAATGTTTTGTATTTTATTTATTTAATTTGTACCGAGCATTTTTTTAACCAACCCGAAAAGGTAAATTAAATAAATTAAGATCAAATGTTTTATATTTTATTTATTTAATTTGTACGGTTTTTTCAACCAACCTAGAAAGGTAAATTAAATAAATTAAGAGCAAATGTTTTATATTTTATTTATTTAATTTGTATGGGTTTTTTCAACCAACCCGGAAAGGTAAATTAAATAAATTAAGAGCAAATGTTTTATATTTTATTTATTTAATTTGTACGGGTTTTTTCAACCAACCTAGAAGGGTATTTAAAATAAGTGCAACCTAAAAGTTTTACTTTGTGAAGAATCAAGGTGAATTCACAGGTGGAAAATTTGGAAACTTCTTACCTTCCGTGAAAACTTGTGTAGAGGTAAGGGTAAAATATTTGAAATATTTTTTTCTATAGTTTTAATATGTGCAGGTTGAATTTTGTCAATGGTAAATGGAGGAGACAAAGCTCCATCAAAATAGGATTTGAATTTTTCCATTGGAAGTGTGAAAAATGTTGTCTCCTTTGTAAATTCTAAGGTTTATGTAGAATTTAAAATTATATGACTTAGTAAATGTTTTAAATCTTTTTAGGGCCCGTAATAAGGGTTATATGTGTTTTTTTAAAAGTATATATACTATAGTTTATAATTTTTATAGACTATATGTTGTTTTTTATTTACATTATATAAACTATATACCTCTTTTTTAAAGTGAATATATTTTACATTATAAATTATAATAGGTTAATATAATGTATTAAAATATACAAGGTTAATATAATGTATTAAAATATAACCTCCTTAATATTATATAGAAGAAGAAATTCTGGAAATACACAAATAAGTTTTGACTCTATTAAATTTGACGGTCAAATGCCGTCACAATGCATGACTTCAAACATAAGGCAGTATGATGGTCATTTAGACGTCAAATTTAAGCTAGCCGGATCTTTGTCTACATTATTTTTTTCAGAAATTTGAAGTTATTTTACATTCTTAAGGGTTTCTTCTTCACTTATATATGGTTAGAATTTTTATATATATAAGTCTGGGGTATAATGCAAAGCCCTTTATATTGCGGGTTATTATTTTGATCATGAGAGGTTAATTAATATGCATTGTAATGACAAAATTAGTTATGATTAAATATTTTATGTAGATCTATAAAATTTAGATCTGTTTCTATTAAAAGTGTTACTTTTTTGATAAAAATGTATCTAACTCTGTGGTACATTGTATATTATAATGGGGTGTGTTTTATAGGTTCAAGAAAACAATGACGTCCAACTATTTCTATCTTGACAAAACCTAGATCCTGAATGGGACCAACTACAACATTTGGAAGATCAGGGTCAAATCAGAACTTATGGCGAGGAAACTCTAGACAATTATTTCTGGATCTGAGGTTTCTCCCATCGGTCGTCAAGCAACTGTAGATAACATGAATGCATTCTCGCAACGAATGCAGGAGGCTCTTTCCATGATTTTGCGTAATGTGAATGATGAGTACCTTCTACACATTGGTAATATCGAACATCCAAAAGAGGTATGGACACAACTAGAATCCATGCATGAAGGTACGTGTTTATCTAAAATTATTAAATTAGTTTTAGAATTGCTTACAACTCCTATGAAAGGAGATGAAAAAGTAGTTAATTTCTTAGCCAAAATTAAAAATATTAAAGCACAATTAGATGGATGCAATTGTGATTTAATTGGTAAAAAATTAATCTACTTTATTGTTCAGTTAAATATACATGTAATATTTAGGAATTTTATTTCTATCTTGAACTCTAAATATCAAAATGAAAATGATCTACCTGATTTAAATACCTCGAGTTCAATTTTGATACAAGAAGAGTAAGTGATGATGAACTTTGACTCTAATGAGAATGCCTCTCAGAACTTCTTGCTCGGAATTCAAAGTTCAAACCTCACAAGCCCTTCTCGATCAAAAATTTAGATTTAAATCTTCTTTTGTTGATAAGAAATTTTTTTCTTCTGATCAATTACGTGTTAGATTTACTGGTAAATTTAGACATAAAAAGGAATATTGCAAAACTAAGAAAGCTATCCATAAAAATAAATAACAAATTATTTCTTCAAAATACAATTTAAGGAAAAAGGATAGCTCTAATAATATTCCTAAAACGATTGCATTATATCTTTTGTGTTGTATTCTTCCTCTAATTCTGAATGGATTCTAGATTTAGGTGCATCAAATCATATGACTGGTGTTTCAAATTCTTTATTTGATGTTGTGAAAATCAATGAACATGTGTATCTTGGTGATAACTAATCTTTAGAAGCAATAGAGAAAGGGAAAGTAAAATTTTACGATGGTGCATTGAATAATATTTTATTTGTTCCTAAGCTCAAAAAGAACCTTTTATCATGTTCTTAATTAACTCATGATGGTTTGGCTATTCAAATTTTTAAAGATACTTGGTATATCAAGGATAGTAATGATAATATAATAGTTGAAGGAATTCAAAGAAATGGTCTGTATATTTTTGATGATTTCCATTCTGCATCTGTTTTGTTTCTCAAAGTTTGAATAATTCAAAACTATGGCATGAAAGATTAGGACATGTTAATTATAGAAGTTTATATGAAATGGCTAGATATAATCTTGTGAAAGGTTTTCTGTGTTGTCTTCTTCTCATGATGCATGTGAAGGGTGTTTATGCTCAAAACAAAGTGCTAAACCCTTTCACTCACATCTTGAAGAGAGTTTGTCTTCCCCACTAGAACTTATTCATAGTGATGTTAGAGGACCTCTTGAAGTAGCTTCATTAAATGGTTCTTTATATGTTGTGACTTTCATTGATGATTTCACCAAGATGATTTGGTCATATTTTCTTAAAAATAAATCTGATGTACTAGGAAATTTAAGGAATTTAAAGCATCTGTTGAAAACTCTTCAAATTATAAAATTAAGAGACTTAGAATAGATAATGGGGGTGAATATGTTAGCAAAGCATTTGAATTTTTTTATTGATTGTGGTATTAAAAGGGAATTAACTTCTCCTCATTCTCCCCAATCTAATGGTGTTGCAGAACATAAGAATAAGACTATTTTAGATATGGCTCACACTATGCTTCATTCTGCTAGTCTTCCCAAATTTCTATGGGCAGAAGCAATGAACACAACAATCTACATTCTAAATAGGGTTCCCACCAAATCTATTCATCTTTTAACTCCTTTAGAAAAATGGTCAAATCAAAAACCTGATTTTTGTTATCTAAAAGATTTTGGTAGTCCTGCTTCTTTATACATTCTTAAAAAGAAAAGAAAGAAACTTGATATGACTTCCTTCTCTTGTGTTTTCATTGGATATGGTATTAACACTACGGGTCTAAGGATTTACGACCCTATAAAAGGGAAGTAACTAAAAACCGCAATGTGGTGGTTTTAGTAAAATACTTTTATTCATATGATAATGGTAAAGATGTTCCTAACTCTGTCAATATTTCTAATAATGGTTGTGATTATGATATTGAGAATATAGTAAATGGTCATGACGATGTTTCTTATGTTGATACTATAGATATACTGAATCTCCTAACTCCGTAGTTAAAAAACTAAAATGGGCTCAATCTATGTTAGAGAGTTCTAATCCTATTGATTTTAGGAAAATGACTAGAAGCCATCATACATACCATGCATTAATGACCTTGTATGAACTCCGAGCCATAAATTTTGAAGAAACTTCTTAGGATGCGAAGTGGATCAATGCAATGAAGTTTGAATATAATGCCCTAATTCAAAATCAAACCGGGAGTTGGTTCCACCTCCGGAGAAAAGAAGTATTATAGGTCTAAGTGGTTATACAAAGTAAAATATAATACGAGATGGTAGTATTGATAAACATAAAGTTAGACTTGTTCTTTAGAGGTTTCACTCGAAACTGGTATTGATTATGTTGAAACATTTGCCCCCGTAGCTAAAATGAGTATTGTGAGGACCTTATTTGTAATTGTCACTCAATTTGGGTGGGAAATCCACCAAATGGATGTGAAAAATATCTTTTTGAATGGTGATTTAAAAGAAAAGCTTTACATGTCTCAACCTAAAGGATTTGAAGAAATGCGGTAAAGAAAACCATGTTTGTAAATTGAAAAATCCTTATATGGTTTAAAGCAAGCTCCTAGAGCTTGGTATGTGAAAATTAATTATTTCTTTAAACAGTTAGGATTTACTAATTATTCTTCGACAATGATCTACTCATCAGCAAGAAGGATCACATATTATCATTGTTTGTATATATGTTCATGATTTGCTTATGAATGGTGATAATCCTTCTTTAATTTTTAAAATTAAAGAAAAATTGAAACAATAATTTGAAATGACTAATTTAGGTCTCTTACATCATTTTCTTGGCATGGTTGTATTTCAAGATAAACATTCTATTGTTGTTTCTCAAGCACAATATGCAACCAATGTATTGAAAAATTTTAACATGATTGATTGTAAACCAATTTCTACTCCTATGGAAGTTGGATTGAAAATTGATCCTAAACCTACATGTGAAAAATTTGATCCTACTTTATATAGGCAGTTAGTTGGTAGTTTGATATATCTAACTATCACTAGACCAAATATTTCTTATGTAGTAGGAATTGCTTCTAAGTTTATGCAAGAACCTTATAGAGATCATTGGAATCTTGCAAAAGGATTCTTAGATATATTAAAGGTACAATCAATTATGGGTTACATTATACTAAGAATGAAAATGCTAACTTATATGGATTTTGTGATTCGATCATCTTTGGTGATGTATTGGATAGAAACTTTACTTTTAATTATGTGTTTAAATTTGGTGCAGGTGTCATTACTTAGTGCAAGAAAAAGCAGCCAACTGTTTTATCTCTTCAATAGAAGCTGAGTATAGAAGTGCAATGGAAGCTGCAAAAGAGGCTCTATGGCTAAAGAGGTTGTTCGATGAGATAAAGATGAAGGATCCATGTAGTGTTCCTTTGTTCTGTGACAACCAAAGCACCATAGCTCTTGCACATAATCTAGTACAACATCAGAGGACAAAGCACATTGAGATACATATACACTTCATCCGTGAGAAGGTGCTAAGTGGTGAGATAGATCTCAAGTTTGTGTCGACTGAAGAAAGAGCAGGTTGCTAATATCTTCACAAAGCCCCTGAGTGTTGTAATGTTTTGTCACTTTCGTGAAAAGCTTGGATTGTCGGAGTTTCCATTAAGGGGAGTGTGCATGATAATGTCACCTCCAAAATGAGTGTGCATTTGTACAAAAGACCTTCGGGCAAGTGTAAAAAGACATTTGGGCATGTATACCTCATCGAATTCTTTTTTAGAAAGAAGTGTAGAAAGATCTTAAAGGCGGTCTTGAGAAACTGTTTAGTGTTATTACATTTTGATAAACATTTAAATACAAGCATATTATTAAGGAGGTCCTTGGTTATAAAAGACTCCTATATGCTTGGGTTTAATAACCTTTAATGAGAACTTGTGAGAATATGTAAAACTCACAAATTATACTTACCCACCGATCATGGGATGATATTTGGAATTCTAAATCCTTTTGTACCAAAAGGTAACTTGAGTATGATGAAGGTGTTATAATTCCTTCACCGATATGCTAGCCTAAAACCTTTATGGTTTAAGGATTGTAAATCTGTGTAGTATACCATAGACAAGTAATCTATTGGCATATGTTATCCCACTTAACATTAAGAGGGAGTGTTGGAACATAATAATTAAGTCGTCTGGCCAACCCTTAATTAATATGGGTCCATCACTATTATATAGGTTAAATATTTAATAATATGAAATATTTTTCAATTATTAAATATTTATACTTAGGTAATATACATTAGGTAAGTATTTAATAATGTGAATCATTTATGTTTATATTTATTAAATACACTCACCTAGGTATATGTGTCAACCATTTAGGTTGAAAAGGTGGGTCGGGAGACATACCCGATCACCTTATATAAAAAGGACTTTAGGTCCTCATTTGATATATTCGGGAAATATATCAAAGGTGTGCAAATCAAGTGATTTGGTTTTACCCTTGGTAAATAGGGTTTTAAGGAGGAGGTGATCTTACTGGATGTAAAATAAGTTATTTGAAGTAAAAGGTTATTTTCAAAGTGGTTTTACCCTTTGGGGTTTTCCACTATAAATATTATGTCACATGTGTTATTTATTTCTGTAAGTATTTCTTTATTTACTTATGTTATGATGTAATGTTTATTTAAATATTTATTGTAACATTATATAATATTTAAGTTGATTAAATCCGTATTTATTAGAATCCTCAAATTCTAACAATTCCTTATTGTGTTGGAAAAGAAAAACAATTATATCTTGCATTGTGATTATTGAAAAGGGATAACATTTTGTGTGAAGATATTTTGAGATATGAAGAAATGTTTCATAGATTTTATAAGAAAATGTAAGATTTCGATAGGTTAAACATTGAAAACACAATCAGAAACCCCTGGGTTTGTGTAAAAAAGTAGTTGTAAAATCGTGTGAATCAAGTTGATAAACATGTATAATAATTAAAATACTCTAAAAATGAAATTTTCTTCTCATAAAAACATAAATTTTAAAATTTTAATGAGGTTTTGAAAGTGTATAAACTCGAGATATGATTTTTAAGCTTATTGCTATTATTATATCGTGTTTTGGATAAATTTCTAAAAACTTCATAATTTTAGTTTTATCAAGTGGGTTTCTCTAAAAAATTACTGGATGGTATTTATACCCATAAGAATATGTGTAAATTTTTAGATATAAATTCAAATTTGGGAGAAAGATATGGTCAATTTTCAGTTTTGGGTTCTTGAGAGACCTAGCTAGAACAAGCCTAAAAAAGGGAAAGTGTTGTTGGGTGAGTTGTATGAGGAACTAGGGAATAAAAATTGGTAGAAAGCACAAGATCCATAAAGGGTATTAGGATATAAAATTAATTTTTCATGAAAATTTTTATGTTGCTCCAGACATGGAGGTCAGAGATCTAAGAAGGGCTAAAATTAGACCTAGTCAAAACGATAAAATGAGAATAAAATTGCATGAGCTTGTAATTGAGCGTTGAAATGTTTTAGTAATAGTAATGAGAAAAGAAATATAAATATTACCAAAAATATTAAGTGCTTGTATTTTGTTGATTTCATCATAATTTCCTTTAGAAGGGCTACTAGCAAGTATAAGGCCTTGAATTGGAGATTGATAGAAGATGAATGTTTGGAACTTTATACAGTTCTTAATCAAGTTTAATTGGTATATTTAGGCATGTTAAAAAAATTTATAGCTTTTTAATCATTGTTTTGGTTCATTTTAGCCTTTTGAGCAAGATTCAACTTCTTGAGAAAGTGTGCTTATAGCATGTTTTGGGTGATTTTTGCTAAGTGATGAATCTAACTCTTTGTTTGGTGACTAAGATGGTGCAATAAGAAAGAATGTATGTAGGGATCTGCATCATTTGGTATCATAGTTGGAGATCAAGGAATTTGAAAGAAGTTATTGCTAAGAGAAGAAGACATTTTTGATATAGGCATTTATATATAGTTGTTTTGATGAATTTGTATGAGTTGGTTGTGGTGTTTTGAGTTATGGATGAATTAATTGAAGTTGTTGAATATGAAATTTTATTTATTTAGTTGTGTTGGACCAAGTGATAGGTTGATCCTTGAATAAGAGAAGAATTAAGAGTGAGAAAAGTGAAGTAGAGAAGAGATAGAGAAGAAAACAAGAAGTCAAAAGACTAGGTGTGAAACAGAACCTAGGCGAGACTTGGGCAAGGTGAAACATAATTGCTAAGAGGAAAATGGATGAAGATAGAGTGAATTTGGTTAATAAGTTGCTTCAGTTCATAAGAAATGAGAGGGAAGAGAAAGAGATGAGAGAGAGAGAAAGAGGAAAAAAAGAAAGAGAGAGCAAGAAGAAAAGAGAAGAGTGTGGATGGAGGAAGAGATAAGAAAATTGAGAGAAGATGTGGAGCAGATGGAAGTATTTATGATGAAGAAAAGATAAGGCATATAAATAGTGATGAATAAGGTAGTGAAGTGGCCCATAAAGTCACTCATGGAGAAGAGAAAGAAAATGCAGCTGAGGAGGATAAGAGAGGAAGAAAGAAAGTTAAAGATGATGGAAAAAAAGGAAAAAAAAATAAAGAAGAAAAAGAAATCAGAAAAATGATGAAGGAAGAATACATTTGTGAAGAGAAACTTGATGAAGAATATGTGAAATCTGAATTTCAGTTTGTGTATGTGAGCAAAGAGTAGTTAGAGGCTGAAATACAAGCACTAGAAAGTGCTTTGAATGGTGAAGGAATGAAGTGCGAGGAAGATAAATTTGTGAAGATGAAGGAAGAGAATGAAAATGAAAGAGAAAGTGAAGAGGAAGTAGGAGAAGAGACACAAAATTATCTTGTTTTTACATCTAAGGTTTTGTGTTCATGTTTGATTGCAGGTACACTAGAAGAAGAGGTCAAGAACATTGGGAAGGAAACTCTAGAAAGATCAAATGAAGAGAATGAGGCATGAAATACTCATTTTTGAATAAAAAGAAATGAAGAATAAGGTGAAGATAAATTATGAAGCAAAAAAGAAGCATAACATTGATGAAGATGGAAAGAGAACAATATTAAAGAGAAGGCTCTTACAAGTGGAAAACAATTGGAGGAAAAGAAAAAGGCCTAATGGATAGAGCTCAATTCTCTCCACATCGGGAGTATGATGCAAGAGCATCACTTGTACATTTGAAAATTTTTGTTTTCTAGTCATTTTAGGTGTGTTGAGTCCATTTGGTTGTCCTTGAGGTGTGTCAAGTCCATTTGGACTCATGTTTCTGCAATAAGTTACCATTTGGATTTTTCCTCCAATATGGTCATTTGCATATTTGAATTAGTCTTTGAAATAAGTTAGTAATATAGGAGTTATTATAGTTTAATAAAGGTGTAATTAGGGGTTAAGGAACATTTATACACTTGTAAAATGAACTATTTGATCCTAACTAGACCCTAAACCCCACCTAGTTAGTTTAATCGTACTCATATTAATGAGAAACAAAAATATAAATCTTACTAGAAAAGATTAAGTCCTTGTATTTTGTTGATTTCATCAGAATTTTCCTTTAGAAGGGCTACAAGCAAGTATAAGGCCTAGAATTGGAGATTGATAGAAGATGAATGTTTGGAACTTTATGAAGTGATTAATCAAGTTTTTTTGGTGTATTTAAGCATGTTCAAAGTTGTTATAGCTTTTGATTCAGAAATTTTTTGGTGCATTTTAGCCTTTTGAGCAAGATTCAAGCTTCTTGAGAAAGTGTGCTTATAACATGTTTTTGGTGATTTTTGCTAAGTGATGAATCTAACTCTTTATTTGGTGACTAAGTTGGTGCAATAAGAAGGAATGTATGTAGGGCTCTACATCATTTGGTATCAGAGTGGGTGATCAAGGCATTTGAAATAAGTTGTTGGTAAGAGAAGAAGTTATTTTTGATATAGGCATTTGTATATAGTTGTTTTGATGAATTTGTATGAGTTGGTTGTGGTGTTTTGAGTTGTGGATGACTTGATTGAATTTGTTGAATTTGATTTTTTTCTTAAGTTGTGTTGGACTAAGACATGAGTTGATCCTTGAAGAAGAGAAAAATTAAGAGTGAGAAAAGTGAAGAAAGTAGAGAAGAGATAGAGAAGAAAAAAATAAGTCAAAAGACTGTGTGTGAAACAGAGCCTATGTGAGACTTGGGCAAGGTGAAACAGATTTGATAAGAGGAAAATGGATGAAGACAGAGTGTATTTGGTTAAGAAGTTACTTGAGTTCATAAGAAATGAGAGGGAAGAGAAAGATATGAGAGAGAGGAAGGGGAAAGCAGAGAGAAAGAGAGAGCAAGAAGAAAAGAGAAGAGTGTGGATGGAGGAAGAGATAAGAAAATTGAGAGAAGATGTGGAGAAGCTAGAAGTATTGATGATGAAGCAAAGACAAGACATAGAAATAGTGATGAAGAAGGTAGTGAAGTGGCCCATAAAGTTACTCATGGAGAAAAGAAAGAAAATGCAGCGGAGGATAAGAGAGGAAGAAAGAAAGCTAAGGATGATGGAAAAGAAGGAAAACAAGAAAGAAGAAAAAGAAATTAGAAAAATGATGAAGGAAGAATATATTTGTGAAGAGAAACTTGATGAAGAATGTGTGAAATCTGAATTTTAGTTTGTGTATGTGAGCAAAGAACAGGTTAGTTTGAGAATAGAAATACAAGCACTAGAAAGTGCTTTAAATGGTGAAGGAATGAAGTGTGAGGAAAGAAAGTTTGAAGATGAAGGAAGAGACTGAAAATGAAAGAGAAAGTAAAGAGGAAGTAGGAGAAGAGACACAAAAGTCTCTTGTTTTTACATCTAAGGTTTTGTGCTCATGTTTGATTCACGGGTACACTTTCATTTTCATGTTTGGTTGTGTTCATCTTAGTGAAAGTAAGAAAATTGTTTTTGGAAATTGTGTTATGTTCATGTTTGATGGCAGATGAAGATTGAATTTAAGTAAGAAAAACTAAATTCATTCATCTTAGTGGAGGTAAGCAAATTGTTTGTGGAAATTCCTTATTGTGTTGGAAAGGAAAAACAAACATATCTTGCATTGTGATTAATGAAAAGGGATAAAATTTGGTGTGAAGGTATTTTGAGATATGAAGAAATGTTTCATAAAGTTTTAGAGAAAATGGAAGAGTTTTGATAGGTCAAACATTGAAAACACAGATGAAACCAACAGGTTTGTGTAAGAAAGTAGTCGTAAAATCATGTGAATTGGGTTGATAAATGCATAATCAATAAAAAAATCTAAAGATTAAATTTTCTTCTCATCAACAAATAACTTTTAAATTTTGAATGATGTTCTTAAAGTGTATAAAACTCAAGATACGAGTTTTTTAAGATTTATGCCCCTGTGAGTTATCCATGTTTTGGACAAATTTCTAAAAACTTCATAATTTGAGTTTTATCAAGTGGGTTTCTCTAAAATTTTGGAGTAGGGTATTTATACCCATAAGAATATATGTGTAAATGTTTAGAGATAAATTCAAATGTGGGATAAAGATATGGTCAATTTTCAGTTTTGGGTTCTTGAGAGACCTAGCTAGAACAAGCCTAGAAAAGGGAAAGTGTTGTTGGGTGAGTTGTATGAGGAACTAGGACATAAAAATTGGTAGAAAGCACAAGATCCATAAAGGGTATCATGATAGAAAATAAAATTTTCATGAAAATTTGTATGTTGCTCCAGACATGGAGGTCAAAGAGCTAAGAAGGGCTAAAACTAGACCTAGTAAAAAAATGATTAAATGAAAATAAAATTGCATGGGCTTGGAATTGAGAGCTAAAAAATTGTATTTAGATTAATAAGAAAAAAGGAATATATAAATCTTACCAACAAAGATTAAGTGCTTGTCTTTTGTTGATTTCATCATACTTTTCCTTTAGAAGGGCTACAAACAAGTATAAGGCATATAATTGGATATTGTGAATAAGATGAATTTTGGAACTTTATGAAGTGCTTAAGAAATTTTTTTGGTGTATTTAAGCATGTTCAAATTTGTTATATCTTTTGATTCAGTGTTTTTGTGCATTTTAGCCTTTTGAGCAAGATTCAAGCTTCTTGAGAAAGTGTGCTTATAGCATGTTTTGGGTGGTATTTGCTAAGTGATGAATCTAGATCTTTATTTGGTGACTAAGATGGTGCAATAAGAAGGAATGCATGGAAGGGTCTACATCACACATGTTGTCTCAAGCCCTAGGTCAATATGATTTGGGATGGGTGCATATTTGAGCTCCAATAGAGAATCATGCGAGAGGGACAAGGTATTTCTCATATTCATATTTTTATTCCTATATTATTATTTCTCTTTTGAATAATTGTGAATTTTTTCATTCAAAACATTCCTCAAGATCGTAATTCTAAATCTAACTATTTTGAGTGTTGAAGTAGAGTAATATTTCCTAGAGACCCTTCTACTTTTGTTTTGGAAGTACTAGTAAAATATAATCCTCAAACAAAGATCCTAATACCTTTTCTTCTTCATTATTTGAGAATCCAAGAGAATTCTAGTCACACTTTTTTTCTCAAAGAGTATGTTGCCCTTAATGCCCCACATTAAAATGATAAATCTTTTGGGAAATTGAGAGTAAAAATTAGAGAGGAACCCTTTGATCATAATGTCATTCCATATTTTGTTCAATCAAGTCGAGCTCCACCTTTGACTCCTAGAAGTCCAATTATAATGTAAAATTAGCCTAAGAGTGAATCATATAATGGTTGTGAATAATCCATATTTGAATTTATTAGAAATGCAAGGCTTCCCTAATGAAGTTCCAAAATATCTTAGAAAGATAGTTCCCAAATTTAAGGGAAATAATGCAATCTTGGGTGAGTAGAACTTGAGGATCTTTTGTGATTTAATTCATGACTATGATATTGTTTTATAAGAATTTGTAATCAATTTTTGTATCCACACATTAGAAGAAAATAATCATGATTGGTATAATGCTCTGCCTGATGATAGTATTGATTCTTGGCATATGATGAAGAAAGCATTTAAATATTAATATGATGATTTAAATGACCCACAATTTCTGATTAGTGAATTTGATAATATAAGAAACCATTTGAATGAGTGGGTGTAGGATTATAATTATAGTTTAAATAAATTTATCATGATATTTCCTTAAAATTTCAAACGTGGAGTAGTCCAACGTCACCTACACACAAATTTATTCTTTTGTCATCTAATGGTTTTATGTAGGAATCTAGGGTTTCTATTTTTTGCAGTCATTATAGGTGGTGCTAAATTTGTGTGAGAATTATCGATGGATAATGAAACTCATTTCTAGACAAATGAAGGAAAATAAAATTGTAGATCCCCACTATGCACATGTATAAACCAAACATACCAATCCAACACTGTACAATGCCCTAGATAGAGCTATACGGTCCTACACAAGAGTAATTTCCATGTGAATTTGTAGAGATGGAGCATTTCCATATTCAGAGTATTCTTTTCACATAATGTATTAACCTAGATCACTCCTATTGTAGACAAAAATCACACTTTGGGAAATATTTAGTCTGGTCTCATAGTACTATTCATATGGTTTTGAGTGAAGAAAGTACTAATTAACCCATGTCCTTTGGCCATTTGAATTTGCTTTGTGTCAACACTATTGACCTTCAAACACATACTTACCTAGTCTATTTTAGTTGTTTTGTGTCATTATACCTTTGAATTGGGCTCTCGCCCCTAAGCTGGGGTGCCCCGGGTGCCCTGTTTCCATTCGGGCGCCTTGAGCCTTTTCTAATTTACCTCCATCGTTTGAGCTCTTTCTAGCCGTTTGGGCTTTCCGTATTTTTAGTGGTCGGCCTTTTTCAGGTTAATTACGAATTTAGAATAAGAGAACCATATAAATGTAAAGTTATGAGACCATAATGAGGGACCAAGCATTAGGCACTACTACCATCACCTAAAGTTACATCCATCAAAGGCTCCATTTGGACCCATCTAGCTCTATCACAAGGGACAAGGATGGTTCATCTACATCACACTGCATATGAGGGAAGTTTATTCTATTCCAACCACCATTTAGTGTATTTTTACATCTAGTTAAAGCTCACTACTTCACAAAGTATGATTGGCACAAGAGCACCTTAGGCACGAATTTCACACACAACCATAATATTCATTGAATGTGGACATTTTACTAAGAATCTAGATTCATAGTATTATTATTTTTGGTTTTATAATTGTTGAAATTGGATTCCTAAATTTCCATTATTAGTTTTTATCTAGTGTGATATCAGATTCCAATATGTTTATTATTAGTTTTTAAGTAGTGTAATATCGGATTGAAATATTTTCACTATGTCATACAAGTATGTTCCTAATTCTATATTGAGTTTATGAGAATGGAAATATGCCCATTCTCAACACACTCATAGTACAACTATATTCCTAATTCTTTTCTATGATTCCTATATGTGGGATTTTCATCCATTTTGAAAATTAAAACAATGTGATATGGGTACATGTTGTATGAAATAAGAAGTAAATATTGAGTCTATGAGAATGAACATATGCCCATTCTCATCACATTCATGGTACAAGTATGTTCCTAATTATTTTTATGTGTATCAACTTTATATCTATTCCCCTTTTATAATTCAAATAAAGGGATTTTTACCTCTTTTGAAAATTTATATCTTATTGAAGTGTAGGTTAAGTCATGGTGCATTTCCATACACTCTTGTTGAGAGAATTAAATAATATATCTTGGCACTCTAAATACTATAGTTTTGTATTCAAGAATTAGAGGATTCTAGGCATATAATTTAGTGTCTAGACTTCAGAAAGGTTTGCATTTTATACATTTATTAGAAAAATTAAAACTAAGTTATCTAGAATTATGCACATAGCTTTAGGAAAAGACCATATAATTTTGTGGTTGTAATGAATGCATAAATCAAGACTAATTCCTAGAAAAATCCAAAGCATTAATCTTTTGAAATGAATTCCTTGTAAATCACATCCAATTCCTTTAAATCACAAGATTCAACTCCCTGTAAACTTACTTAGAGCATAATTAAGGATTTTTTTTTTTTCAAATTAAATTAATTACATGGTGGAAATTATATTATTAATAAGATTCAAGAGTTCCATAAAGCAAACACAATGTTTTATAAAATTATATTATGGAAAAATCTTCCAAAGTAATATAATAATCAGTCTTTCATTTAGTTATCAAATAATAGTACAACTGTAAAGTTTTTATAGGACCAAGGTTTGGAATTTTTTTTAAAAACCCACATCCCAGGCCAAGATGATTTCACATACAAATTTATGATCTTCAATAGTTTCTCCAAGTCAACATTCCTTATCCTATTCAAGTAGTTCAAGGTATGATTTAATGACCACGTGTCCTTTATCGGGTATCTTTATGTATCCACTTTTTCATTTTTATTTGGTGTCCATGCCTAAATGATTCTATCCACATCGATATCTACTTTAGGTTCATCTAAGATGGTCCATGTTTTATTTGGCTTTAAACAATCCGATACAATGTTGTACCTTCTCCTCTCCTCCTGCAGGTTTCCAATATTGAACTCTCATATTTTTATTTACATCATTGCCTTCATGTTGAAGGAAAATATCCCCATCTTCTCTCCCCATCCATATCTTTTCATTATCATTTCCTCGGTCTATATAAGTAGCATTTTCCCTTGAACACATCCTTCAACAGATTGAATTCTTGGTTAGATCTTCCAAAAACAAGCCTAATGTAAATATCATTATTACTTGGGATATGTTGACTAATGTAGTCTTCTTTGTGAATATGTGTGGCTTCATGTTATTTGGTCATATATGTCTTTCTCTGTACTATTTTTGGCTAAAAATAAGCATCGACCTCACTGCTACAATTTACAAATGGTCTATCCAAAGCACGTAAACATTTTCCCAATACGCGATCTTTGGAAGCCAATAGTCACTACCTTCTCTTGTTGCAATTTTCCCTAATGCTCAATATATGATTTTATTCCCTTTTTTAGATCTTCCATTTCTTTGAGTTCTTTGAAAGGTGCCAAAGGAGGTTGCCCTTCCGATAAGATTGGTTCACCATTATCCTTTGTACGCCATATATGGATAAAATGAGACCATTGTAGATCCTTTATTGTTTATTTTTACTCCATCACCAGTATGCCATCCACAACATGGAATCGAACATCTTAGGTTTGCTGATACCACTATCTTATGTTTTCCATCCAATAAGAATGGCTCCACAAATTCCTTGAAGTTGTACGCTTCCTCAATAAGATAAGGAGTGAATGTACTTGACCCTTCTTGGCATGTTCTGTAAGATTCCATGATATGTGGAAAATAAAATGTGTTTACTTTATGTAACAATGTTGCTAATCTTCCAAAAGTCCCATCTATATCATCATGAGTGTGTCCCACTGGAAGGAATATTAGATACACAATGTTGAATACCTTTTTTTATCAACATAGTGATGTAAATGCAAATAAGGTATGATTATTGTTATCACATCAAGCATTATCCAATTGCAAGTAGAGGATCGGTGGTTGCTTTATGAAGGAAGTATTCATGTTAGCAACACTAACTAATTTTTAATGGTCAAATATTTCCTTGTACCTTTTACATTTTTCATGCACATCATTTTGTAATAATGCATCATGCAATGGCTATTTGGATGATCCATAACGATACAATAAATCTCCATACTCATAAATTATAGGTTCTTCAAGCTTCCTGAGACATAAAGCTAATGATGTGACTGTATAGTTTTCTCCACATTCAACAAATGGCGGGTCAAAATAACTTGTATCTTGTAGGTTCATAACATTACTTATTGAATTTTAGGTTCATAACATTATTTATTGAATATTCTTTTTTACCCATCCTTGATATGGAATTTTTCGTTTTATCCATTTTATCATGCACAATGCTCAAGAATACATGAGCTTGTTCTTCTAGATGTAATCGATGGGAATAATAAGTTCATAGTAACTTTAAATATATTTATTGTGTCATGTTTGTTCCTCCTCAATCTTTCATGAAAGTGATTATGGGCATGTGGTGGCTCTACGTTTGTTGTAAAAATATGTGCACTCATCACACTTGGAAAAGAAATTAATTTTTACAAAGGAAACATGTCAAAAAAATTGTTCATTGTGTTGTTGAAGCTTGACTGCGACACCTGGGGAAGTTTCAAGAATTCAAGCTCCTCATTGCACTTTTTGTAGTATATTTTGGGTATAGAATACTACAAAAATATTTTCTATGCATTCGAGACCGAGTCAGATGTAGAGAGATATCTAAATTTCTCTCAACAATTCTTGATATGTAGGTGATTGTTGTAGCAATGTTTGACCTTTGTTTCTCTTTTCCAGTGTTTCCATTCACTGCAAGCCTATTTCCGCTTATCCATTCAGATTTATGTTTATAGAAGGAACTCCTTGGGTACCCATAAACTTTGTGCCATACATTCCAAAAACATCCATCTCATCAAATTTCATTTTATGTACCTCCATATATTTCTTACCAACATTGAAGATGGAATTTGTTGTTAATGCATCAAACAAAAAAAAATTGTCAATTTCATTCAAGGATCTAGTTGTAGACCACAAATTGTGAATTCTAATCTGAAGAAAGAGGTGATTTTGGAGACAATTATATTTTGCAACAACTAAAATATGAAATTTCAACTTCTTCTAAAAATATTAACCATCTTTATCCTCTCATAATTTTGACTTGATGGATTGGCTTGAAGGGGTATCAACTTCAACGTTTTGTAGCATTATAAGATATTTTTATCACTTTTTGGATTGATTGTGATTAGTGGAATCATATGAAATTGGATAAACAAACTAAGGTTTTGATCTTCTAATGCATCCCACATGATGACCTCAACCTCTTTTGGGACTTCTTTAAATATAATATCCATTTGAGAACCATTTATGTTAGCCAATTGCCTAGCAGGCCATTGTATGAGAGATCCTTCAGATATGGAGCATCCTTTGCAAGGAGGGTTGAATACTCTATCAATATGCACATCGAATCTATTAGCATCCAATCTATTAAAATGTACCATGTCTCCTTCAACTACATTGGTAATTGTTCCCTCTACAATAAATTTGCACTCAATCGAAAAGTAATGGATTAATTTAGTAACAACTCCCTTGAAATTCAAATTGTGCTAATCACTTTGTACATTGTGAAGACCATCCAGTTGAGAAATTCCTTTCTTAATCATAAAGGAACTTCTCGTTTCATTGAAAATCAAATGTTTTAATGGCCAAATTTTTGATTTATTAGGTTATAGTAATTATGAGCAATCCGAACACATATTTACCACATTTTCTATCCATTCACCAAAATTTAAAGGACCCAACCTCTCTCCATCAATTTTATGATCTTAGAACATGAGTTATAAAACCCATAATATATGTTTTGGATTGATCCGCTCCATCCGCTCTTTCTATTTAAGTTGGCATTCCCATCTAGAGTTCGGGAGTGGTTAAAGCAAGTTAATGATTCAACATTTGAGTGATTTCATGAAATCCACATGTCATATATAGTTTCCTAACTATCTGCTTTCATCTTGTTTGTATTTGTTATTGAAAACAACGAGACACTAATGAATGGAGAAGGTGCGAACGTAATAACCATTTAAATATATTCATAAATCTTATTTCCAATCATAATAGAAAAGTAAATAATAATATTCATACCGTATATGAAATGTCATTAACAAACTAATAATATTAAAATTTGGAATTAAACATCATGTATATTACCTCACAAGTTTACTAATTATCCCATGCATGCATCTCTCCCTCTCCACTAGTATAAATTAGTATCGAGTTAATCTTAAATGCAAAAAAACCTAAAACATGACTATGATAATGTTTAAAAATTATATTTTATTTTAAATGTAAATAACCTAAATCATGACTATGATAAAGTTTAAAATTTATATTTTATTTTATATGCAATAAACCTAAAACATGGCTATGAATTTTTTGAAAATTTAAATTTTATTTTAAGTGCAATTATTAAACCTAAAACATGGCTACCATATTTTTTAATATTTATATTTGTTTTTACCATGGCATAGTGAGACCATTAATTTGTAAATAAATTATTTTCCACCATTTATTTATTAATTGAAGGTACTTGTTTGTCAAACACGTCTTTGACCGCCCGTTGGAGGGAAATTGGCAAAATTAATGGCAATTAATTCATGCCACTCCGTGGCATTGTAGAGAGATTGACGATGGTTACTATTTTTGATGATGGGATAGGTCTTGGGAATTACAAGGTTCACTGTGGGTCAATCAAAGCTATCTCTTTCTTTTTCATCCTTTCCGCTTTATTTTTCATCCGGTTTCCACTTTTTTGGTCATCTTTCCACTTTGGGTTCGCTGTATTTTGTTAGACCATTTTTTCTCGTGAAGTAGAAAATTTGAATAATATTTATGAGATATTGTTTGTTCTCTCCGCTAAATTTTGTTGACCATTTCCACTTTGGGCTCCTCGATTCTTAATACCATTTTGGCTTGTGATGCATAAGATTTAAAGAAAATATCGGGCATGAATTATTCTAACTCTTCTCTGTTGAATTATTATGAGATGAAGAATATCATTTGGTTTCTTTCCCTTATATTTTGTTATGGGTTTAAAGATAATGTCCTATTTTTGATATTCTATATTTTTGATCTGGGTATTAAGAATATCACTTTAATGTTTTGTAAGACATGCATAGTTGTTAACCTAATCATAGTTGCTAATACAAGGAGTTGTCTATTATTATTTTAGCAAAGTACATAGTGGTCTTACCACATGGGTGACATTGTTTATTTATCGAGATGTGTAGGAAATTTCGTAGACCGAGAATGACTCATTATTAGAATAATAATTTACTTTTTATAGTGAAGAAAATTTTTACTTCTTTTTTAAATTAAAGATAAGTTTCATAGATACTTATAACTCTTCTCTGTTGTATTCGAGTTTAGGGTATAAAGATAAATTATAATTCCATATTTTAGATCTTTTTATTTTTTATATGGGTTTTAAGAATATCACTTCAATATTTTGTAAGACTTGCATAGTTGTTATCCTCCATAGTTATAAAAGGATGCATCTAAATATGACTATTTCTTGCATGTTTTGAGTCTTAACAAGATCATTCCCTTGCAAAAAATGTATATGATTATAAGAAATCCACTTCAATCCTTCATGCTAAGATGGGAGTTAACTATTTTGTTATTACCAAAGTATAGTGTGGGGTTACCACTTAGGAAGTGTTACTTATTTTATGCATTGGTGGCCTAGTTACACATGCCCGGATGGGCGGGAGAGGCTAATGCTGAGGCCGAGCGCAAGCGAGCGAATGACCACCAGCCGACCTCGGTGGAAGTGACCCACCGAGCTTGGTGGGTGAGTTGACATTATGAGCCGGGTGGGCAAGATGATCTAATGAGATGGTTTGTCGATTTGGCTGTTCAAGCTAGCCGATCTAGCTGGCGTCAACTCAGTTTGGTTGGTTGAGATGGGAGGGCGAGTTGACTTGTAGAGTTGAGCGGGTGAGGTTGACCGACCGGGCCAAGTTGGGCAATGAACCGACTTCCAAAGCTAGGATGGTGGGCTTTGATTAACTAAATTTTTTCGAATATATAATAGTTAATATAATCTAGAACAAAATTTAAATAAAATAAATAAATGCAATAAATGACTATGGAAAATGATCCAAGAACTAATCTAATGAAAGTAGAAACCATAATATGCAAGAGAAGTATGGAAGCGACTTAGCGGATTTTATGAACTTGTGAGAGTGTGTTGCAGAAGTGACTAGAGAAATAGGAAGCATGACCAAATGTGTAGATGCCTCGAAAAGGATGGATCCGAGCTATCTAGCTGGGGTGAAGCACCTGAGAGGGAGGGACTGGGATGCTGTGGGTACTATGGTCATAGAATGGGCATCTTGGTATGTGAAAAGGTCACAGAACCGAGTTTCATAGGTCCTGTAAGTGATTTGAAACCTTTGTTGTCTATTGCATTAGGTTCATTACACTGTGTTAGGTATCATTGATAATCTAAGATGAAAGAAAGACCTGCAAGAAACCACAAGAAGTATTAAAACCCTAAGAAAATAAGAAAGAAAATTAATAGGTCAGGAGAATGACTCTCGGTGCCACAATAGTGGACTTACTAATTGAGCATTGCACTCGATCCAGCACTCCAAATGTAGTTCTTGTTGTGTGTGTGTGTGTGTGTGTGTGTGTGTGTGTGTGTGTGTGTGTGTGTGTGTGTGTGTGTGTGAATCATGTGCCCTAGGTGCTCTTGTGTCAGTTGCACTTTGTGAAGTAGCAAGTAATAACTAGATGTAAAAATGTAATAGAATGGTGGATGGAATAGAATAGAATCCCCTCTTATGCTTATGTGATGCAGATGAACCAGCCTTGTCCTTTGTGATGGAGCTAAATGTATGTAAATGATCTCCAAATGCCTTTGATGAATGCAACCCTAGGTGGATGATAGTAGTGACTAGTGCTTGGTCCCTCATTATGGTCTCATAACTTTATATTTATAGGGTTCTCTTGATCTAATTTTGTAATTAACCCGAAATGGCCAACCACCAAAAAGATAAGAAGCTAAAATGGCTAGAAAGTGCCCAAAAAGTGGTGGGAAAGTTAAAAAGGATCGGGCACCCTTGGTGGGACCAAGGCACCCATGAGCACCCCAATACTAGCCTGGGTGCCCCAATCAAAGCTAAAATAATGTAAAATGACAAAAGTTGACTAGGCATGTGGGTGCAAGAGGTCGGGAATGATGAAATAAAATAAAGTAAGATGGCCAAAGATGGGGGTTAATTAATACTTTCTTCACTCAAAAACCTTCTAAATAGTAGTATGAGACCATGAGACTAAATAATGTCTAAAGTGTATGATTTTGTGTCTACATTTTCCTCCACTTTATGTTGGTGAGTGGAAAGCTTAGTAACATAAAGTAGATAAATATGCATACCGATAATCCATGTAGTGTGGTGTAGAAACGTGTTGAAGGACTAGACAAAGAATGGAATGACAAAAATATGATGGAGCATGGAAACTATATATGAAAATGCACAAAAAAGTGATGCGAGTGAACCTAGGGCAGAAACACTTGTGTAGTTGTTGATGTGATGTACCTGCATGGTTAGTGTGGTGTGTTGCCACAAAATGTTATCGTTGACTTCGTCATCTTCATTGTTGTTGTTGCCCCCATTTGATTTCTTATTTCTCATACGACCAGGACCTATAAGGAGAAAATGATCAAGTAGTCAAATATATATGTATGTATGTGTAAAAACGCAATGTAAAAGACACGTGTATATAAATGTAAAAAGTATGTAAATGTAAAATACGCAAATGGAAAATGTAAATGGAACATGTGCACCTGATCCATGTTGAGAAAGAGAGTGTAGAAGGATATCCTGTATTGCTGGTTTTTTTTTTTGGAAAATCCAATGCCATAGGGTGAATAAGTGTGGGGAGGAATTCGATGTATCCTCGACCTAAAACTTCTTCCCTAAATGTGTGTGAAAATATCTTTGTACATCTTAGTTTTTAGGCGATCCGACAACACTTTCCAAAGAAGTATATGGAGGAATTTCGTTGTATCCTCCAATAACCTTTAGCTACTTCCTATAATGCTAAGGACAACCATGTCCTCTGTAAAGCCATTGTGTACGGGGTTTATAGACTGGTCTAAACCCACTCATTGTATGTAACCCACAATGCCAAGGGAGAAATTGCACTTTGAAATGAGCGGTGTAGAAGCATTGTGTAGTATGTAAACCCTCAAATGCTGCCCTCCTCTTTGGGAGTGTATGCAACATCAGCTGATAGGAGAATGCTTCCTAAAAGAGGGCCACCCATATGAATGTTGAAACTATGCCCCACAGAGGGAAGGGAATGTGCTTGGTAGAAATCAAGGCACACACAAACAAGAAGGTTATCCAAAGACAAGTGTAGATGACAATTAAGCATGCATGTATAAAGTAATGTGTAATCTTTGCAAAAAGCAGTGTAAAAGATACCAAGCAAAGAAGTAATGTAAACACACAAATAGATAAGTAAGCCACATAAATTGGGCTACAAACTTGGGACATCACTCATGATGTTGCAAGACACGCAAGGCCATCATGACCGCAAAACAACAAAAAAGTCTACACACCAAACATAGGGCAAGACCCAAATACAAGGACAAGCAATAATGAGATAGTGTAACAAACAAGTATGGAAGAAAATATCCCTACATAATAAATACTACGCATGAAACACCCATTGGCATGTTAGAAAGATAACTATTATGTCAAAAGCGTGCATAACCAAGTAATATAAAGTGCTAAGTACAAAATGAAACAATGTGGTCTCCATTTCTTACTCAAAACCCTAGGACGTGTTGACACATCAATTAGACAGTCCGAGTGTTCACCTAAAGTGCACAAAGGTACCAGGTCCCTATTTTTATACCAGCTTTTTCAAGATGTTAGCATGATCATTCATATATTCCATAACCATAAGTAATTAAAGGTAAAACATAACAAGATTCAACTCGCAACCATAGTGCATAATAAATCAAACAAGGATCAAGATCAGATTCACCACACAATAGTCATGAGAAGTAACATCAACAATCAATATCCATCCACAAAGATCCATTATATTAAGTCATAACAAAACCCATAGCTAAATACATTATAATTACCATCACAAAGTCATGCGCATAGAATCATACCAACATAACTCTCTTACATACATTCACCCATGATCATGATGATGATGCCAAAAATTGTAAATAAATACATATATAGGGGGTAGGGAACTACGCTTCACCACCAATGCACTCTCAAATATATGCTACATTCTCAAAATAGCCATGCGCTACAAAAGCAACTAAAGAAGCATGCAAGCTTTGCCTAATAATAGACTATCTATTAATAACACTAAATCTACATCTTTTATTAGCTCAAATTATGCATGACTCTTGCACTTCTTCTTGTCCCCAAAATAGCTTTGTGTAGCCTCCAAGTATTCTATCTTTATCTAATGCGTGCTCATCACTCCATGTCTATTTTTATCTCATAGCATGCAAAAATGGTTAAGTCCCAAATTCTATCTTCTTAGGCATAAATTGTAAGGCGCAACTCTATCAAACTTACATGCCTCCTTCCTTTGCACGCTATCAAATGTGCTCTTGGTACTTAGGTAAAAAAATTTCACAAAATAAACAATAACACCTATGAGAGACAAATGTGGATGCCCCCAATGACCAATGTAGGAAGGGTAGAAGGCAAGCATCCATGCTACGTGTAAGAGACATGTATCTATGATCACAACTAGAAAAATATGTGAACGCACATGTGTGGATGATATAGATAAATGACATACAAGTAATCTAACTAGCATGTGTAATAAATTGACCATGAACAAGAAAAATTAAACAAGATTAAAAGAAACCATAATATGCAGTATGTTGTGGATGGATGGAATGGAATGCAAGATGGATGGTAGGATCCGTGTGCCCCCCAGTGAATGGAAATGTATGCAATGAGGTTCATTTAGTTTCCCCCTCAGTAGTCAAGAATGAACCAAAATGAGAGTGCATCATCAAGAAATGGTCAAAATGTGTTGTGTGTGGCGTTGTGATGATTATGTATGTATTAGTGAAATAAGACCTAGTAAACATGTGTGTGTGAACCTTATAGTCAAAGAATATATCATGACAAGATGAACATAGGAGTGATGATGTAAACTAAATCCTATAACAATACAAGATGAATAAAGGGAGTGGAAATGTAGCCTAAAAGCGTATACCACTATAAGATGATAGAGTAGGTGACCATTTAGCCTATAGAATATGTCACTATCCTAGTAATGTCGCATGATAGAATGGTGAATGATGAACATGTAAGTATGATAAGGTCCATTTGATTTGTAAACTCTCAAGAGCAAGTATGGACCGAGGAACTAAAACACGTCATAGGGTAGTGAGTGCAATGCGTAGAAGATGATGTAGCGTATGTAATGAAAATGACAAAGGACCATGTGATGTGTATGTAGTATATAGTATTGAATGCAATATGTGTGGTGTTCCTAATAGTGTATAGTATGTAGGATGCAATGCTAGGTGAGTATGATGAAGACTAGTATGATGGATGATGTATAAATGTGAAAATGTCAAAATAAATGTAGAAAGTATGGTGTATGACGTGTAATGTGAATAGATGTTATGTGTATAACCTATTGTGAAGTGTGTGGTGTTCATGTGTAGTAATCCCTCAACAGTCAAGTGTGAACCGAAGCATAAGAGTGTGTCATCGGGTAATGACGACGTTAAAGCGTTTGATGAATATGCATATGTGAGAAGATATATGTATGAGAATGCAAAGGTGATAGACGTTAATATGAGTGTGTGTGGGGGTATGTATTAGATGTGATGCCCTCAAAGTGTATATGAATTTGTAGGCTAACTAATGACCATGAAGGATGAATGTCCTCCATCTAACACATGTGACAGTGAAAACGCATTTACGACTATGCTTTAATAGTGGTGGTATAGTAGATAGACACTTTGCTAGTGAATGGAGTCTATGCGCATGTGATGGATGAATATATGATGAAGGTCATGGCATCACAACATACGTAGGTGATGGAGATCTACGTGATGTTGAATGTGAAGATGATAAAGACCCGCGTGGAATAAACCGAGGTGGTGACCTATGTTGAGATTTATTAAATGTCCTAGGAATGGGCCAATACCTATCTCAGTAGGACTTGTGGAACAATGCGAGTCATGTAGACGATGCTTGAGTAGGTGAACTAGGAGTAGACTGTACTTTGAGAAAAATAGAATGTGATGTGCTAGAAGAAGTAGATGAGGTGTTGGCATTTGTGTGAGGAGAGGACGACCACAAAGTAGATGGAGGGATGTTGTCAATAAAAATGACCTATTTTTTGTAAATAAATTTGAGTATAAATGATTCATATAAATGATAGAATGAGAGAGATGAATCTAATTGAGATTGAGAAGAATGTTGCATCCAGTAAATTGCGTTTCCAATGAGGAAAGGCACAAGCGTTAGTGTAAGAGGACCAAACATAACATTTAGTTTGACAATGCCAAAGGGTTTTGTTATCACGAAAAAAGTAGCACCTTGGGATTTTTTCATTATGGATCCCTACTTTTTCTAACATGGGACCATCTCTCAAGATGTGGGACTTACGAACTTGAGATGGTCCTCCGGAGAAGGCCGCTTCCTCTTCCTAATCCTAATACTAACACTAATCCTAATGTGAAAAATACACCTATCTAAACCTACCCTAATAATTCCAAGGAGACAAGAGAGAGAGATTGCATGAAAAGGAAATCCTACACTAGAATGGGGTGATACACCAAGAAAAGGGGTATTGAAAATCCTAGCATGAAAAATAGAGAAAGATGATTATGGAGAGAGTGGACATGCACCATAGACCACAACACATGCATTCACCATTCCCAAATAACACAACAACACCAAAACCCTACAATGGGAACCATAATATGCACATAACACTTGATAATGAAGAGAGGCAAGAAGAGACAACAAATTCATGCAAGGTTAGAGAAATTAACACAAACATAATTTCATTACTCCATTAAATTTGCATAGTACATCATAGTAGGGAGAGGAAAGAGTGCCATTACAATATTTTGATTGAAGGATTAAATCCCCATAAATTCACAACAACCCAACTGAAGGAAAGAAGAGGGGTGCATGGAAGAAAAATGTCTAACCCTTTGTAATATGCCACCCCTTTACATTTTATAGATGAAATTTTGGAAGAAGGAAAGAAATTCAAGTCCCAATATCTTCAATCACCCACAAGGGGCACCATGCCTACTTACATAATGTTATGGGTTCCTTGATGATGCCCATACCTTCAGTACCTTGCCTTGCCTGGAAAGAAGAGTGTGAGCCCATACCTCCAGTCATTTCATCTCTGCATCTATATATGAATCCCATTATCCTCTAGATTCACCCTAATTTTCTCCTATCAAACCCAATATCTTTCCATTTGTTGTGGTTATATGTTTTGAGATCAAAATTCACTTTCCAAGTGACTATAATTTTGTCAAGATGACATTTCGGTGTAAAGTTATGATCCGTTTTTGTGGGGGTAAATTTTGAGTTTATAGGCTCCATTCACCATTTACCCCACCGAGCTCCTTCTACCTCAACTCACCACCCACCTCATTGATTTCCACTAACTCAGCGGTCACATCTCACCTATCCTCACTTTTGAGTTGACTCGATGGTCAACTTGCCTCACTCTATGCTTTAGAGGGTTGGGTTTTGTGTTTGAAAGTTCGCATGGCCTACCGAGTTGCTTCGCTGCTCCGTGACATTACACTTCCGCACACAACTACCCACACAACGCTCCATGTTTATAAGGATTGAGACCCAAGTTGTATCTAACATCCCCATCGGCCTTGCTCTCACCTCGTGCATACCTAAAACTACCGTCGCCAGACTCCATCCCCAACATGTTGTCACCCTCCTTTCCCGCTGAGCTCATCATCTTGTGTTCCACGGTGCAGCCGCTCAACATTTTGCATACCCCACCGACTTATGCATGATACATGTGCTTTCTCATGCCTAGTCCGATGTTCTCACACGCCGACCTCCCCACTCACCGAGTTGGCTAGGTGAGCAACCTTCATTCTCTCGTGCCACGCCAAACTCCTCCGCGATGATCAATCTAGCCGTTGTGTTGTTGCCATCTAAGTTCACTCAGCTATGGGTTCTCAACTCTTCGTCCACCTTGGAATGAGATCACTCAAGCTCAACACCCCATCTTTCCCTAGTTACATTACCCTAGCTCACCGAGTTGCTCGACGAGCTAATTTTTAGCTGGTCTCTCTTATGGCCCCTTTTGGGCAAATTTTTACCATTTTTAAAATTTCTTCCTAATTTTTTTGAACCAGAGGGCTGAGGGAAGGGATGAAATGCCCAGAATACCCTAAAATTTCACATTTTCTAAAGATTGTTCATTTTTTCTTATTTAGAGCCGATGTGGGCCTCGAGCCCGTTTTCACCTATGAGACAAGAGCTTTGTGCCTCAATAACCCAAAAGAGGAAAAATGATCCGAATGGCTTCCAACTTCCCAAAATCCTTGTAAGCACTCCTTAAAAATGAATTTCACCTATAATCCTAGATTCACCATTGAATGCCATATTCAACACTCAAGCTCATCTTCCCAAGTTGGCTATTTTACCAGGGGGTAAAAATAGATAACAATTTGGTGACCTCTCAGGGACATCTTCCTGCTAGATGTAGTTGGCTAGTAGCCTTATAGAATCCATTTGGCAATGGAGTAATTCTAATCCAAACCCGTAACTAGCTTTGAAATTGATTCCATTCACCCTTGGACCACATGAAGCACCACTTGGAACTTGAAGACAACTTGTGGCTTCCTGCATTTTCCAACTCTTTGTAAGAAAATCTTGAAAATAAGTTAAGTGGAAAATTATTTTGTTTCTGGGATTCTCTTTCTTTTCTTCTGTAATCTGATATGTGGGACTAAATATGGACTTCTTCAAACTTGTCCCAAAACCTTATTTTTACAAGTATGAAGCACAATGAAACCAATATTGCTTGGCATGCATGCATAGCACATTGCAAAGTTGTGAATAAAATATTTATTGAGTTGGGACATCATGGAAATCTATTAATTTATTTATTTTCTTCTAAACATTGTTATGGGGTGGGATTAAATTTCATTTCTATAATCCAGATTTGATTTACGGGAACCTAAATCTCAAGTTTGATTGACCAAGAGGGACGAGAGCATGGAAATACTAAAAATTTACCTCTTGTCTAATTTTAGTTTTTTTGCATTTGAAATATTTTGAGAACATAAAATATTTCCTACAACTATGAGCTTCTTTATGTGGCGTTCTTGGGGTGGGATTTAACATAATGCACTATGCTTGGAGAAAACACACACAAAAATATATACAAAGGAGAAAATCATAAATGACCCAAATGGGACATGCGAGTGTGCACAAGCACTTCTTGTGATTGAAACAAACCTACTCCTACCCTACGCTAATAAGAGAAATGAGTAACTTCAAACAAACCCCGACACCTTGGTAATGAGAAATAGTTTCCCTTTCTCAAAATTGAGACCACACACGATGATTTGGCATTAATCATGGTGAGAACTAACATGAAAACTGAAATGAGTCCAATTCTCCACTTGGTTCACCAAGGCATCAACTGGAAAGAGAATATATTCCTCTTTTAATTGCTTTGCGTTTGTTTTATAGAGGCATTCGATGTTGATCCTTGAGACTATGAAACTCACCCTCACAATCCTAAATGAACATGACTAGTTGTGGCTCCTCCTTTGGCTCCAATGAAGCCAAATATCTAATTGGGCAAGGTATGACCCTGATCCACTGGATTTTCTCATTGCTCGAACTTCGACTTCAATAATGAAGTTCTCATGCAAACCTTCCTGGAAAGTGGGGTTGTCTATGAGATGATTTTGGCTTTGTGGCTCATCTACAAACAACTCGATGTTCTGCCTTGGTGATTAGTATGAAAATGGAGACATTCCCATTCCCTTCCTCGCTCTCATTAAATGTGAAACTTAGAAGATTCAATTCCTCCAATCTTGATCCAAGAGGACTCTTATGAGAAACATGATGTTCTTGCATCTTCTCCTCCATGGTAGTAGGCTCTTGATGTTGGAGGATGAATAATGGGAAAGTGATAGTCATGATCTCCATAAGATCTTCTCCATCAAAGAAATCCTCCAAGTTCGCGGATAATCGCCTCTTCATTGTCTCTACTATGCCAAGGGTTCTCTCCTTCCTTCATGATGACCTATGAATCGAAACCTATTCATCATGGTTTCCCTCATCCTCAAACATGAATTTTGAGAGCTCAAACATCTCTTCAACATTAGAATTTGGGGAGAACAAAGTGGGAGGAAGGATTGAAGCTTCTTGTGTGGCATGCTCCACATTCAAGACCTCTGGATCTATGTGGTTCTCCTCCATAACATGAACATGCTCCTCTTCTTTTGGATTTGGAGTTGTTTCTTCTTCTCCTATTGATTCTCTAACTAGTGATGGGTCAAAATTTGCAAATATAGTGCTGGTATGAACACTGCACTTGGAAGCACACCGATTTCCAATCTTCTTCTACTTGTTCTTGCTCTTATTCTCTATAACCAAATGAAATTTTACCACTTGTTCTCCAACCTTGGCCTCCTCCGAAGGTTTAACCAACAAGGGTATTTTTCCTATTCCAAACCTTGAAGCCCAATTATTCAAAAAAAAATTCTCACTTCTTCTATGCTAGACTCCTTTTCATATGGTGCCTCTTGATTGGTTTTTTGGGTTTCTTCTCGACATGGACTTGGGAATGCAAGAGGAGGGGTGGGTTAGGGTTCAACTAATGTTCGCATTATTGTTGATGGAGGGGAAGGTATTACATTTTACCTTGTGGAGGGGACTTGGGTTTTGAAGGGAAAATGGAAGATAATTCTAGATGGGATGAGGGATTAGAAGATGGAGAAGGGGATTCCACACTAGGGGAAACATACAAGAAATTAGAGTCATGATTTGTGGTGGACTTACCCATTGACAAGGTTCCTTTGTACAAAGCTCATAAGCCTCTATATCTCCTCGGCCCATTCGAAGTTGAGTAGCATTTCAACCATGAAGTCTAGTTTGTTGTTTGAGGGTGAAGTGTCTTAGCATAGGGCCAACCCATGGACAAGATACCCCAAAACCAATTCTAAATGTTTGCATATGAGATGTAGCCCTCAGATTGCACTATCTTATCCTCCATGTTTTGAATTTTAATGCAACTTCAAGCATCTCTAGGTGTAAGATAACCTCCATAATCTACATACTCTTGCTCTTGAAAAGCTGCATAGTTTGGTGGATAGCCAAACCGACTCCGCATTTTTTTGTTAGTGATATACACACTACTAATTTTCATCATAGTATAGATATGGATGTGGTTGATAATAACATGGGAATGAACTTTACAAATCTGGAGGTGGGTATGAATGGTATTGCTGCTACAAGTGTGAATTCCATGGGAAATAAAGTCATGATTACACAACTTCATGGAATTGAAGGAAATGAAAAGATGTGGAAAGAAAAATGGATGGAAATGGGTGGAAGAAATGGAAATTCTACAACTCAGAGAGTAGGTTATTTGACCGAGATGGAGTGGCCATATGTGCTTAAAAATTACCTCAAAAGGATGGGATCTTACCAAGAACACATAACCCTTGGAAGAATAAAAATGCAATCCTTGAAGGGCCCAAAACCTGATTTGGAAATTGGAGCTTGTTTGGTAGCTTTCAATCCTTGAAATACACATCGAGAAGAAGGGGCATGCAATGCAACCTTCAAAACCCAAAATGCCTTATCCTTTGTGTCGGAAATATAGACTTTTACGCACATGTGAAAACCTCGAAATACTCTTGTTAGAAGTAGGGGCATGTAATGCAACCTCGAAACCTAAAATAAAAGGATTGGGTCTATTTGGTGCTTTACTGACCTTGAACTCCTAATTTAGTATGTGAAATGTAGATCTTTCACCGCTTGTTCCACTGGGCATGCAAAATGTTAGGTTGTGGAGCCTGTTTGATTTGTGGAAGTGTTGAATATTGTACACTAAAATTATTGTATCTTGTAAAAAAATTGGCCTCGAAAAACATGCCCGATATTTCAGAAACACGCTCTTCTCATATTGGCAGATTTTTTACCCATAGGTTTATGGGTCGGTTTTGAGTCCATGGTTTTTGTACCACAGTATCGTAAAACTATTTAAGCAATTCCCTATTTATGTGGTTTTGTGAATATGGTAGGGTTGATGTAACATTGCAGATGTGTGTGAATTGGGTAAAATCAATTATGTAAAGTTTATTGAGGATAGCTCCAAACAAATATGGTAATTGTATTTGAGAGAAGAGGTGTCTTATAGTAAAATACTGAGCAAGTGAATCTTGGGGATGTAACCCAAATTGGGTGAACCACGTTAAATATTGTCTCTTTGTGTTGTGTTCTTTTTATTCTGCACTTTTATTTCAGATCTATAATAATTTTTGCATATTAGTTTTCTAATGTTACGATTTTGTGAGGGATTGTTCACATATTTTATCCCTTATTTCCTAACACCAAAATCAATTATCATGAAAAATTAGACTGTGATGTTTTGGTTATGGATCCTCTTTTCTCTAACATCGGACCATCTCTCAAGAGTTGGGACTTGAAAACTTGAGATGGTCCTCTAGAGAAGGGCGACTTCCTCTTCCTAATCCTAATGTGGAAAATATACCTATCTAAATGTACCCTAATAATTCCAAAGAGACAGGAGAGAGAGAGTGCATGAAAAGGGAAATCCTACACTAGAACGGGGTGATAAACCAAGAAAAGGGTTGTTGAACAATCATAGCCTAAAAAAATGGAGTGATGATTATAGAGATGGTGGGCATGCACCACAAACCACAACACATGCATTCATCATTCAGAATGAAGATAACAACACCAAAACCCTACAATGGGAAACATAATATGCACATAACACTGATAATGAAGAGAGGAAAGAAGGGACAAAAATTCATGTAAGGTTAGATAAATTAACATAAACATAATTTCATTGCTCCATTAGATTTGAATAGTACATATTAGTAGGGAGAGGAAAGAGTGCCATTACAAGATTTGGAGTGAAGGCTTAAAGCCCGAAATTCACAACAACCCAGTTGAAGGAAAGAAGGGTGCATGTGAGAAAATGTCTAACCCTTTGTAATATGCCACCCTTTACATTTTATAGATGAAATTTTGGAAAAAGGGAAGAAATTCAGGTCCCAAGATCTTCAATCACACACAAGGGCACCATTCCTACTTACATCATGTTATGGGGGCCTCTGTTGTTGCCCATACCTTCAAAGTGCCTTTCCCCTGGAAGGAAGGAAGAGTCTCGAGCCCATACCTCCAGTCATTTAATCTATGCATCTAGTTATGGATCCCATTGTCCTCTGGATTCACCCCTAAGTTTCTCTTGTAAAACCCAACATTTTTCCATTTTTTGGTTCCATGTCATCGGTCTCAAATTATATTTTCAACGACTATAATTTTGTCAGGACGCAACATTATTGGAGAAAGTTATGATACTTTTGTGGGGGTGCATTTTGAGTTTATAGGCTCCATTCACCATTTATCCCATTGACCTCCTTTTCGCACTACTCGCCACCCTTTGCATTGATTTCCACCAATCCGGTGGTCACATCTCACCTACCTCGCCGAGTTGACTTGGCGTTAATTCACCTCACTCTATGTTGGGGGTTTGGGTTATGCCTTCCATGTTGAATGACCAATCAAGTTGCTTCGTGCTTATGACAATCCACTTCCACACTGAATAACCCGTGCCTAACGCTCCATGTTGATGGGGCTTGGTATTTGAGTTGCGCATCAAAAATCCCCTACTAACCTTGTTCTCACCTCGTGCATATAAGACATTTCCATCGACGCTCCATCCTCGACATGTCGTGCCGCTCCTTTCCCGCTTATCTCACCATCGTGTTCCACGAGTGCAGAACCCACTCAACATTTCACACCCGCTACTTTGTGCATGATGCACGTGCTTTCTCGTGCTCGGTCGTGATGATCTTACACCGCTGACCTTCTCGACTCACCAGAGTTGTCTTGGTGGGCCAATGTTCATTCTCCTATGCCACGTCAAACTCCTCTTGCACCGACCGATCTCGGCTGTCGCGTTGTTTCCAACCGAGCTCACTTGAGCTATGGGTTCTCGATCGCCACCCACCTTGGAATGCACTCACTCAAGCTCAACACCCAAGCTCACCCCATTTACATTTCCCTAGCTTATCAAGCTAATTTTTAGCTCGGTCCCTCTTATGGCCCCTTTTGGGCACTTTTTTACCATTTTTGAATTTATTCCTAATTTTTTTGAACTAGAGGGCTGGGAAGGTATGTCATGCCTTGAAGCTTGAAATTTCACATTTTCTTGAGATTGGCCAGCTTTTATTGTTTTGAGCTGGATGTGGGCCCCGAGAGCCCATTTTCACCTTGACACATGAGCTCTAGGCCTCAATAACCTAGAAGAGGAAAAAATGATCTGAATAGCTTCCAACTCTAGAAATCCTTGCGAAAAATCCCAAAACATGGAATTTTACCTACAATCCTCATATTCACCATCGAATTCCCTATTCAATGCTCAAGCTCATCTTCCCAAGTTGGTTATTTTTACCAGGGGTAAAAATATATAACAAGTTTGTTGAAAGGGCACTCAATTTGTGATTGAGGATAACCAATAGACTTAATAAGTGAAATAGAACATGCATTAGCAAGCCATGATGGGTCAACTTTAGTCTTATTAATGGTAATTTAAGCCAATAGATGCATTGATATGTAAATGATTAGATGTGAAATTCACATGATAATCGGCATCAGAGAAAGAAATGATTGGTGGCGAAGCGTCAGTGTTTGCAACTAAGAACTCAAGATCTCCTGATGCGGAGGGGACATTGCGTGTAAGACATAATTAGTGGATGAATCGATCATTTTTGTGTTATGTTTTGGTAATGGTTTATTAAATATCTTGAGTTTATGATTTTCATTAATAGGTGTAGATGTTTTGGATTCCGAAAGCTCAATTTGACCATTGTCAAGAAAATCCTAAATGAGATGTCGTAGTCTGAAACAATAATCAATGGTGTGTTTGATGCATTAATGATAATCGTAATAAGAGTGTTCATCGAAATTGCATCCTTTTGGTCAAGATGGATCTATTTGAAGAGGAGATGGTAATGTAATAAGATTATTATCGATTAGCTATGGTAGTAGAACACCCAGAGGTATACTAATCTTAGTAAAAGGATGTCTGTATGGTTGCGATTGAAGCTCCTTATGAGTAGATACTACATTTATAGCAATTTTGTTGTATGTGGGTTTAATTGTGGTAGGATTAAATGTTGGCTTACCTTGAAAACATGTGGATGATGATGTTTGCTCTTGATACTTAAGTTTTCCTATTGCCAGGAGTTTAGTCTCATGAATCTTGAGAGTTTGACAAAGTTGATCAAACGAAGGAGATGTCTCAAAGAGAACACTCTCTTGAAGAGGTGGCAAGAGACTTTGAATGAATAATTCCTGAAGCTTGGAATCTAAAAGTACGTTAGACATCTTAGCTAAATTATTTTTGTATCACAAGACATAATCAGATAAGTGTTCATTAGACCCTTGTTTGAGCTATGCAAGTTGAGTGTAGGAGATCTTAGAGCCAATGTTGATAGAGAAATGTATGAGAAAGGCATCGACCAGATGCATGAAAGAGACTACTAAATGTACGGGTAGGTCATAGAACCAACACATCACATAGTCTTGCAAACTACGAGGGAAAATATTAGCTAGTATAGTGTGATCATTCGCATAGTCAAGGCATGCTACATGAAATTCTCGGAGATGCTCTTGTGGGTCCCCATGGCCTTTAAAGATAGGTATCTTAGGAGAGACGAAATTAGGTGGCAATGGATAGGTTGATATGGTAGGTGCGAAAGGAGTATGCAACAATACTGTAGAGTCTAAAGATGGTGTTGTGTGTGAGGTAGCTAGCTGAAGCTGACAAATTTGGGTTTGTAATTCCTTTATAAAGAGGTCAAATATGGAGAATTCGAAGAAGAACCAAGGTGCAAATGAGGAGTACCAGGGTGAATGGTAGGAGCGGTGGTTGTAGTAATGGGAGTAGAAACATAGGTAGGCAGAGTAGAGACCATGGAAGCGAAGAAGCAACTACAAAATTTGAAGCATCATGAGCTCTCTTAGCTTAAGATTAGAGCATGCAAGACATGAGGGAGATGAGTAGGGTTTTCATGCAACGCTTGGTGAAATTTAGTAATAGTGTTAAGTTGATCTTGGTCAACATTGGTATCTTCATCATAGGACTTCTCACTATCAGTTGCTTCTATCTCATGGAGAGGGACGTGATGGGAATGATCTAGAGGGTTATCAGCCATAGATGTAGTTGTATCAGCCATTGACCTAGAAGTACGATGCTTAGATGAAGGGAGCTCACAATATTGGAGGGATCCAAAACGACCGCTACATGGGTAACGGGCATAAAATGAAAGAAAGATGAAGTAAGCCCTAAAATGATAAGCAATGAATGAAGATCCTATAAGTGTGGAGATCGGGTTCACCAAAATGATTAACTAAAAATTGTGGAATATATGATAGTTAATCTAATCTAGAACAACATGTAAATACAGTAAATGACTATGGAAAATGACCCAAACAACTAATCTAATGAAAATAGAAACCCTAATATGTAAGAGAAGTATGGAAGTGACTTATCGATTTTATGAACTTGCGGGACTTTGTCGTAGAAGTGATTGGAGAAAGCAGGAAGTAGGAACGACCGCATTTGTGTAGAGGCATTGAAAAGGATGGATCCAAGCTATCTAGCTATATTGGAGCACACTGGAGAGGGACTAGGACACTTGTGGGCACTCAAGTTTGAAGAATGAATGCCCTAAGTAAGTGAAAAGGTCTGGAACTAAGTTTCACAGGTCCTATAAGTGATCTAAAATTTTTTATATGCTGTCACGCATTAGGTTCGCTGCATCTTTGTGCCACGTGTCGTTGACAATCCAAGATGAAAGAAATAATTGCAAAAACTACAAGAAGTACCAAAATCCTAGAAAAATAAGAATGCAAATGAATAGGTCGACCTGACCTCGAACCTTCCATAACAAGAGACTTACTAATTGAGTGTTACACTACATTCTAGACCCAAATGTAGTTCATGTGTGTGTGTATGTGAATCATGTGCCCTAGGTGTTCTTGTGTGTCATCGCACATTGTGAAGTAGCTGAGCAATAACTAGATGTAAAAATGTAGTAGAATGGTGGATGGAATAAAATAGAATCCCCTCTTATGCTTGTGTGATGTAGATGAACCAACCTTTTCCTTTGTGATGGAGCTAAATGTATGTAAATGATCTCCAAATGCCTTTGATGAATGCAACCCTAGGTGGATGATAGTAGTGAATAGTACTTGGTCCCTCATTATGGTCTCATAACTTTATATTTATAGGGTTCTCTTGATCTAATTTCATAATTAACCTTGAAATAGCCAACCACAAAAAGATAAGAAGCTAAAATGGCTAGAAAGTGCCCAAAACATGGTGAAAAAGTTCAAAAGGATTAGAGCACCCCTGGTAGGACCGAGTGCCCATGACACCCCAAGACTTGCCTAGTGCCCTAGTCAAAGCTTAAATAATGAAAAATGAAAAATGATGACTAGGCATGCAAGTGCAAGAGGTCTGAAATGATGAAAGAAAATAATGTAAGATGACCAAAAGATGGGGGTTAATTAGTACTTTCTTCACTCAAAAACCTTCTAAATAGTAGTATGAGACCAAGACTAAATAATGTCTAAAATACATGATTTTTGTGTCTAGATGACTAGCAAGCTAGGTTGGTGAGTTGACTTCGCGAGCCAGGATGGCTAGTTGACTGCCAGTTTGAGCCAGGGCAGGTGTGAGCTCACCTGCCGAGCTAAGCAATATTAAACTTAATCATTTTCATATAGCAATTAAAATGATTAAGTTCAATGTTGTATCTAATGAGAAAATGTTCGTTCTCATAATTGGAATTATTAAAGAAAAACAAAGATAAAATCTAGCTTGTTTTATAATGGACACTTGTTGATTCTCACTGGCCAAATTTTTCATAGAGTTGTTGAAAAGAATAAGTTCAATATTACTTGTATTTCAATGATTAGAATTGACATATGCCCATTCTCATACAAAATTTTGTATCTTCCATTGAATGGTTAGGTATCCATTCCTATAGAGGTATTAAAATGTTTAAGTTTAATATTACTTGTATTAGAATGTTTAGAAGGAGCTTATTCCCATTTACATACAAAAAAGCATTTATTTCTTGTATTGAATGGGTAGATGCCCATTTTCATATACAAATCATATATGAAGGATATAGATAAAATTTAATTTGTTTTAGAATGGCCATTTCCCATTATCATATAGGAATCATATAAGAAAAATAGATCAAATTTACTTTGTTTTTGAATGGGCAATTCCCCATAATCACAACCTTCATAGGTATTAAAATGATTATGTTCAATCTTGTATCAAATGAACAACTACCCAATCCCATATAGGAATCATAAAAGAAGAATATAGATAAAATCTAATTCATTTTAAAATGGAAAGTTTCCCATTCTCACAACCTTCATATAGTTTTTAAATTGATTAAGTTAAATATTTCTTGTATTATATTGACCATTCCTTTTCACTCTTATATCCTATTACTTTTCCCATTAGTAATGATCAAGTTTAATATTACTTGTATTGCAATGATTAGAATGGGCATATGCCCATTCTCATACAAATAATTTGTTTTAGAATGAGAAATTTCCTGTTATCATATTCGAATCATATATCGGGAAAAATAGAGAAAATTTACTTTATTTTAGAATTGGTAGTTGTTCATTATCACAATATTCATAATAATTAAATTAATTAATAAGTTCAATCATGTATTGAATGAGAAAATGTGAGTTCGCGTATAGGATTCATAAAAGAGGAATAGAGATAGAATTGAATTATATTTAGAATGGCCAAGCTTGCCCATTCTCAGCCTTCAAAGAGTTTTTAAAACGATTAAGTTCACTATTGCTTTTATTAAAATAAAAAGAATAGGAGAATGCTATGGAAACATCCTTTAACCGATTTCCTATAATCATGTCTATAGGGAAGGGAACAAGGTCAGCGATTTACCTTGAAAATAGAGGTTCAAGAGGTTGAACTTTCGTGTCATTGTAATGATTATTAATGATTGAAAATAATTCTTTATCAAGATCTTGGCTATAAAAGAAGAGTAAGAATTAATGAGGAGACATGTGAGAGGTTGGATGATATAATTTCTTGCGTTGATTTTAGAAAGGACATCTGGTTTAGACGAGGGCTTGATAAAGTACGATCATTGGTTTTAGAATGGGCAAGTGGGTTTCGAACTGGGTTGGTTTTATTTCCATTTTAATAGAGAAAAAAACTATGGGTGGTGATCTAGTTCGCCTGTAGAACCTAATTCGACCAATGGGATTAGTAGAAGAGTTTGGATTATTTGGAAAATGAAGGTATTTCATCTCTATTTAAAAATTTTAAAAGCCATGAAGAATCCTTGAGCAAGAATTTTTCTAGTCATTGGAAGGATGGTCGGGCTAGTATTAGGGGTTTTTATAGAAACTTATGTGGATTTTATTGTTATAGTGGTTGGGATGAACAATGAGGGGAGGGAGATTTACAAACTGAATAAAAATGTGATGAGGAGATGGGAAAATGTTTGGTTGTAAAGAGAAACTAAGACATCACTGTGCAGGTTTTGAGAGAGATTCTTTACCTGATCCTTTCAATAAAATCACCCTACACTTGATGCAATTTATCACCTTGGAGGGTAGGTACAAGGTAGTTTATGCCCACCATTTCCCTATGTTAAGTCATATCTTCCATGATATGCATTATAATTTCCCTTTCTTTCTCATTCGTTCCCTGCACAAATCAATCGATAATTTCCAAAAAGGAAAGTTGAGAATCCCTCTTCATCAGGGATTGATGACGACCTTATTCCATTTGGGCTCTACATATTTCACTAAATCGAGAAGTATAGGGGCTTGTTGAATGATGATTTAAAGCATGTTGAGGATGAGAAGAATATCGAGCGAGTGATGATGATGATGATTCCTCATCTCAAGCTCGGATGACATAAAAGAGTATGTTATGTCATCGATAAACATTGTAGATGTTGTTGGTAATATGGAGAGGGAGGATTTGGAGTTATCATTGGCTAATGATTTGGAGCCAAGTTTGGAGGACCTTGATGACAATTTTACTTTGGTCAAACGAATGAATAAACTGAGGAAGAATGCGGGTATTAATACTTTAGTCGGTGTTCATTTGTCCGATACCAAAGGGGAACATTCCAAAGGAAAAGAAAAGCTAGAATCTCATTTGAGTATGGCATTGTAAAAATTTTGCCTCGGGTTATGTAATTGGAAAAGGACTTTGATTCTATCATTGAGGTTGGGTGGACATGGGATATAGTTTCATGAACTATATTGAGGCCTCAAATAAAATTTGTACTTCTCAAAATTCCATCAAAGAGGAGTTTTCTAGGCTTAAAAATATGGTTATGGATATTCGTGAGGAGGCTAGTTTAAGCTGGAGCGGAGTAGAAAAAACACATGCTTAAGATTTACCTCAAGCATCGCGAGAGGAGAGACGAGATGGTGAAGGATTATATGAGGGACATTATTGGAAAGGAAGAAAAACTATGGAATAAGAACTTTATATGAAAATTATAAATTAGTAACTACATTCTTATGCACAAATTCATACTCTTATAAAATGATAATATTGAAGTAGTGTTGTTGAGTCTTATGGGTGTCCTTTAAGTTGTAATATGAGTGAAAATTTGATAATAATGTAAGACCTAGATTATTCAAGTAACAATATGAGTGAATATGAGATAAAAATGATAATAATGAAGTAGCATTGTTGATGGTTTTGGGTGTCCATCATGTAGCAATCCGATTGAATAAATTTTACATTTTCATTTGAGTACGAAAAGACGTTACATTTCCTTTTTGTGTTGAATAGATTTTATATTTGTATTTTATATAGAATAGGAGTATGTCCTTTCTCTTACAAAAAATATGGAGGAAGAATATGATGCTTAATATATGAAAATGATAAAAACTCTATTATTAAAAATGGTCAGTAATGAGCGAGAGGCCCATTCGCATATAGGAAACGTAGAATAAGACTAGATGTTTAGAAGGGCATATGCCCATTCTTATATAAGAATCATAGAAGGATAGTATAGACACAATTTAATTTATTTTAGAATGAAAATATGTGCATTCTCACAACCTTACTTTTTTAAAATGGGAAGTTGTGCATTCTCACAACCCTTATAGATAGAAAATATTACTAGTGAAATAAGGTTTACTGATGGACAAAATCCCATTGTCATACACACTCATACAATTTTATGTTTGTAATTATTAATAATTGTATTATACTGGCTGGACTATCCCTGACAAAGCCAAGTGCTGCACTACATACCCTCCAGATGGATCAAGCCTTATGTAGTTCTCATCATACAATATATTTGTATGATTGTAAATATTTTAGAATGCGTTGTGAGAATGGGAAGTGTATTTGTAGAGGCAATATTGAATTTAATCATGTCAATACCTCTCATAGAGTCATCAAAATGTTTTAAAATAAAGTAAATTTTAATTATGTTATTCTTCTTTGATTCAAAAATGAGAGTGGGCATCTGCCCATTCTATACGAGTAATAATGAGCTTAATATTTTTAATACCTCTATAAAGGATGTGAGAATGGGAAGATTGTTTATAAAGATGTGAGAATTGGTGTATACCTCCAATTCAATACAAGACCAAAATGTATGTTATTCTTTTATTTTTATCTCTAATCTTATTCTATGATTCCTATACGAGAATGGGCATATGCCCATTGTATATGCCCACTCTCACATAGGAATCATAGCATAATAATAGAGAAAAAAATTATTTCACAGTTTTAGAATGTAGTAAATTCTATATCTATTCTTCTATGATCCCTATATGAGAATGGTCATATGCCCATTCTCACATAGGAATCATAGCAAAATAATAGAAAATTAAATTTCATCTATATTGATTCTTTTGATTTATTCAGAGATGAAGAATATCATCTGGTTATTTTCCCTTACATGGTAGTGAGTAATTCGTTGTACAACAAAGTAAATTTTATCTCTATTCTTCTATGATTCATATATGAGAAAGGAATATTCTCATTCTCATATAGCAAGAAATATTAAAGTAAATCATTTTGAGAGCTATATAAAGGCTCATGATAATGGGGAAATTTCCATTCTGAAACAAATTAAATTTTCTCTATTAATTCTTGTGATGATGTACGAATTTTGTTTATGTAAAATATTGACTGTGAAATGATCTTATTTAATGTTGACATTTGAATAATTATTAGATGCTACTATTACCTTGTACTCTAAATTTATTATTGTGATGATGAATAAGTTTTGCTTCTTTCTTATCAGATTTATAGTTGTCTATATGATTATAAAATTAGGTAGTAAAAGTTGTTTTCAAAAGAGATTGCATTATTACCTTGTTTATTGATAATATGTACTATGCGGATAAAAATGATAGTTAACCATTTTGTAATCTTCATTTAATAATAATTGAACATGAGTAGGCTATGGTCTAAGGTAATTTGTGGCATGCGAGCCACGTATGAAATGTTGGTGTGTGTTATTTTCCACATCATCAGGTGAGTCATCTCGCTTAGGTGAGATCGTAGGTCCATGTGTCATTTAGGGGTTATTATGAGATTCCCTTACGCGTCGGTCGTCGTCGGTACATCAGTCGCGTCAAAGACGCGTCGGTCATATGTGCGTCATTGGGAATTACACTTCTATTCTCGGGAATGCAACTCCCCTCTCCACTCGGTTGTCATGATTGCAAAGCCTTTGGGGTTACTCAAAGCACCTCCTATATGTACACCCCATTTGATCTATGAGATAGAGGAGAGTTTTATGGCTTAACCAAGTTCTACCCGTTTGTCGAATCTTTGCATGCACATTCGGTTGATGCTCGCTCCTCTCGAGATCTCTTCACTGCTTTATCATTTGCACACGTCGCGTTGATGTGCACGTCGTCCCTCTTGATCCTCGCTTTGGGTTTTAACCCTCTTTCATGGTATCGAGTGGATCTTGTGGATCCGTGCACTCATCGGCGTTTCACATGTGCATGTTTTTGGCTTCGGCATGATATACAATGATTACACCAAGTAGGAGTGGGACGTGGCATCTCCTTGTCTAGCTCCTTATGTGGCCTTGACCACTTCAAACGTGGGTCCACCTCCTTTTTTTAATGTTTTAAGGTGGTTAAATAAAAAACATTTCATTTCATGGCATGTAATAATCATTTAGGTTGTTTTTGGCTTGTAATTTAATCCCCTCCTACGAGTGTCGAAGACGGAGGGCGAGGTCCGGGGTTGGCAGGAGGCTAACCCCCCCTCGCAGTCAAAACAAACCCCTACTAAAATTCGATGCCATTTCCAACGAGCATACATATGATACCCTTCGCATGCGTTTAGGGAACTTTTTTAATGCGTTTGCAGCATCTAGTGTATTTTTCCATCAGTTGCGGGAATCATTTTAATGCGATAACTTTTGACTCGTTACTCGTTTCTGAGTGCTTCCTTGGTCAAAGTTGCATGATTTTTCGCACATTACGTGATGGGATTATCATTTTTGTAAACGCACTACTTTTATAAAGTGCCACATTCTAGGGGGTTCTTGTACTCTTGGGCTCTCTACACACGCAGACGCATTATCGGCCGAGTTCGACGCGTCTTGCTTTTGTGCATCTTACATTTTCATCATGGAGAGTACTCTTTCCAGACTTTAGTGTCGTAGGATTTCCTTTACAACCTCCGCCACTTCTCACCGGGAGAGGGGGCTATTCACTTAGCGTGCTTCCATGGAATGTTACTTTGCCCACGAGGGTCTTTTACCCTTCTTGCTTGGGCCAATTCCTACACCCACTGATCATCGTCATCTAGAGGAATTCCTCGACACTTGCGACCACATATTTGGTCACATGATGATGCATGTCTCTAGATCTCTCTGGTTTCACGTGGCACAATTAGATCCACCTCACAGTGTCTGGAGCATTCTTTAGTCCCTCTATGGAGACCCTTCACATATTGCGCCATTGTTGTTCTTCTGTTGCTGATCGATTGTCTCCTCTTCTTCGTGTGATGATAGTTCCATTTTCCGACATTGGCTCACTTGGTTCTACTTCGATGACGAGGATTGTGCACCCGGTTTTGATGTCGAGCATTACAGACGACTCTTCTCTTTTTCTCTCACTATTCCGAGAGAGTGTTGACACTTCCCACATCTCATCAGATATCGAGTAGTCTTCTACTCGGTATCACACCGTCATTCATTACACACCAGCCTCCTTTCCACTTCCAGTGTGTGAGGCCCATTCCACTCCTCTACCTTCATTGGATGACTCATACCTATCTGACATCGCTCTTATTTGTTGAGCCCCCTCATTGGGATGAGTATCTACACGACCTTAGTCATCTTTTCTGAGTCACTTGTGATGCTCTATAGGTTCCTCATCCATCTACAGGTGTTTGGAGGAGTTCATCATCTCCGTTGTTGGGAGTGCCCCTTTGGGACTCTTACCACTTCCACTTTTCGGAGACCTTCATTGATCCACCCTCAGCTGTGGATCCCTTTTTCGTTGTGGAGGATGTTCTATTCCCTTCACATCACTTGGACATCCTTTCCACGGGTGTTCCTCTTTTATACTCTGATAGTTCTACACTCGTGACATTACCTTCGGTTCCTTGGCACTCACTCGCTAGACCTATGTCACACTTTTGTGCACCAGACTCAGAGTTCTTCGTGTTGCTGCCTTCAGTTTCCTTTGTGGAGTGGGTGGACTTCCAATACGTCATTTTTGTTCTTCCTAAGGGTAGGTGCATAGTTCGGTGTGGGTGGCTCTTCTTCAGTCAGAGGAAGAGGATCTCGCCATCAAAATTTTTCCGGGAGACCTACTGAAGGCTAGAGTTGAGATCCGTCCATGACATCTTCGCATTCCTCTCATCTCCCTCTTCTTCTCTCTTCTTCTTCTTTCCGAGAGATTGCCTCTTTGTACATGGGTACCTTTTCAGGCTTGTCAGAGGTTGGGACCCATATTTGGCATCTTTCTTAGATTAGAGAGTGTGTTTTGTTCTCTTGTGGTGGATGTTTTTCCCCTTGGATTTTCCTTCACTTCTTGGGACCTCTTTCTTGTGCATGGGTACCTCATCAGGCTTTGTGCCGGGACCTATTTCTCGTTTTTCGACTTGCCACCTCATCCTAAGTTATGATGAAGGGGGGTGTTGGTGTGTGTTATTTTCCACATCATCATGTGAGTCATCTCGCTTAGGTGAGATCGTAGGTCCATGTGTCATTTAGGGGTCATTATGAGATTCCCTTAGGCGTCGGTGTCGTCATATGCATCATTGAGAGTTACACTTCTATATGCGGGGAATGTAACTCCCCCCTCTCCACTCGAGTTGTCATTATTTCTGACTTTGGGGTTACTCAGCACCTCTATATGTACACCCCATTTGATCATGAGATAGAGGAGAGTTTTATGGCTTTTAACCGAGTTCTACCCATTTGTCGAATCTTTGCATGCACATTCGGTTGATGCTCGCTCCTCCCGAAATCTCTTCATGCATCGCTGCGTCACACGTCTGTTGATGTGCACGTAGTCCCTCGTGATCCTCTCTTGTGGGTTTTAAACCCTCTTTCATGAAATACTGTCACATCTAGTGTAATCTCCAAAAATACCTTTTCACGTCATTAAAATATTACCTCATAGTGCGAAGCTTCCCATGCCACTCTCACGTCTCTAATTGGGGTAGGTTAATCTTCATAATTAGGAAACACTTGTTAAGATCACTTTCTTCTACAAATCATCATCTACTTTCTTCTATTCATCATCTAAGTTTTTCTAAAAACTTCCTAAATTCTTCTAAGCTCATTCAAAAATGATTTTCCATGCCAAAGCCACACCCCATGCAATGCAAGTGCACCCCTTTTAGTGTCGGTGCATTGCCAATGCCTCCTTTCCTTTCCAGCGTCAACACCTACGTTTTCACATAGGTGTGCACCCATTCCCGACCACTGGTTTGAAGCGCGAACGTCCTTCTTCACATTGGCGAACTCATTTTGGCACATTCACATACACTGTGTGTTTCCATGTCAAGCACATCCATGCCCTCATTCTCTCATGCTAGATGCCCCCTCAAATGCCTACGCAGATTTGACCTAACGGCCGCACTAGCGCTTTCACGTGATTTTCTACCTCTAATTAATCCTAATAAATGAAGCATAACATCAAAATTTCAGCTTTGCTGTACTGTCATCTATCCCTAGGAAGCCTCATGTAGTCCAGGACCTAGTTTGCGCAATGCCTACGCTCACCATTCTTCTCCCAAGTCATAGAAAAATCACTCGTAAAAGTGTTAAAGGTTAATATAAAATAAACTAACCTCGATGGTTTTTACCCCCGTGGTGTGGTTTATATACCCGTTTAACCCACACATTGATTTTCTCACTCCCAAAGTGCTTTGGGATCGTTGTTATTGCTTCTAATTTCTAATAAGCACTCACCGGTGATGATTATTTTTACTAAATAATCCTGTTTTACACACGTTTTACTAAGTTGGGGCATATTTTTACTTCTCGATGACCCTTCATGCTACATGGGGCATATTTTTTCCTTACGGTGATTTTTGATGATGTCGTATGACTTCATTAATTTTTATACGTCATTTTATTCTATAAAATTTAAAAAAACCAAAAAAAAAAAAAAAAAAAAAATCCAAAAAATTGATAAAATCATTAAAAATTCAAAAAAATTGAAAATTGGTGAACAACATGCACATAGCTAAATTTGTATCAAGTGCATTGTCCTCGAACATCGAAATTTTCCTCTGACAAATTTCTTAGGTTCTTTGCTTCTTCTTGTCTCAAGGTGTTGCGACGACTAGTGGATCATTTTGATCTACCTCCATTAACAAAGCTAGTTTACTTACTATGTTGGTACTCCCGTGCAACAATGAGTTGCATATAAACTGTGTCATAGCACATGAATTCTTTTCATGGGACTACTTGTGTCCTTTGTTATTCCCCTCACATGTATCCTTGCTTGGGGCACCATTTTTAACCCTTGTCGTTAAAACATGAACATTCGGGAACTAAAGCTTGATAACAAAAACATTGGTGTAACTATCTTGAATGTTGTTTGTTTGAGTATGTGTGATTATACTTGTTTCTCTGTTAGGTTAGTTGGTTTAATTTCTTGTATTGCATTGCATTATGTATGTTGCATGGAGTTACGCATTTTTAGCAATGAACAAATGTTAGTAATATAGATTTTCATGTTATTTTACACTTTTGTTTATTTTAATAAGGGTTGATGATTTAGATCATAGGGGCAAACATGATGAAACAAAGTTTCTTATTGAAAGATTGGATGCACAAAACTATTCCTATATTCTTCACTATCATGTCTTATCACTATTCATCTTTCTTCAAAACACCGGGGCAATAAAAGAATCATTTTTATCCACCTTGTTTCTTCTATCCGTTTCGATCATATTTTTGATCGTCGATTAACTTCTTCTATCACCCCATCGACACTGAGAGGCATCCTTCGATCTACTAATTTTTCTTCAAAAATTTACTTCTTTATGTTTGTCTACTATGTTTGAAGTGACGTCACTTATTTCACCTCAAACAAGGGCAAATGTAGACACCTAAATTCCACTTTCGTAGTCTTATTGCTCAAAGCACACTAATTACCCTCATTCTTACCATTTCCATTATAATTAGTGATTTCCACTAATTAAATAACATTTCCCTCTATTTTTGTTAATTAACGACGCTTTGTTGATTAACTAACCTCTTTCACATTCAGGATGCCAATTTATGACACATCGTAAGTCATAATCCTCTTCAAACAAACAATTAGCGATTATTAGCTAATTAAGCCTATTTACCCTTGTTTTGATCAATAAACCCTATTATTGGCTCAAACCCCTCTTCCAACCATTCAAAATCACCCCTTCTCTCTCAAGACATCTCAAAAGGCTTCAAAATCTTATCATATCCTCTTAATTGACCCTAAGTGGTTAATTAAGGCTCCTCACATGCTAATCACTTGTTAATTCACTAATCATGATTAACAAACCTTAATCTACTTTATCCTTTTTAGTCCCACATGCACCAAGATGTAATTTTTCCTCAAATATAAAACTATAAAAAGGACCAAGATCCAACCTTAAAACTTTACACCATACTTTGATTAGTATATCATATAACAAATATGATTAAGAGCCTTACTTCCTTCTTGGATTAGCTTGCTCAATCTTTGCATCCAATCTTCATGTTGGTTAGTAGAGGGATATCTAATATGGCCTTATATCCATTGTTAGAGAGATCCTCTCACCATTTGTGGAGTAACAACAACCATAATTTGATTTCCCTTAGATCTAATTAGGTCTATGTTAATTAGTAATCATCTCACATAGTAAGGATGCTTGTAGATTAGATGTTTGATTTCCATTAATGCATGTTTTTAAGATTTGATCATGATGTTTCATTCTTAAGCTTAAGCTTGTCTCTAAGATATTATGGTGTTAGCTTTTATTAGTTAGTCATATTACAAAAGTTTGGGGTGACCACATATCAGTATGATGAGAACTACATAAAGGTGGATCTCTCTCGAGGGTATGTAGTGCAACACTTGGATCTTCTAGCAGTAGTCCACCTAGTATAATGTAATTATAAGGAAAAAACTATTTTTTTGTACTAATGGGATATGTAGTGCAACACTTGGCTCTACCAAGGATAGTCTAGCTAGTATAATACAATAATAGAAAATTGTTTGTTTGTATGATATTGGGCTTCTGCGTATTAAAAACATTCTAAGTTATGAAAGCATTATAAAACAAAGTAATATTTATTTGTTTGAGAATGGGATTGTTCCCATTATAAACAAGATAAGGCTATGAGAATGCACAACTTCTCATTGTAAGACAAATTAAATTTTATCTCTATTATTTAATTGAGAATGGGCTTGACATGAAGAGTTAAAAGTATAATTTTTTTACAATGGGAAATTGTCTAGCTTGAAAGGGAAAGGAAACCAAATGATATTTTGAATCATGGGTAGAGTTAGAAACAATCATGCCTGTGAACGTATTGGTGTTTATAATCAAACAAATAGACCACTCAATCGCATCCTAAGTAAAGCTTACCATTCCCAAAACTCCAATGCCTTTGAAAACATTAATTGCAAATAAAATTTCCACTTTGTTACGTGGATAAGCTCGCTCTACTAAAAACATTTAACCACTTCCTTTATAGAGGTTTTAAAATGATTAAGTTCAATATTGCATGTATTGAATGGGCATATTTCCATTCTCATATATCAATCATATATTCTTCCTCAATGATTCATATAGAAGAACATGCACACTGCACATTCAGGTATAATATTTAACATAATCATTTGAATTCCTCTATAAAGTATATAAGAAATCATGGGAATGGCCCTTCTACCTTATAAAAAATGCAAACTACATAAGGCTTGATCCCTCTCCGAGGGTATGTAGCAAACTGACACTTAGCTCTGTCAGGGATAGTCCAACCAATATAAGACAATTATGAATAATTAAAGATAATTTCATAAGGCAAAAATTACAAGTTTTGAAGAGTGGAGACCTAGAGAAAAGTATTTATTGGCCAAGTAAAAGGTAGTCTTTGAAGTCTTGGATCATTCTAACCTTGGTGATAGATTGCAGTGATTTAGGCTCTGCATCAGAAAACCAAATTATGTAACATCTCTCTCATACAAACAAACAAATTTATGCAACATTATATTCTTCTTCTATGATTCCTAAATGAGAACAAGTATCCACCTAGTGAATACAAGATTTCGCTGTATCTACCTAGTGAATATAAGATTGAATAGGTATTACAGTGATTAAGTGAGAATGGACAACAATCCATTGTTTACAATTTTTAATTTACATTCTAAGTATTTATGTTCATTGGCAACAATTGTTGAGCCCTTACAAATGATTATGAGTGGAGAACAAAGTGCAAGCCATGAGGTTAATCCATTATAGGAAGATATTATTCCTAATAATAAGACGATACCCTTCATCCAACAAGAAGTTGCCCAACAAAACACGCGGACCGATAGTGATTAATATTGAAGCTACATCAAACCCTTCACCATCAATTATGACAACTAGCTCACAAATCAAGTATTATTTAAAATTTAATAATATTTTTTACTTGTCAATATTAGTTGGAATCAATTTGATAAATATATCCTAATTTTAATTTTTATGTGTAGATACAGTTGGAGAAAATCCAAAAAATATATGTAAAGAAATAGGTAAAAATATTAATCCTTTTTATTTGTCAATATTAGTTGGAATCAATTTGATAAATATATCCTAATTTCAATTTTTATGTGGAGATACAACTGGAGAAAATCTAGAAAATCTACAACCAACAAATATATGTAAAGAAATAGGTAAAAATATTTTGTGAAATATTATTATCGTATTTGAAATACATACAAGTTAATAATGAAGTTTAATATTTATTTTTTTGCAGTGCCTCCAAAGAAACCAAAAATATATGTAAAGAAATAGGTAAAAATATTTTGTGAAATATTATTATCATATTTGAAATACATACAAGTTAATAATGAAGTTTAATTTTATTTTTTGCAGTTGCCTCCAAAGAAACATTTTCTTGTTCTTGAATTAGAAGGATTGTTAGTTCAAAATCATACTTCTAAAAAGGAAAATACATTTCAATTGAACAACGAGCACATCCTACCACGAATGTCTATTTCCCAATTTCTAACTTTTGTATCTAAAGAGTTTCATCGAATAGCATTTTGGTCTATGTTGGATACAGATGTCAATGTAGAAAAATAGCAATGAAACTATTACACACGTTAAAGTGTGAGCTCAAAATTACACCACTGGATATGATCATGAATGACCAAAAATTCTAAGGCAACATGGGACTTGTCTCTCATTACTGTAGGACTGCGAACTGAGACAGACCTCCGTGAGAGAAGGCTAACTTCCTCTACCTATTCTAATACTAAACTACTCCTAGGAATTGAAATAACTATCTAACTCTACTCTAAATTCCAAGGGACCAGTGGTGAGAAGGAGATGCATAAAACAAAAACCTAAACTAGAGAGGTGATAACACCAGAAAGAGGGTTGGAGACATTCTAATGAGTGGAAAATGGGAGAAAATGATGAAGGAGAGGGAAGAAAGAGAAGCCACAATTCCAAAAACATTCAAGCCTGCCATTTCCCATGGAGCACAACACATTTGAGACCCTGCAAGGAGACAAAAGATGCACAAAAACCTGCAGATGCAAAGGAAGGCAAGAAAAATACAATAGAACACTACTAGGGAAAAAGAATAGCCACAAAACAAGTGATTTCATTGATTCAAATATGCACAATCCATTACATTAGAGGAGAAGAGGCAAAGGATCACCATGAAATATGTCCAAACATGAGGCCTATAACTCACAAGTATTCTGGAACCATTTGATAGAGTTCCATTACAATGAATATCCCCCTTCTCAAAATGAGAAGTGTTTTATATATATATAAAAAAATGAGAAAAGAGAGGGAAAAGAGAAACTTGAAATTTTCCTCTACCCACCAACAAGATGCATTAATGCTCTGAAAAAGGCATGGGAACCTCTGAAAACCCATCCCCAATGTACTCTAGCTTTTGGAAGAAGAAAAGAGGACCATACTTCATTAATGTTGGTAGTTGGATGCTTGGAACTGTATTTTTTCATGTGCTGGAGATTTTCCCTCTTTTTCACATATCTAACCTCAATAAAATTAATAAATCCAATTTCCATGTTGTAGAGGATGTCAAGACCTTTCCAATGATATAAAGATCATGAAAAATGGAGCAGTAGGTCAAAAGTTATGGCCATTTTAAGTTTCACGTGAAAAAACTGTCATTTTCCTTTATTGTGCTTTTCCCGGTCCCTTTGTGCATGGCTTTTCAATTATTATGGCTTTGCGATTTACGCATGACTTTGCAATTTTGTGTGGATTTGTATTTATGCATGAATTAGTGTTAGTGTGGCTTTTGCATGAATTTGTAGACTTTTATGTGTGCATTTTCGATTTTACGTGGCTTTTGCGTCGACTTTTGCAATTTTTGGCTTTTTAGTTTGCATGACTTTTTGTAGTTATGGCTTTGACTTTGTGACTTTGCATGGTTTTTGCATGTGGATTTTCCTCATTTTCATTTTTTCACCAAGTATGGATTTCTTTGAGCTTGAAGAAAATGGAGATATGCATCCAAATAATTCAAGTGCCCAAAACATGAAATTTTCCTGTAATTCTAGATTCTTCACCAAGCTCCCATGAAAGTTCTCAAGTCCAAGTTTCCCAAGTTGTTCAATTTTTGCAAGGGGTGCAAAAATGGACAACATTTTTAGTGACTCATAGGGGCCATATTCTTGCTAGATGAGTTGATCAGTAGCCTTGAAGCATCCATTGGGCATGGAGTCATCTTGATAACATGAAATTGATCTAAACTTGAAGAACAACCCTTGAGACCACTTGAAGCACTGCTTAGACTTGAGGCTGATTATTGCTTGAATTTTCCAACTCTTCATAAGAAATTTTCTTAATTTGGTTTTATGAGAGTGAAAAATTGTTCTGAATCTGAAATTTCACTTGTTTCCTCTGTAAATGATTGTTGGGATGAAGGATGAACCTCTGAAACTATCCCAAAATCTGATTTCTTCACCAAGTTTTGAAGAAAACTGAACTAAATCATGGAAAAGGATGAAGTATGGAGATCTTTGAAACACATGTTGATTTGGATACACTTGGAACTACCTTAAAAATTGATTTCCCCATGAACATTGCCTTTTCTAAAATGGATTGTGCAAGAAGAGCAAAAATGAAGACAAAAACTATGTACAAAAGGAAAATCATACATACCCCAAGTGAAACATAGAGTGTGCACAAGCACTTATTTTGCTGAAAAAAACCTACTCCTACCCTACTCTAACCTAGAGGAAAAGGAGAAGCTAAAAAAATCCTGCAATTGGCAGGGGAAATAACTTCCTTTCCTCACAAATTTAGACCATGTAGATGATTTGGCACTAGACATGGCCTTTGTCAAGAGTGAAAAACTGACTGGAAGATGATTATTCACTCTATCCATCAAAGTATCAGTAAAAAACAAAATGATTACCTCCTTTAGTTGCTCTGCATTTGTTTGGAGGTGTTGAAGTTGACCTTTGGTACATTGAAACTCATCCTCATGCTCTAAACTGAACATGACTAGTGGTAACTCCATATTTGGATCCAAAGAAGCCAAATACCTGATTGGGAAAGGACTGATCTTTTGATTTTCCCATTCTTTATGAAGCTCAATCCCATGCAGTTGGGATCTTCATGTAGACTTTCTTCTTGAATGGAGTTTTTTACAAGCTGATTTGAATTCTTATTTACTTCCTCTACAAATAACTTTGTTTCCATCTTGATGGTTGCTGATTTTGAACTTGTTTCACCATGGCTTTCCTCATTCTCTATTCCATCTTGATCCTCCATCAAAAGTGTAGCAAGTTCTTGACATGTAGAGCAATGAGGATCATTGCATTGCATTGAAACATCTTGCTCACTTTCAATAAAATCTTCCTCAAGGCCTTGGGTGCCAGTAGTGTTCAAAAACACTTTCTTTTCTTCCCAACTTTGCCAATCTGATTTTCCTTCAAATATTCTGCTCTCTATCTTGATGCTCAGCTCCTCTTTTTGCACAATTTCACATTCTCATCCTCCCAATCTGAATCAGACCAATCTTCCATAGATATAGAATTTTCTTCCTTGGTGAGATTGGTAGGAGAAGGGGCATAGAAAAGAACTTGTTGATTTGTTTCATGCTTGGGAAAAGATATTTGATGCTCACAAGACCTGATTTGATCACTTGGAGAAGCCAAATGACCCTCAAAACATGCTCCCTACTTTTTGATATGTTGTCTCCAAAACAACTGCATGGTTTTCCTGAAGTCTTGTTGTTTGGAGTATTGCATGGGTTGTTCCCTCTCTCCAAAAGCATAACAAACCTCTCTTTCTACCAACCTTGTAGGATAACCTGTTTTAGTGATTGTTGGGTAGAAGGTAGGGACAACATATGAAATACCACAACTCCTCGGAACATTAGTGCATGGTTTAGTGAAGTTGGGTAGTGCCCAGGTGGAGATGGGAGGGATTTTGGAAAATTTTGGGGAATGCTTTGGGCATGAAAAAACTTGTGAAACATCAAATGAAGGATAGGAAGCAAAGGAGCTTCCTAATTTTGGAAAGGAATGATGGATTTTTCTTTATTTTGCACAAGGGAAAGAAGAATTTGAGGTGGTGAGGGAAGAATTGTGAAAATAGGGATGGGATTTTTTTTCCATCTTGAATGAGTATCTTCTCAGCTTGGGATGCAATGGAAAAATCTTGAGGAAGATTGCTTCCCCCTAAGGACTGAATCAATACAACTAAATCAACATCAAATGATCTCAAATAATACAAGAATGCCATACCTTGTGGGGTCTGTATTCTTGAGGAATTTTATGCCAAGTCCTTGTGAATATGATGTTGAAATCAGGAATAAATTCCATTGGAGCCTGTTGTATTTGTTGAGATGTTCCATGAGGAAAATGACATCTGCATCCTCCTTGAACTAGTTGTGTAATTGTTCTCCCAGCTGATTCCATGTGGAAATGGATTGTGGAGCCAAACTATTGTACCAATCTCTTTTCTTTTCCTTTGAAAGATGAAACTAGAAGTCTAAGGAAAACATTCTCTCTGTGACATCATGAATGACACAATGGTTGGCAATATCTTGAATGTGATCAATAGGGGATTGATCTCCATTTCCATAGAAAAGGGGCAGATTTTTCAAGGTTATTTTTGGGATAACATCCAACTACTGCAAATGGAGTGGACTGGAACTAAAATGAGGGAATGGAAAATCTCTTTGGAGAGCCATGACTGAAATGGAAACATTAAAATGAATGGAAGAAATAAGGTAAAAAGGTCTGCAATTGAGATAATGGGTTGTTTGAATCAGTGGAGTCACAGATATGCTTGAAACTTGCCTCAAAGGATGAGATCTCACCAAGAGCACATCAAACTTGATGAGATGAAGATGTAAACCAAGATACACACCTATGAAATATATATTTCAATGTTTGTCCCACCGGGCATGCCAAAACTGTTGGAGCTCAAAATTACACCTGGATATGATCATGAATGACCAAGAATTTTGAGGCAACATGGGATTGTCTCTCAGTTGTGGGACCTGCGAACTGAGACAAACCTCTGGAGAAGGTTGAATTCCTCTACCTATTCCTAATGCTAAACTACTCCTAGGAATTGAAATGCAACTATCTAACTCTACTCTAAAATTCCAAGGGACCAGGGTGAGAAGGAGATGCATAAAACAAAAACCTAAACTAGAGAGGTGATAACACTAGAAAGAGGGTTGGAGACATTCCAATGAGTGGAAAATGGGAGAAAATGATGAAGGAGAGGGAAAAAGAATCCACAATTCCAAACAACATTCAAACCACCATTTCCCATGGAGCACAACACATTTGAGACCCTGCAAGGAGACAAAATATGCACAAAAACTACAGATGCAAAGGAAGGAAAGAAAAATACAATAAAAAATTGCTAGTAAGGCAAAAGAATAGCCACAAAACAAGTGATTTCATTTATTCAAATATGCACAAGTCCATTACATTAGAGGAGAAGAGGCAAGGATCACCATGTAAGATGTCCAAACATGAGGCCTACAACTCACAAGTGTTCTGGAACCATTTGACATAGAGTTCCATTACAATGAAAATCCCCCCTTCTCAAAATGAGAAGTTTACAATATATAAAAAAATGAGAAAAGAGAGGGAAAAGAGAAACTCGAAATTCTACCTCTACCCACCAACAAGATGCATTAAATTTCTAAAAAGGGGCATGGCACCTCTGAAAACTTATTTCCCCATGTCCTTTGCCTTGTGGAAGAAGAAAAAAGGACCATACTTCATTGTTATGTAGTTGAGTTACTGGAATTGTTTATTTTCATGTTGGAGATGTTTTATAATTTTTTTCATATCTAACCTCAATAAAATTAAGAAATCCAATTTCCATTGCTTAGAGGATGTCAAGACCTTTCCAATGATATAAATTTTGTAAAATCAGAGTAGTAGGTCAAAAGTTATGGCCATTTTAAGTTTCGTGCGAAAAACTATCATTTTCCTTTATTATGTGGCTTTCTAGTTTTTGTGGATTTCTAGTTATGCATGGCTTTTCCGGTGTTACACAATTTTTAGTTTTGCACAACATTTTGTAGACTTTTTATGCAGCTTTTAGCGTGCTTTTAGTGGTTTTGCATGAATTTTGTACGGTTTGCGGTGTTTTGGATTTTAGTTTGCATGCGACTTTTCCTAGTTTTATGATGCTTTTGTAGTTTTGCATGGCTTTTAGTTATATGCGGCTTTTGAAGTGTTAAGTGGCTTTTCCTAGTTTTGTGCAAATTTTGCAATTATGCGTGGTTTTTACTCATTTTTTCATTTTTTCACCAAGTATGGATTTCTTTGAGCCTGAAGAAAATGGAGATATGCATCATCCCATTATTTTTCCCAAGTCTCAATTTTCTCAAGTTGTTCAATTTTGTAAGGGGTGCAAAATTGACAACATGAACAAATCAATATATAAAAGTGTGTTTATTACATTTTTGTAGTTATTTTTCCCATTTTCCATTTGAATTGATTATTATACACTCTTTAATAAGATGTTATTGATGATTATTAGTATGTAATGCTCAAAATGTGTTTATTACAATTTTTAGTTCTTCTTCACATTTCATCCAAATGATGTGATTAGTATATAATGATAATTTAGGATGTTATTGATAGTTTATCATTTAATGCTCAATACTAGTTACGATAGATTTATACAAAAGAAAGTATTTATCAATAAAATTAGATAATATAATATATGATTTAATTTATTGAAAAGGATTTTGTTATTGGTTGGTTTTTCAAATCTCATTTTCCATGGAAAGAAATTATTGGTTTTGGGGGTAGAAATTTGATGGCACAATGCATTCTAATAGAAAATTTTTCACACACTTATGTACATGGTTAAATCATGTGGGTCCACACCCAAATTTACGTTGGTCTTTGGAAACATTTATAAAAACAATTACTGAGCTTGATTGAGTTTACTTGATACTATTATGTTTAAAAAATTCATTAATATTAGTTTTTTAGTCTATTTCATAATAATGGATTTATTGCCATCATTTTATCCAAAAGAATTGTGACTTGTATTTATCTCATAACAACACATTTCCATGATTACTGAGCTTGATTGAGTTTACTTGTTACTATTATGTTGATTAATAAATATAAATTAATTGGTTTGTTTTGTAGTCTATCTCATAACAATATATTAATATTGGTTTATTTTTGTAGACTATCTCTTAACAATTCATTTATTACCATCATTTTATGTTGTATTTATCTCATAACAACACATTTCCTACCTTCATTCTATGCAAATAAATCAATGTTATAATTAAACATTTGTCAATTTTTATTGATATCATAAATTAGAAGCAATATTAGACACAAATATATATGATCAAAATATGTAAAATATACAACATGCAAATGCGCATGACCCCATAGTTAAAATAAATCACATCCAAAATTTTCTTTCTTTCAGATAGCCCATTCTCATCACAATGATACAAATATTTGTTTGTATGAGAAATGGCATATGTCCATTCTCATCAAAATAATAAAACTCTTTGTTTTTATGAGAATGGGCATATGCCTATTCTAACCATTCTAACTCATTGAAGCAATATTGAACTTAATCATTTTAATATCACTATAAAGGATGTGAGAATGGGCAATTGTCCATTCTAAAACAAATTAAATATTACCTCTATTTTTCTTCTATGATTATTATATGAGAATGGGCATATGTCCATTCAATACAAGATAAAAATGTTTGTTTGTATGAGAATGGACATATGCCCATTTTGTCTATGTGTATTTTCTTTTATGATTCTTATATGAGAATGGGCATATGCTTGTTCAATACAAGATAAATATGTTTGTTTATATGAGAATGGACATATTCCCATTCAATACAAGATTAAAAAATATTTGTTTGTATGAGAATGGACAATATAAGTATTTTCTATGCATTGCAAAGTTATAAATGTATTAATTATTCCAATAAGTATTTCATATTCTTACTAAAAATTGTAAACCCCTAAAATGGAAATCCCTCATACATGATATATAATTCCAAAAACCCTTTTTGGATTCCAATAATAGCCAAATCATTTAGATTCCAATAATAGCCAAATCAAATTCCAATATTTGGTATAAGTAAAACTAACATAGTTGATTTCAATATTTAATCTAGATTGTAAAATGTCCAAATTTAATGAAATTATGGTTACACACACATAGAACTACATCGAGTCTAAGATGTAGTGCGGTGCTACTTTCGATTAATAAGTCCACCATTGTGGTCGTTGAGGACATTCAAGCCCCTTCATTTGCATCTTTATTTTTTTAGGGTTTTGATGCTTGGTTTGGGGTTTTGCAGGTCTCTTCTTCATCTTTGATTAGCAGTGACATATAGCGCAGATTCAACGATATATACGCGATAGGCGTAAGGCTTCACATCACTTGACCACCTACTGCAAATCTAGTTTTTAGACCTCCTGCATGAGACCATGGCACCCAAATCTCATACCATGGAGCCCCAAGAACCTTTATCATTCCCAAAGTGCCCGATCTGCTCGGATAACTCGGATCTATACTTTTTCGAGCCCTCGATGGTTGTTCCTAACATTTTGTTTATTCAAGTAATCTCTACGACATAGTCCTGAAGCATCATTGAATCAGCTAAGCTCTTTCTAACTCTCCTTGCACATTAGGGTTTTACATTTCTACTTTCTTAGTTGTTTGGGTCACTTTATTTATTTAGCCATCATTTATTACTTTGCATAACATCTAGATTAAACTAAATTAGGCTTCCTATTTCCATTTTGGTGAACCCGACATATCCAACCCTTTCTTCTGATCATGTCTTCACCTTATCAAGTCATGACTCAATCGTCTTATCCTACAATTTCACCTACTAAGATTTTTGGTATAGTCACTACTTTACTAATTTCATGCGTTGTTGTACTCAACATCCTCCTCATTTTGTTATGCCTAGGGCTTATCCATATATTAATATAGTTACTACTCATCGTACTCATCTTAATCCTCCCTGTATATCCACCCACTTCTATTCCTCCACCCATTACTTTGGCAACGCTCCTCTACTGTTTCTAATGGCTATGACATCATTAGAAACTTAAAAATATGCCCGCTAAGATTTCTCTTTATGACTTATTACGTAATGCACTAGACTATCATAACACACTAGAAGTTTCCCTTCGTGTTATTCATATTGAAATTGATAACTCATTGTGGGCTTTACACATCTCATACAGTCTCTTTGCAATTTTCCACATGTCATATCTTTCACTAACGAGGATCTGTCACCTTTTGCTAAAAGCAATCCATGTGCGCCTTTTCTCATTATTGTCATCGTTAGCACCACTTGCATTAAATGAGTACTTATTGATAATGGATCAGCCATCAACTTATGTGCTTATTCTCTTTTAAAGCAATTAGGTATTAGTGATAATCTCATTTCTAATAATTCTACTATCATATGAGGTTATGACTCTACCACTCATACATGTTTAGGAACTATTTCATTACATATCCAGGTTGGGCCTAAAAATGTTCTCACTGATTTTTATGTTATAGATTCCTCATTTCAATTCAATCTCTTGTTAGGTAGACCTTGGATTCATGCAATGCAAGCAGTTCCATCTACTATTCACCAATGTGTCAAATTTTTGCATGATGGCTATGAACATACTATCACTGCAGATCTAGAGCCATTCAAATATTGTCGCATAGACCCTATTACTATTATGCCCATCCCACCTTCGCAACGTATTCCATATAGTAGTCTTGACACATATGACATTGTTCAGTCTAGTGCTTCACATTATTCTTCTATCGCTACACATACTCCACATATTTCTACTCACACTACGACTATTATTTCACCTACAATATCAACTCCTATCAGTGTCCCTTCTCCACCTATCAAGGCACCTTCTATTTCTCCACATTTCGTGTCACCTACTAACATACTTGATAATGTTACACAACATGATGATGCTAACACCAATGATTCTAAGGACTTTGATGACGAATTTGACACTATCGAACTCACCAATGAAGCATTAGGTCAACTAAATTTCACACCGATTGACATAGATGACTCCTACTTCAAAGACACATTTGTGGCAGTTGATGGCCCAGTGAATATAAGTTTAAGACACCTCCTTCTACCAATGCTATGATACTTTATCAGGGATCTGTTAACACTGTAGAAACCATTTCATCCTCTATCGCGTAGTTTGCATCTTTGTCACCTCCTTTCACATGTACTCTTCTCATCAACTCCTTTTGGCATAACATTCCCATTCATTGTACTTCCATAGTATACTATTTACACACTTGAGGGATTAATGAGACTTATATCCCATATCCCATAGTGCACATGATTAATTGAATTAATTATTTTAATTAATTTAATAAATATCCTCACTTGACCACCTCACCTAGCCACATCACCTAGACACCTCATCATGGACCTATTCTTAGCATGTTTCTTTTAACTAAGACTCAATCTCTACTTACCATAACTAACTGAGACTTAGTCTAACCCTAACATTAGATGCCTATTCTTTCTCTAACAACATGCCCACTTACTTAAGTGGAAAATACCATTTTAGACCATGAACCAATGGGTAGAACTAGCCAAAAAGATAGCCAAGATCTGCTATTTTGGAAAACCTAGGATTTCCCACCTTAACCGACGCTGGTTAACCCTAAACCGATGATCGGTTAACCTAAACCATCATCGGTTACCATATATTCATTTTGGTAACCTTTTTCTAGAGGTTGGAAGAATTATTTGAGTTTGAGAGAGAGAGAGATCTACATGCAAGCATGAACCAGAGCCCTCTCACACATCCAGACACACCCTAGCCAACACCAAGACTGATATGAAGACATTGCATTCATAGTAGCATTTCGGGAAGCACTTTCCATGACACTGACCACTAGTTTCATAGATCAACCATCACCTTCATCCAACCACCAAGTCTGCAAATACAAGTAAGTGTGTTTTGATCTGCATCATTCCATACTTACTTAGATCATCATTTCTTTAGCTTTTCTCTTTAAATCCTATTCTCTTTTGCATCCTATCATCCTCACCTTCCTATCAATCCACCCATCTAACCACCCATAACCTTTTAGCTCCCCATATTCAACCCCAGACATCTCTGAGCATTCTCAACATCTTTACCAACCTAACCATCCTTCTTCCATTCTCTGTGCAATCACAGAGAATCTCCAAAACCAAATTTTATTGAGTTTTCTACCATTCCACCTCTACCGACATGCCGGTTAACCTAAACCATCATCGGTTTCCCTCTCAACCATCATCGGTCATACCATGAGACGATCGACGTTGGTCTCTCTATAATCTAGTAATCCTTCCTATAAAAACAATAACCTTCACCCAAATAACCCAAAACCACCCAAAACCTGATCCTGACCTGTTCTAATCACCTTGGCTACCTACCCAACCGAAACAAACATAATCTGATCATAACCTAATTTTTTGCATGTTAGATTAGATTTTCTAATATAGTATTTGAATGAGATACCTAAATCATATCAACTATAGTAGGATGTTATTTTTTTACATTTCTTGCATTAAATTGTATTAAACAATGGATTGACAACCATCTAGGAAGTATCACACTTCCCGGATCTAGCATACGCTAGGTAGTCCACTGACATATATTGTTTAATATTCTTCTTGTGGTCTTGTTTTGCATTTCACAGTAGTTCCTCCTAGAAAAAAGGAAGTTCTCACAATCAACATTGGATCGGGAAATCAGAGAACATGCACACTCTACCTTCCACCTTCATTTCACAGGTATTCCTCCTCACCTTTACCTTATCTATTTTTCTCATATACGTATACAACTTATTGGTGAAACATTTTGGCATGCCCAGTGGGACCCTCTCTTGGGTTCTTTGCATTTTCTTCATATAGGGAAATCTTGTGTGTTTTTTTCTTTTTGAAAAATACACATTTAATCTTCTCCTTGGTAACATTCTTTTCTTCTAATTGTCTAAATAAAACATTTGTGATTTGGTGTTTAAAATGAATCATTTCTTTCTTCCGCATTTGCATAGTAGTGAAAGAGCACATTCTTGACCTATTCATCACTTGCTACATCGAATATAATTGTCGATTTGGGTTATAAAATTTGTTGCATTTCATCCTTGTATGTTGCATTATTAGCTCACATTTAAAATTGAGGGCAACCTATATATGCTTGGAAGTCATGCCCAACTGATGGTTGACATAATTGAATCGTAGAAAGCACTTTTCTCTCTCTCTCTCTTTCCAAACTACACAAATACAAAATTCACACATCTTCTTAAACAACACCTTACCTGGAAGAAGTTGTCAATGATCACATGATTAGAGGATTGACAGTGGGCACCCAACTGGTTTCTCTATCCTAGTCATTATCTCAGAGAAAGGACCCCCACCAAAACATAACCTAAAACCACCCTTTAGAATTTTCCTCTTCATAGGATGCCTTCCCAACCAAAAAAATTTGTTCTAAATTCACAAGTCAGTCTTAAATGGCATAAGCTAAACACATAAAATTCACTTATTAGGATTTACGTGTTTTTTTTCTTTTTTTCCTGAGTTGCATTTTGAGTTGTGAGGTTATGTTCTCCACTTTCCTCTTCCTTTCACACTCCACCATCATAGTTGGAGTATTCTGACTATTTTTTGAGTGTGTCAAGGTCTAATACCATCATCCTCAGATTTTTGGGTTGGTGTTTCATCTGATTTAATTCACAAAAAAAAAATCTATTTTTCTTCATTTCTTCTAATTTCATAGGAATCGTGTCGGTCCCATGACCATCATCATTTTATATCTGACCATCATCGGTTTACCTAACCAGTGTTGGTTCCATCTCTTTTTGGTCATTTTACCCAAAGATAACATTCATCAAATCTTTTGTTCTATTTGAGTTCTCAAAACATCATCATATCCCTAGAACTTTCATATCACAACCCAATATAGTTTCCATTATTTTATTTTCATCATTTTTTTCCTCATTTATAAAACTATTGATTCCCCATAAAGAATCAGATATCGGTTATCATAACCATCATCGGTTCCCTTTAACTCATCATCATCGTCAATTTAATCATTTTCGATTTTGTGTTTGATTTTTAATTAAAAAACATCAATTATTTACCTCCCAAGAATTCATCCTTCTCCATTTTGTTAATTTTTTGTGTCATCTATAGAGTACAATTTTACTAGGTCAACATGCTAATTCACATGGTGTTGACTCACAAGCCAAACCAACACCCTTATATTTCATGCTAGTCTTCACCACTCCCACCTAGCCCATCACCACCTTCCATCCTGTCACCTATGGATCCAACTCAGCCCATCACCATTACTACACCGATGATGAGGAGTTTGCAAGACTCCTTGACCAAGAATCCCATGGCCTTACAATACTATCTTTCCCACTCATCTACCCGAGACTCCAAGACAACTAGTATATGACATGCCCATATCTATATCCCTCCTTCCCTCACCCCCACTTCCACGTCAGCTACCACTAGCTCGGTACTACCCTCATCCACTTTTACCATGTGGTCTCAACTAGGCCCCACATCCTACTATAACTACTACACCAATGACATCTATCACACCCATGGTGTCGACCATTCCTTCACCAACCACCTTGAGCATGGCCCCATCTACCCCCTTTTCCTCATATATACCAGTTGCATCACAACCACCCATGGTGTTGGAAACCCACACCCCATTTCAAAACCTCATCCTTTCCATCCCTCAGTCTCTACCCCCGATTACCATGAGAGATTCATTATGACTACCCCACCTATTTACACACATCACCAACAACCCCCAATCTCATCTATCACTTATTCCGGGATATCTTCCACCTGCATCTATCCCCCTTCGTAGTTTTCATATTTGGCACCCCCATATACGGGATGCCATCCACATCATACACCCATCATCAACCTCCCTTTACTGCAGAGGCACCCATTCCTCACAACCCACCAATGACCTCATTAGGATGATGATGGAAAAGATGCAGACATTAGAAGCATCATTTTTAGCTCTCGTAACTCCTTAACTTATGATGAAATATGTAATGAGCCTATTCATCCATCTATTCCTATTTTCCCATACCCCATGCATTGGGAAATGCCCAAGTTCAACCATTTCAATAGTAAAGAAGACCCACAACAACACTTGTGGTCATTCAAACATGGGTGCTATCTAATTTCCCATGATGATGCTTTACTCCTATGAACATTCCCCATGTCCCCTGACATAGACCCACCTTAGATTGGTATAATAGTTTACCCAGACATTCCATCTACTCCTTTAACCAAGTGGCTCAAGCATTCTGGACCACTTCTCAATCAATGTAGTCAAAAAAAGTCACCATGATGAATGACCTATATTCGACATGACAGTATGATGATGAATCTATCACAGATTTTTGCTCGCTTGGTGAAAAGTCTTATCAACCAATTAACATTCAGTTACCTCAAGTTGAACTTATAGAGTTGTTCACTAGAGCTTGTGCTAGACACATCTCACCAACTCTGTAGGTACAAACCTTCCGTACCTTTGATGAAGCATTTACCATGGCATGAAAGCTAGAAATTCATGCCATTAAAGAAAAGAAAATCCAATTGTGAAAAAAAATGCCATGTTCAAATCAAATGATTCTTCTTCATCTTCAAAACCCCAAAATAATTATTCAAAAGCCAAAGGATCTGCCAATGTGGTAGTTCTCAAATCTGGTCCATCTCATCCATCTAATCAAGCCAAACCTTCCTCCAATCTTTCTCCTATTCAGACTTTTCAGTTCCTAGTGGGAACAATGAAAGTACACTCCAATTGGAGAGCCCTATTCTTCAGTCTTGGAAAAGCTTCTTAAAGCCTAGAGCCATTGCACACTACCCCCATAAAACCTCATACTGGTTTTGATCCCACTCATCCTATGCCTACATGGTATAAGGAACATGACTATTGTAATTATCATCATGTCAAAGGCCATAGTGATGGTAATTGCATAAACTTTTAAGAACATTGTCCAGAAATGTTAGATAATGGAGATCTCATCCTGGACAACCCAAATGCACCAAAAAATCAAAACTTGCATATCTTTAAGAATTCATTCCCTAACCATACACCATCATCTAATCAAAATGGTGAACCTTCAACCAATGACAACAATGTCCATGAAGTCCATGTTGTTTTTGATATCATATCGGTCCATTCCTCAATTTCCACCTATTCCATCTATCGAGGAAATTTTGGCATGAGCTCCTCTACCCATGAGAGGAGCATACCTCTTCCACTCCTTCACCCTCAGAGGAGTCCCCTTCATCTCCCCCTTCACCCACAGAGGAGTCCATGATTTTTGTTGATGTCATTTCACCATCTACCTCACAACCTACCAAACAATCAAATGGTATTAACTCTCCCACCCACAGGAGAATCATCATCACTTTCTCCTCCACCAAAAGAGAATCTACCTCACCCCACCTACCATCTCTCCTACCCATGGGAGATCCTTTAGACATGCCACTACCTATTGGGGACAATTCTCCATTAGCATTCTAGGATCCCATTGATCTGGTCTCGGCTCTTTTACCCACAGAGTCCGAGGCTAACCAATTCCCTATCTCACAGACATATTTTATAGGGATTGCCACTAAACCAACTACATCTCCTCTTACAAAAAGTCCCATTTTCATGATGGTGATCACTTGGATTACGTTGATAATTCCATGCTTTGGGGATGTCTTCGGCTCCCTTTTTGACTCAAATGCAAATTTTACCTATAGATACCTCCATGATCTATCCAAAGGTATTTCCAAGCAACAGATCGACCCTGACCATGCCTATCAAAAAATGGATTTCTTTTCATCACCTTTACCTACATCCAAACCTTTACCCATGACTAAAACCATTCCTATGCCTAAGAACCTACCCACACCTACATCTTCATCCATATCTAGACCCATCACTACCTTGGGTGTCATGCCGATGTCAAGCCTTACCCATCCACCCATCAAATTAGATTTAGCCACATCTTCCCAAACCCACACCAAAATTATTCCTCCACCTAAAAGGAAGACCCAACCTTCTAGGCCACATACACCAGTCTCACCTACCACACCTTTGTCACCTTCACCCCTTCCATCCATCCTAGGACCTCACCCATCAACCTTGGCCAAACAACCCCTACCCAAGGCCAATCAAAAGCTAAGAAACCTACCTCATCATCATGATCCTTTGTTACATCCAATTTACCTACACAAAAACACCCTCGCCCTCACCCATACATTTCTTACCACCTATACCTCCACCAGCTACTATAACCCCAACTTTTCCTATATGACTTCAACCCATACCTTCCACCCGACCTCTACCAACCACTTCCACCACAACTCTATTGTCCCCATGGGTAACCCATCCTCTTCCACCATCTTTCTACTTTCCCTTCATCACATCATGTACTCCCACCTCACCTTTACCCAAGAAGGTGCAATCCAAAGACAAGAACCCACTACCCTCCAACAAGGGTAGTTAAACCAACAACACCTTCCATTGCTAGTTCTTCTACCACACCTTTACCCAAGTAGATACCATCAAAACCTAAGACAAGTACCACCTACCAAACTAGTGGTCAAACCTATTCCCCTCCTATAACCTCTTCCACCACAATCATCCACACCTTTACCCAAACCCACACTCACTTCCCATTGTGATCCATTGGTAGGGTCCTACGCCAACATTTCTAGCCAACCTCTTAGAGACCTCAGTCATCACATTACCACCACTTAGACCTTATGACCCCTCAAACCCAAACCAAAAGGGTTTGATGAAACTAAAATTTTTGCCTACCATCGTGTGCCAGGACATGATGTAGAGGTTGTAAGGCTCTCAAAACCATTCTCCTCCAATTATGTCCTCCTAAAGAAAATTTTGATGATGATGATCTTCTTGATGAGGACCCTATTCCACCTCACCTATCTGTCACCACACCCTCATCCTTACTTCTTCAATGACCTTCATCACCACCTCCACAACCCTTTTATCCACCTCCAAAATTTGAGATCAACATGGTCGTATTAGAGAGTTGGCCAAACCACCACCTAAATGCTAGTGTGCCCTACTCATTTCACAAGGTTCTTACCCCACATTAGGTTTTTTTCCATCATGTCATTATACTACTCATGACATACCTTCTCCATCTACCTCCTTCCTCATATTAACATGATCCAAGTTCCACTCACTGCCCAAAAGGAAAAGGAAAAGAAAAAAATCAACTAGCCCATCAACCAATCCCGTGCCCAATATACCATCTACACCCACACCCAAAATCACCATTCGAGGACCCACATACCCTATTTTTGATGGGGTCACCCATCATACAATGATAAAACAATTACACCAATCCCCTCTAAAAATGTCTTTGTATGATCTCATCCAAACCTCTGAATCTCATCGACAAGCCCTTATGGAGGTTTTACAATCCATCAAGGTTTTACCTAATGACCCCACACCAAGTAGCCTCCATTATCACCCCTCACCACATGTGCCTCTCTTACCAAAAATCATCCTTCTTCTACCCCCATGCCCACTCATCAAGTAGCCACCCTCATTTTTTTTGATGAGGAGATCATACCTCTCCAATCAGATGACCCTGATCCCACTTTTTTATCTCTCATCTATATCGATAATATATGCATACGATACACATTATGATTGATGGTGGTGCTAGCATCAACATCATCTCCTCCCACGCATATAATCAAATGTGCATCCCTTCAAATTACATGCATAATAACCCTAGTTATGTTGTGCTCCTTCAATGATGCCATCACTTCCACCCTTGGCACCATTATTCTTCATTTGTGTGGGCCCTCACACTATCCCAAGAATTGTTCTACATCTTAGAGGGGAGTTCTAGTATAACTTGTTGCTTGGCTGACCTTGGATTCATGTCATGGGTTGTGTTCCTTCAACTTTACACCATTGTGTAAAATTTGAACATGAAGGACATAACTATACCATCCCAACTGACCCATCACCATTCAAAACCTGTAACATGTTGTACCAACCTAATGATGTCCTTGTACTAGTTAAGGCATCTACCACTACCCCCACTTCTCCTTCACCCACAACCCCATCCACCAATGTTGCCGCCACCTCTCCCACACCTAACTCTTCTATTCCTACTTTTTACCTGTAGCCTCTGCAGCTGGCCCATCTACTTCCCAACCAACCGATACCCCTCCTACCCAATCACCTAGTAATTCATCTATCCCCTACTACCCACATATCTACTACCGATCCCTTAGAGGGTGTTTTTCAATGCCTCACTGGGGGAGTACCACCTCTACAATATCAACACATTCCTCACTCCACAAGAGTATGGAAACCTACGCCAACATCCTCATTATGACTATCACATAAGAGAGGTTTTCCCTTATGGTCCTCCCCACCTTCACACCAACTTAACATATGGGGGACTTGATACTTCCACCTATTCACCCAAACCTCCATCCCAAACATGACCATTTTCATCTGACCTCCAATCTCTCACTAACCACCACTTCACCCACACTTTCCTTCACCATTGTGCATGGAAAGGATTTGGCTTTGGTTTTTATGAACAAGGTCATCATACCATCATCCCATGTACCACCCATAAACACAAAGATCACATAGTGGCATTGGATTTTTTCCAAACCATCTTCCAAGAAGGCCCACATTGACCTCATTGAGGATGAAAAACCTTCTCCACCCCATTCACCAATGTCACCACCTTCACCCACGGAGTCCATAGATCCAAATCTATTCCTCCTAACTTTTTTTTTTTTTTTTCATGAACACAATTTCCCGGGACCTCTGACTTATCAATGTGATGGTGAGGCTCCCTCTTCTCTTCCCTTCCTATATCCTGACATGATCGATGATGATACACCTTCTATTAATGTCATTCAATGTCAAGATGATGAGTCTATCCTCACCTACCTTGGTGTGGAAGATTCTTATATTCACCAGTCATTTCCTTCTGAGATGCAAACCATGTTGAATGAATCAACCATCGAAGTCAATATTAACACTCAGATGACCCACACATTCTAAAGATAGGCCAATCTTTAGATGTTTGAACAAGAAGCTTTTACTTCTTTCCTCTCGGGATCATAGCAAATGCTTTTTCTTGGTCCTATGTTGATATGCCCAAGTATTGACCCAAACATTGTGGTCCACAATATCGTAACCATTCTAAAGCCAAACCCATAAAACAAAAGCTATGGAAAATGCATCCTCGCATTTCCTTCTTGTCAAAGAGGAACTTCAACCCTTCTCTTGGTTTCCTTCATCCTACCCATTGACTATCCCCAATGGATTTCTAACATCATTCCTATCACAAAAGTGACAGGGGACTTCACATTTGCATGGATTTCATGACCTCAACTTAGCTTGCCCCAAAGATGACTTTTCCTCTACCAGGTATTGACCAACTAGTTGATCTCACCACTGGTCATGAGATGTTATCACTCATGGATGGTTTCTTGGGTTATAACCAAATATTACTCACTCTAGAAGATCAACACAAAACTACCTTCATCACTCCTTGGGGACCTTCTACTATCGAGTCATGCCTTTTGGCCTTAAAAATGCTGGTGCTACATATCAATGGGCTATGACTTATATCTTCCATGACATAATGCATCACATATTGGAAGATTACGTAGATGACCTTCTTTGCCAAATCAAAACATCAGGCCAAACACCTTATAGTCCTTAAGGTCATCTTTGACCACCTCATCAAGTATTGTGTTCACCTTCAACCCTAAGTGTGTCTTCATTGTGCTCTAGAAAGCTCCTTGGTTTCATCATTTCTTTGTGTGGCATAGAAGTTGATCCTACTAAAGTAAAGGCTATTCTCAAAATGCCTCCACCTACTAATCTCACCAACTTCAAAGTTTGCAAGGTAAGTTGCAATCTATTCGTTGGTTTATTTCACAACTTTTCGACCACTGCCAACCATTTCATCATCTCCTCAAAAAGGATGTCTCCTTCAAATGGGATGATGAATGCCACAAATCCTTTGATGCCTTAAAACAATACCTTCTCCAACCACCGGTGCTCATTCCTCCTAAAGGATGACCAACCCTTTTACCTATACATTTTTCTGCTACTGATCATTCCTTAGGTGCCATGCTGCTCTCATCGTGATGAGAAAGAAACAGAGAGAAAGTGGTTTATTACATAAGTCATACCCTTTTGGACTATGAAACTAGGTACACCCATGCTAAAAAACTTTTCTTAGCCTTAGTTTTTTTTGTCCACTAAACTTCATCATTACTACTCAACCACAAAACCTTTTTTCATCACTAACACTGACCCCTTACATTACATGTATGCCAAACCCTACCAACATCAATGTGTTACATGTTGGCTCATGCTTCTCATCAGACTCGACCTCAAATTCATCCATCAAAAATATATCAAGGGCCAAACCATCATTGACCAACTTGCAGATGCACCCCTCTCTAGAAATCAACCCTCTAACTTTGATTTTTCTAGATGAATCCATTGCTACCCTCTCTTTGGATGATACCATTTACCAAATGACCTTATTCTTCGATGGTTCAAAATGTCAATGTGGGGGTGGTGTGAGTTATCCTCATTCCTCTTGATGGTGAACCTATGCCTTTATCTTTCAAACTAGATTTTGATTGCACTAACAACATCACCGAATATGAAGCACTCGTATTAGGCCTTCAACTACCATCACCCTAGATGTCAAATCAATTAATATCTTTGGTGACTCTCAACTAGTCATAAACCAAGTCAATGGTATATACCAATGTTGTAATGAAATACTTCAAAAGTATAAACACCATGTCGACATACTTTTGACTACCTTTGACCATTATGAACTTCAAACCACCCACATGTTCTACTAATAAATTTTTAGATACCATGGCCTCTAGCTTCTCAGATACCCACTTCACCTTCCGACTCCAAAATATTTGTCACAATACAAAGGTTGCAATCACCTTCTTATTTATCTTGAGATGTCAACTCCATCGGAACCATTACACCTGACCCACATGACCTTTGGTATAAGCAATTTATAGACTACCTTTCCCTTTCCATTCTACCTCCCGATCTTACTCATAATGGAAAATGCACCTTTCTTAAAAGTGTCTCTCACTATGTCATCATGGGTGGTCTTCTTTATAAATGTGGCTTTGATGGTATTCTCTTACGATGCCTTACAAGTTTGAAATTCCCTACACCATCAAGGAAGTTTCATGATGGAATTTTTGTGGAGGTCACTTTAGTGGCTTAGCTATTCACTAAACACATTCTTCACCTAGGATATTATTGGCCAACCCTAAACCATGATTGTTGTGACTATGTCAAACATGTTGTGTGAAATTCCAACAACATGCTAATCTTCATCACACACCTAGTCATGCCTTACAGGTCACACGAGACCTTTGGCCTTTCTCTCAATGGGGTTTGGATCTTGTGGAGAGATCAATCCTCATTCTTCACAATGCCATCAATGGATTATAACCACTACTTGAATACTACACTAAATGGGTAGAAGCCATCCCCCTCATTTCTACAAAAGCTGAGAAAATTTGTGAATTCATCAACCATCACATTATTTTTCACTTTGGTGTCCCTCACCATCTCATCACTGATAATGGAAAGCAATTCAAAAACAAAACCCTATGAAAACTTTGTGACACTTTTGGCATTCAAATTAGTTTCTCTTCACCTTACTACCCACAAACAAATGGCCAAGAATCAACCAATAAAACCTTGAACAAAATTCTTATGAAAGTAGTTGATGATACTGGGAAGGATTGGCATACACACATTCCTTTTTCACCTTGTGGGCTTACCGCACTAGTATTCACACTTGACTGCTGCCACACCTTTCTCTCTGGTCTATGGTACCAAGGTTGTCTTGCCTCTCAAAGTCTAGATTCCATCTCTCGCATCTCACTCCAAGACATGCTCAATGATGATGACTTTTTCACAGGACCATTTGGCACAACTTGAGTTATTAGATGAACATCATCTCAATGCTCTTGATCATCTCCAAATCTACCAAAAATGTATCAAACATGCCTATGAAAAAAATGTGTCCATGAGTGAACCTTAGGTGGTGACCTCATCCTGAAGGAAAATCAACATGTAACCAAAGAAGAGAAAAGTAAATGGGGAAAATTTTCTCCTAATTGGCTTGGACCCTATATCGTTACTCATACCTATGGATCAGGTGCTTATCATTTGTCTTCACTCAAAGGTAAACCCAAACCTGAACCCCTGAATGCCTTGCATCTTGACCATTCTATTGTTGAATCAAATCCTATATCACCTTCTATCTATTTTAAGCTCATCCCTTGAGCACCCTTCACCTTTCATATTACCTATTCTTGGGGTCAATGACTAAACAAAATCATGTGATTACCCATCACCTTTCACCTTATCTTCAATATGAGTACCATGACTCTACTCATGGCATGATTTTCATGGATACTTTTTTCATCTTTTTCAAGATGGAATCCCATGGTCATTCATCACTTAAAACCATCTCTTTCATAGTTAACCTCTGTGTGTTATGGTTTTTGTCTTCTAAACAAGAGCCTAATCTTCTCTCTATAGTCTTGTCCATGACTTAAATGTCCAAAAAGAAAAATAATTTCAAAAATAAAATGGGATTCAACTCCTTGAGTCAAACTTCCAAGCAAAGAGATGACTCCCTCAAAAGGGACATCTCTTCTCTCTATCTCGCCGCTATAAATAGACTGCTCCCTCGAAGGACACTATACAAAGCTAGCCATACTGCACATAGTCTATCATAAAAAGGGACTATCTTGTAAAAAATAAAATAAAATATTTAGAAGCTTCCCACATTCGATCAACTTCACGAAGACCTCAAGGAGATAATATACTCATCCCACATAGACTTCCCACATCGATCAGTCTATCAAAACAAAAGCAAAAAAAAAAGAGAAAATGATAATTTTTTTGTCATGGACTTGCCTATTTTGATCTTGGGTCTCTTGCCAAGTAGGCATGTTGTCTTACACCAAGTTATGCTAAAACCAACCATTTTCACCTCATTTCCTTTTCACCCTAATTTCCTACCTTCTCAAGGGACTTGCCACAAAAATGACATTTCATGATCATGTGACTTTCTTCACCCTTAGCATAGTCAATCATGCAATGCCTTTAGGGTCTTATGTTCATAAGCCCACCTTTGGTATGGTAGACTTGTTATGGTTCTTTCAATTAGGTGACTCTTTTGGTCACCTCTTACCCTTCACCACCTTCTTCTACTTGTTGATTTTCCTATATAGGACTAGGCCATCGACACCTACATTTTAAGAATTCCTCTTTCACCAACATCACCATGCCTAACTGACCTAAACCAACTAAACCCAACCATACCTAAAATGACCTAAACCAACCATGCCTAAATGACCTAGACCCAATCATCCCTAAAACCTACCAAACCATCCCTCTACCTCATCATATTCTTCCCTAGCTTATGGGAGAACTACATCACCCGAGCCCCTTTTTGTTGGGGCTATGTAGGTAGCACTCGAGGGCATGGGGCCCTTGGAGGTTAGCTCACCACTCTTTACCCTAACCCATTTCCCCCATTTTTCTATTAACATTCTACCTTACTTAGTTTCCATTTTTCACAACACTTGGAAGTTAAACAATCAACAAACATACATACCTACCATTTTATCACATCATCAAAACATCCAATCAATCATTTCATATTTCCATGACATCAAATATTTGGAAATTTACACCATATATACATATACATCATCATTTATGTTCCATACCAAAACTTGGAAATTAAATCAAACCCAAAAAAACAAAACCACCTAAAACCTAAACTCAACCATGCCTAACTCACCTAGACTCCACCATGCCTAACTCACCTAGACTCCACCATGCCTAACTCACCTAACTCACCCACCATGACCTAACTCACCATGCCTAACTCACCTAGACTCAACCATGCCCTCACCTAACTCAACCATGCCTAACTGACCTAACTCATCCATGCCTACATGACCTCGACTCCACCATGCCTAATTCACCTAGTTTCCATCCATACACAAATAAAAATGGAAATTAAAACACAAGTACATCATCCATCCACCAAAATCATCATCTATAACAATGAAATTTTATCATATACATATACAAATACACAAATACAAATACAAGTATATCAAAAATCTATCATACATCTCATCATATTCAATACACCTCACATATATATGATCAAAATCTCAAAAAAATATATCATAAATCTCACCTCACATCATCATATGTATATAATATGATATATGATCAAAAATCTCTCAAAAATCTCATGTACATCCTCACTATCATTATCTTTGGCTCGCAGATATATATATATCAAAAAAAAAAAAAAATAATCATATATAGTGACTAATCATCACCCCACCGAGACCCTCGGGGCCTCCGTCTCATCTCATCTCCTCTCTCTCTCTGCCTATCACCCCCACCAACATCTCTCCACCCTCCATGGGTCTTGGTCCTAGTCTCCGCCTAGCCCTGAACTAGGTCTGGCCTCCGTGAACTAGTGGCCTCACCCTGACCCTATCTCTCTGGGCTCTCGCCGGCCCCTGTGTACTCTCGACTATGAGTGTGGATCTCATCCTCTCACTCGATGCCCTTGTCATATGCCCTATACTCTACATATAGGAGGGACATCTATCCCGTGGTCATCAGTGTGATCTGTAATAATACCGTGCCTCATTAGGGCATCCTAAACCTCACCGACATCATCATGGGGTGGTGCCATAGGTCTCACAACAACCTGTGAGCTTTTCCTGTTAGGGATGGCCTCGGACCCTATACTGTGTACCCTATCCTCCTCCCCTACTACCATGGGACCCTGTCCTATACCTATGATATATGGGACCCTATCCCGCTGCCCTGCATGAGAGGTGCCATGTGTATAACCTGGGCCTGTAGGGCCACAATATGAGCATGTGTAGTGGCCAATGACCCTACAAACCTATTATCTACACCTGTAAGGTGGCTACTATGTCCCCATCTCCATCACCACCCTGTGTGGGTACTGTCCCTATATGTAACCTTGGGGCCTGCAAGGCTACACACTGTGCCTGTAAAGTGGAAACATGTGCCTCTGATCCTATGAGCTACCCCTACAATACTCCAAGTTGTGTCAAAAGGGTGGCCACCTGACCCCTGCAAGGTATCTCATATACTATGATGATAGTAGCTAAGTTAGGTTGCCCTTGGCCGGTGGTGTGCTCACCCATAGCTACGTACCACCCACCACCTACTATATATATCTATCTCGTGACCACATCATCAATCCACTTGTCCACCCACCTTCCTCCTCCCCTTCGCAACACATAGTCGGTTGTGGTAGAGGCATAGGCCTCTCCATGTCATCTCTCCTATACTATGGGAATGGTGGAGGCACATCCTATGGCATCCCAAACTACCACCTAACCCTATCCACTGGTATCATCTCGTGCTCACCGACATGGCACCCCTCTATCCACCTGAGTAGCTACAACTCCTCCAACTCTCGCCATGTGCCTATATGAAGGAAAGCCAACATATGGCCTCCAAACAATATCAACCCCTAGATAACCCCTCCAACACTTCATGTAATATGCAACATCATGTGTGGCCCTTGTCACCCTGTGCTCTCCACCAAGTGGTACCCATCACCTATAACCAACCCTGACTAAACCACCCCAAACCAATCATGTCAGGGAAAGCCAACTAGATGTACACATATATGATGTGCTCATACGCCCAACAGTGTAGAAGGAAGGTACAACATAAAACTAAATCTCTCGCAACCTCCCATAGGCCCACAACTCTCTATACAACTACACCAAGAATAATGTGTGCCTAGAAAAAAATAGACCCACTCCTCCATCATGTCCTGGAGAACCCCCATCAGTGCTCATGGGAATCTCCCACCCTCCACATCTAGGAAAGGAAAACAACATACCACCTCCATCAACAAAACCACTAACCTCATCTCCGAGGAGGATGGGCCACATACATATCTCCATAGCTCAAGACTCACACTATGGTACCTCAGCTCCACCATCACCTCTCAAAAAACAACCACTATCGGCTCCTCTGATGCCTCCTCTAACGTAATAGAATATACTACTGCCCCAACTATCGGTAGCCACAGGATCTGTATACATCCTCTAGGGTGACAATGATCTCACCATTGGTAAGTGGAACATGTGTTGGTCATTGAGTCCCATCTATCGATGAGTGTGACCATCAAACTCGGATCTCGAGCTACATGCCTATAGCATCGGATCCCACTCAAGCCAACATCATCACATGCCTCCACTCCTCTCGTGGTCACACTCGGTCATATCACTAGCAACAGAGGTGGTACTTTATCCCACATCCGTACAGCTTGGTCCCTAGCCTACATCCAACAAAACCACAACATTATTACAAACTTGACAACCTTCACTTATCTATTAACCCCCAAACCATACCCAACCACACCAATCCTACTCACCCCATTTTACCTAATTCACCTACCAACCTCCTACCCCATTGCAATCATGACTCACCATTCTAAAAACATCATTTCACCTACTTACCTATCCTTTACGCCAATGCCAACCTTCTACCCCCATCACTCTACATGTACCCTCCCTTCCCCCTCTCACCTTTTTTTTGCCCACCTAACCTTTCTTACCCCTATTTTTCATCCACCCTAACCGGCACTGGTCACCCTGACCATCACCAAGTTATCCTTAACCGACATTGGTTCACTTAAACCGATGTCGGTCACCTAAGACCGGACCGATGCTAAAGCAAACTAACATCGGCCACCCTTAGACCGACATCGGTCTCTATCGGTGCCCAAATTGAAAACCCCCCCCCATCTACCAAAATCCCTAAAAATGACCTAAAACCTACTCTACCCTACCCAAACCTAACCTAACTTCATTACCAACCCTATTTAAGCTACATTGGACCTTCCCCCTCCCTCATTTAATTCATTTTACCCACAAATTCAAAATAAAACTCCCACCCAAAACCCTTTTAACCCAAACCAATTTCAACACATTATTTTCAACCCAAAGACAAAAGTGGATTGAATCCTACCTCATCTCTGTGTCATCTGGTGGTGGTATGTCTAGCCTCCGCATCGGTGGCCCACCCAAACCCTCTCCCACCTCTGCCATGCCACAAATCAACTCTCACCTCACCACCAATCAAATAGCTCCAATCGATCTCGTGGACCCACCTACCAAATGCCAATCATCATGCTAGTCACTCACCAACTCAGCTCAAACACCTCGTATACCATCACTTTCCACTCTTACTACCACTCTGTCATTTTCCCAAATGACAACATGTTAAAATGAATCCATAAAATATGGATTTTTCATTTTATTAACCCTAACCCGACATGACCGATGTCGGTCATACCAAACCAACGTCGGTTACTTTATAACTAACATCATCGCCTGCCATTACCATTTTCACCCCATTTTTCCCATTTTGACCTCAACTCATTATTTCCGATACCCTTTGACCTTACCCACACTTATTGCAACCTACCTACAAGCCCAAACTACCCCTACATTTCCTTAGTTTACATCTAGGATTTGTTATTTTACCTATACCTTGGCCTTACCCATGCCATGACCTATTTACCTAGACCTGACCTACTTTGTGTGACCATTGACCTTGTGTACTCGCTATACCTTGTGATGTTGTTACCCATGTTGTTTTTGGCCTAATGACCTTACCTTGCCTATTTCCATGTCATTTATCCCGACCAACCTTTGGTGTACTAGAACATACCTAAATGTTCCTGCACCTGACCTATGTTGTGTTTCTAGACCATATCCTATACCTTGGATACCTGAATCACTTCAACCTTGTTGGGATAAACCTATCGACCTTGGATGATGTAGAGTTTGCAAGCTCTTCAACCTAGTACCATGTTGTAGTCTATATGTGTGTGTGTGTGCATTTGATTTCCATTACCCATTACCCAATTTGACCCCGCCCATTACCTATTACCGATTTACCATTACCCATTACCCAATTTGACCCATTACCTTATTACCAAAGTTGACCCATACCCTTCCCCACCCATACCTTCCCCACCTACCTTAACTCACACCAACTACACATTTATCAAACCACTCACCGATTTCCGTATAACACCTCATCAATTCCTGGTTTGAGGGGGATCACCTTCACCCACACTTGGGGAAACCCCACTCTCACCCACACATGGGGCAATCACTTCCTATTTTTTTCAGCATCACTTACCAATACAAGCTACGTGACAAAAAGGGGCAAAAATGTAGACACCAAAATTAGGTCGTACCACCCTTATAGCCCCGTTAATTAAATTAGCCATACCTTACATATTCATATCCCATAGTGCACATGATTAATTGAATTAATTATTTTAATTAATTTAATAAATATCCTCACTTGACCACCTCACCTAGCCACATCACCTAGACACCTCATCATGGACCTATTCTTAGCATGTTTCTTTTAACTAAGACTCAATCTCTACTTACCATAACTAATTGAGACTTAGTCTAACCCTAACATTAGATGCCTATTCTTTCTCTAACAACATGCCCACTTACTTAAGTGGAAAATACCATTTTAGACCTGAACCAATGGGAAGAACTGGCAAAAAGATAGCCAAGATCTGCTATTTTGGAAAACCTAGGATTTCCCACCCATAACCGATGCCGGTTAACCCTAAACCGACGGTTAACCTAAACCATCATCGGTTACCATATATTCACTTTGGTAACCTTGTTTAGAGGTTGGAAGAATTATTCGAGTTTGAGAGAGAGAGAGATCTGCATGCAAGCACAAACTAGAGCCCTCTCGCACATCAGACACACCCTAGCCGACACCAAGACTGATATGAAGACATTGGCATTCATGGTAGCATTCTGGGAAGCACTACCACGAACTGACCACCATTTTCAGATCAACCATCACCTTCATCCAACCACCAGTCTCTACAAATACAAGTAAGTGTGTTTTGATCTGCATCATTCCATACTTACTTAGATCATCATTTCTTTAGCTTTCTCTTTTAAATCCTATTCTCTTTTGCATCCTATCATCCTCACCTTCCTGTCAATCCACCCATCTAACCACCCATAACCTTTTGGCTCCCCATATTCAACCCCTGACATCTCTGAGCATTCTCAACATCTTTACCAACCTAGCCATCCTTCTTCTATTCTCTGTGTAATCACAGAGAATCTCCAAAACCAAATTTTATTGAGTTTCTACCATTCACGCCTCTACCGACGCTGGTTAACCTAAACCATCATCGGTTTCCCTCTCAACCATCATCGGTCATACCTAGACCGACGTTGGTCTCTGTAACTAGTAATCCTACCTATAACATAATAACAACCTAATAACCTTCACCCAAATAACCCAAAACCACCCAAAATCTGATCCTGACATGTTCTAATCACCTTGGCTACCTACCCAACCTCCAGATCTGATCATAACCCAACCTGTTAGATTAGATTTTCTTATTATATTTGAATGAGATACCTAAATCATATCAACTATAGTAGGATGTTATTTTTTATGTTATTTCTTGCATTAAATGTTCATTTATTTGATAAAAATGGATTGACAACCATCTGGAGGAAGTATCACACTTCCCGGATCTAGCATACGCTAGGTAGTAGTCCAATGACATATATTGTTTAATATTCTTTCCATGCGTGTTTCCTTTTTGCCTCATTTCTCATCCCCTTGTAGAATCGAAAGACTTAGGAGTGCAAGACATTGAGACACAATCTTGGCCCACCATACACTTAACACAATGATGTACAATATAGAGCGAATATCCCGAAGGGTACATATCTAAGGAGAACTAACCATAGGGCACCAAAAATAATATTAGATGTAACCAAGAATGAAAATGATGTATTAATAAGGAAAAAAATATATGGGTAGAGTAATGCGGCGGTAGAAGGATTTGTATCAATGCAAGATTTTGCATAGAAATAGCCAAATATTAAAGGTGTGAGAAAGAAAATATTGTCCTTATTGTGCAAAATTAGGACCAAAACACCCCTATATGGGTTTTTGATTAATAGAAATAAAATAGCTAATGTATCTATAATTAGTGCTAATTAATATCAAATTCATCAAAAGTGATGATTTTAATAGAAGATAGTATATGGTTAACTATTCCAATCAAATCCAAGGGGTGATAATATGAAAAGTGTAAGCATTATATACAAGAAGAAGATGAAGAGTCGTTCTTAAGAATTGGACCATTAACTATTCCATTTGGCAAAATGCATAACTATCCAACTATGACTAGATATCTTTAATTGGGTGAGAACAAGTTCTTCAAAAATGCAAAATACAATTCGCCATTTTTTGGGTTTGCTAGGTTCTCACTACCTACCGCCATAATGAGATGAATTAAATGCAACCTAGAGGTGGTGGGGTAGATTTGGAATTCTCTCTCTTTTCTCTCTCATTCTTCCTATAAATGTAAGGAGGGGCTTTTTCAAAGGTTGGACATTCTTGTTTTGCCCCCCTTCTTCTTCTCTTTGGCAGTGAATTTGTGGAGTTCAAACCTCCCATCTAAAATCGTAATGCAACTTTGCCTCTTGGCATTTTCAGAGTGTATCAGATCAATCTTTGGAGAGAAAATAATGCATGTCTGTGGATGATTCTCAAACCTCTCTCGTGTTCATTTGCATCCTCCCGATCTTTCACCGCAAATTTGTTATCTCTGTGCATGATCTTGCATTGCATTTTAATGGTTTGTGTTTATTGGCAAGACAGTGTTCTTCATTCCCTGCATCACCTTTGTTAGTTTAGGTTTATTTTTATGCATCTTCTTACCCTGTCTCCTTGGAAAGTTAGATTAGGTTTTTGAGTAAACCCTCTACATTTTTATGTGTGCATCTGAACAGAGGAATAGGAACCGGCCTTCATCCGGAGAGCTTTTCCGATTTCGCAAGGTCCCACACTTGGGAAAAGCTCCATGTTATGCAATCGCACTGAGAGTCTCAACCCATCGAGTTGCAGACATTCAGGGGTGCTGTGATTCGCCATCAATAGTTTTGGCATGCCCAGTGGGACCAAGAGGTCATTCCACAAGATTTGAAGGAATTTTCAAGAAATTTGGACTTAGAAATTACAAGTTTTACAATTTCATATTTTTTTCACCTTCCAGGCTGAACTTTGAAATCAATTTTCAAGGGCTTAACTTGCTCAAAACAAGTCAAAATTTCACCAGTTGATAGATCGGGGGATAATCTTCAAAAGGGTATTCTTAGATTTTTGAGATTTTGACTTTCAAAATTTCATAGTTTTTAGTATTTCGGGTTTTCCTAGGTGTTGAGCATGTCCCAAGTTCCGACACAGTGTGTTTTAGGTTTTGTAAGTTGCCTTGCATGACCTAAGTTTCACCTATACCTTTCAGGGATTAGTAGCTGCACAACAAGACCCGATAACCGAATCAAGAACTCGTATCTTCGGGTCCTTCAAAGTTTTAAATTCTATTTTAATATTGTCAAGTTTGGTGTGTAACTTGGCAGAATCTAGCCTTTTGAGGCTCATTATCTAACACATCCGGTGACTCCAAAGGGATAGAATTCAAGTGGGTAGAAGCAACAAAGTTGCCTGTGTGCATGAGAAGAATTCGAACCAGTCCGATACTCGAGAAGAGGGGTTATTTGTCACTTGCAACTATCACCAAAGAGAGGAAGGAGAGGAAGAAGACCACAAAGATCACCATCTCCACCTAACAGACTTTATCAACCCCTCCACCGGTAGACCTTTCATCCAATCAACAAGGGTTCTCGTGCCAATCGAATGGCACAACAAAACCCTTTTGTCAACTTCACCGGCAAAGAGCCCACTTGCCCTCAATGCACGTAATCTAGTTCCAATTGCAAAGATCAAGAACATTCCATTTTTCACGGAGAAAATCATACCACTCCCGGTGATCATGTCAAAGACATGCTAATTTGTGCAATCCATGAGATAAATGAAATGGATGTACTGTCAAATTGTTGGCATCTTCATTCAAAGGGAAGGCATTGCAATGGTTTAGGAGCCTTGGAGCTGGTTCTATCCAAAATTGGAATCAGTTATGCATAGTTCTCCATGAGCAGTTTGGAGAAAAGGGAGATAATTTGTCTCTACTAGAACAATTGACAACTATCAAGAGAGCTCCCAATGAGCAACTGATTGACTTCAACTTCAGATTTCAAAGGTCTTGGGATAGAATTCCAGTGGCCGTTAGGCCAACAACTGAAGGTGCTTTTCTATATTATCTTAAGGCTTTGAATTCTGATATTTCTATGTTAATTCAATCTATGGGAGGCACAACCTTACTTGCTGCTTATAACATTGCCATTAGGGCTGAAAACTATCTTATTCAAGCTGGTAAGTTGGCTCCTAGGCCTCCCATGCCCTTGTATCCAAACTTAGAAAATCCAAGCACTAGTCAAGCACCCACTTTGGCTCCTATTCCCACTCCTAGAAATCAAAGTTCAAATGAAACTTCTACTTCATCCTCTAGTGCTTCAAATGAACTCCAAGAGGTCATGAAACAATTGCAAAATTTGGGAAATGAGCTGGTTACACTCAAGAGGCAACAAGCCCAAAGCTTTAGACCTTCTTATCAGCCTCAAGCTCAACCTAATAGGCAACCATACCAGCCCAATAGGCCACCCAATCCAAGCTGCAAATCAAAGCCAAGTAAGGCCTCCCGCCAATAGACCATTTCAGCCCTATAACCCCAATGTTGCATCTGCTTCTAAAGCATTAGTGCTAGTGCAAAACAACATAGCTCAAGAGTATGATTGGTGTTTCCCATGCAATGAACCTCACAACCAATCTATGTGCTTCAATGGTGCTTTGAACCAAGCCTTGATGGTGACAACTACTGGCGTAGAGGGTGAAGTGAGTCAAGAAACAAATCAGCAACAAGGGACATCTCAGCAAAACACAACTCCAAATGATACCGCACTTGTGAATTGGCAAGCTGAGGATTTTTGTGGCATGAATCAAACAATTTCTCAGAGTGTAGTAGCTAACACAAGATCAAAGAAGAGGAATATTGGTGAAGGGAAGTCATTGGCTCCAAGTGATCTACAACCTTCCATCACTCCACAAGGTGTTGGTAAGCAAAATATAGTTCCAAACACGCAAGGACAGCCCAAACCACCTTCTAAACCAACTCAAATGCCAGCTTGTTGCTGCCCATGCACAAGAAAGGAATGTGCAAGCTAAAGGACAACAAAGAGATGTTTCATCCCCATTTAGCATCATTGATCAAATGAAGAAGACAAATGTGAATATATCAATGTGGGAATCTTTATCCATCCTAGGCCAAAGAGATCTTCTACAAGCTGCCATGAAGAATTGGTCAACTTCGAACCAGCAGGTCCATATGCAAGAGAATGTCCTCACAAATGCTGCTCAACCTGAAGGGAATCATGGAGGACAACAAGGTAAAGTTTTGAAGCCCCCTCCATTCTATGTTTCATTAATCATGGGGATAAACTAGTACACAATTGCATGATTGATTCTGGGGCAAGTAGTTCTGTCATGCCCAAGCAAATAGCTGATCAGCTGGGTCTCCAATATGAAGTCATATCAAAGGGGGTAGTGCAATTGGATGGGACAACAAAGTAGAAATGGTGGGAGTGATTAAAGGTTTGAATCTTACTCGCATGCATGCCCCAACGTTACCATTTTGCAAGATGTGTCGTTGATAGATTGCCACCACCACTTTTGCCCTATGCTTATCAAGGGATTTCACAGCCTAGAATCGAGGCTACTTATCTCGCCGATCGGTCACACATGTTGTTCAGAACAAGATATGGTACTAAGGTCACAATCAGATCCGAACCAATTGCAAACTTTCACATTGAGCCTCATACTCCAAGCCAAATCAATGCCAACTATTCAACATTTGATCAAGAAGATTATCCAAGCATGATGAAGCTGACACCAAAGTTGGAAGCATCCCAGATTTGACTCTTGATGAATGGGCAAGCAAGGTACATGCTTTTGATCCCTACCAAGAAGTAGAAGAATCTGAGCTAGGAGTCTATTGCATACATGAAGAAAACCAGCCTATTCCTAGCATCACCAAACCAGACCATAAGGATGACAATGAGGTATGGCAAGTTATTTTTCGATGGATCAAGGAGTAGGCAAGGTGCAGGAGGAGGAGTTATGCTTGTTTCACCTCAAGGCATCAAATATTATTCAGCTTTCCATTTCCAGTTTTCCTATTCAAACAACACAGCTGAATATGAGGCCTTGATTCATGGACTTCATTGGGGCAAGAAAAAGGGCATAAAGAACTTGCAGTGTGTTCGAGATAGTGAGCTAATCATCAACCAAGTCAGGGACAACATGCTACAAAGAATGACCTACTGAAGAACTACAAGAATAGGGTATGGGACCTCATTGAGGATTTCAAAGCTTTCAACATCGTGTCCATACCCAGGAAGAAAAATGAAGCCGCAGATAGGCTCGCAGCAGTTGGAGCAACGTTTGATGTGGTTGACAACATCAGAAGGGAAAAACACAACCACATATGCATGTGATTGTGAGGCCAGTAGTTCCAGATAATAACACAAGCTGGCAGGTGTTTGAGAATGATCAACAGATCATCAATTTTTTACAAGAAGAGGCTGAATTCTCAGCTAGGAATCAGATGACTAGAGCAAGCAAAGACGGGGATCAAGTAGTGCAGCTGCAGACAAACAAGCTTCCTAAGGGTTTAGTAACATTGGAGTCTATCTTCAACCCTAACGACCAGTTCCGTAAGGAAAAGGCTAACATACAGGTCAAGAGAGAAGATTCAGAGCCAATTCTAGTTGGGGAAGGCAAAACACTTCAAATTGGTAAAGTGGCCACTGAGCAGGAGAAATCAGATTTCATACAACTTTGCCAAGAATTTCCAGATGTCTTCGCTTGGAGCTATGAAGACTTGAGAGGATTCAATCCAAAGTTGGCACAACATACCATAGAATTGGATCCAGATGCTAAGCCCATCAGGCAGAAGCAAAGAGACCAGTCAACCCTCACATCGAGCCTCTAATGAAGAAAGAGCTAAACAAGCTAATAGAGGCAAGCATTATATTCCCGATCAAGCACTCAAGTTGGGTTGCAAACTTGGTTCCTGTCAAGAAGAAGAGCGGAGAAATCAGGTTGTGTGTGGACTTCCGAGACCTCAACAGGCATCTCTCAAAGACCATTACCCACTTCCTTCAATGGAACAAATATTGCAAGTGGTGTATCCGGTTCGAGATTCTCTCTCCTAGATGGCTACTCAGGGTATAATCAGATAATGGTGAAAGAAGATGACCAGTTCAAGATGGCTTTCACCACCAAATGGGGCACCTATGCCTACAAGAAGATGCCATTTGGGCTATCAAATGTTGGAGCCACTTTCCAAAGGGCAATGGATATGGCATTCAAGGGATTGATCAATAAAATAGTTCTGATATATCTTGATGACATCACTGTATTCTCCAAAAATGCGATCACCTCTTTCATTTGAGGCAAGGTATTTCAGAGGTGTAGAAGATTTGGGGTATCATTGAATCCCAAAAAATGCATATTCTTGGCTCACAAAGGAAAACTTCTAGGCCATATTGTTTCAAAGGAGGGGTTGACGATTGACCCAGAAAGAGTTGAAGCAATTCGAAAAGTGTTGCCATTGCAAGTCACAAGAAGGCTCTTCAAAGCTTCTGGGAAGGATCAATTTTGTCCGCAGTTTGTTCCAAACTTTCAGCCTCTCTCGTAAAGCCAATAACGCTGATGTTAAAGAAGAGCATGGCATTTAAGTGGACATCAAGGCAAGGCAAGTTTTGAGGCAATAAAAGAGGCTATATCTCAAGCTCCGACTCGTCAATCCAGACTTCTCCAAGGACTTCATGTTATATGCCTTCGGTGGTGGAGACACAATTTCTGCAATCTGTACAACAAAACAAAGAAGGATTAGAACAACCAGCTTGCTTTTTCTTCACCAAGGCTTGGAGGAATATGAATAGGTACTTTTCATGAAAAGCATGTCCTTGCAAAGTGATCAGAGCTTAAAGAAATTCAAGCACCTAGTCTCAAACAACAAGATCCAATTGTTGGTCTCTCATGCTGGAGTCAAGGACTTCCTTCTAAACAAGGATTTGAATGAGAAACGTGCAGGATGGATAACCCGTGTCATGGAATATGACATCGAGATCAAGGTCACAAAACTAGTACATGGAAAAGGACTATGTGAACAACTAGCTTTGAGTCGGCAAGCAAGTTGAAGCAGTGATGAAAAAGAGACTGCTCTGGGTACTACAGATGGTCAAGAAATAGGAAAATGATGATGTGCCCACTCCTTGTTGACTCGTAATATGATACACTTCCTACAGTGTAGGCCTATGCCCTCCGTAAATGAGCAAAGCAAAGAGGAGATACTTTAGATTACAAGCCATTCCATATGTGCTTGTTGATGGTGTTTTTGTTCAAAAAGACATCAATGGAGTTCTATTGAGGTGCATTGGGAAGTCAAATTGAGAGGGTGTTACGAGATTTTCACGATGGAGATTCCTGAGGACATTTCACCCCACGAGTAACAACTCTCAAGATAATGAAGGCAGTGGTATTATTGGCCGACAAGTTGTTCAATGATCGCTATACATGGATAAGAAAGTGCAAGAAATGTGCACTCTTCATGGGAAAAGAAAGACTAAGCAAAGACTTCCATCGCACCCAATTTTGGTTGACCAACCATTTATGCAATGGGGATTGACTTCATTGGGTCATCAACCCAAACTCAAGCCAAGGCCACAAGTGGATTCTCATGGCAACGGACTATTTCACCAAGTGGACCAAGCAAAGAGCGCTCAAAGAAGCAAATGAGTCTAACATACTAGACTTTTATGAAGGAATAGTGACTGTGTTCTGTGTGCCGCCACTATCATATCGATAATGCATCGGGCATTCATAGGTTCCAAGATTACGTAATGGGTCAAGAATGGAATCTATTTGAGCACCTCTTCAAATTATTACCCGCAGGTAATGGACAGCAGAGTCCACGAACAAGAATTTGCTAAGATCATCAAGGACTCGGATGAAAACCAAAGGACATGGCATACCAAGCTAAAATCAGCATTATGGGCTGACAGATAACACCAAAGAGGTCTACAAGGTAGTTCTCCTACAAGTTGGTCTATGGGAAAGAGGCAGTATTGCCTATATCATTAGAATTGCCAGCATTGGAGCTCATGAAGCAATTGGAGTTGTCTGAGTTCGAACCAATGGAGGCCAGGTATGCAGAGTTGATGGAATTGGAAGAAATAAGAGAACATGTAGTTTCAGATGATTGAGAAGGATCAGGCCTTAGTAAAAAGATGGTTTGATAAGAAGGCAAGAGCAAAGACCTTCCAGGAAGGGGACCTAGTTCTGAAATGGGATGCAGATCGGAAAAACCAGAAGGCATTCCAAGTTTGATGCCATTTGGAGTGGCCCCTACATGGTCATGGATGTAAAAGTAGTAATGCCTTCCAATTGTCTACATGGATGGAGAAGAACTCCCGATTCCTAAGTTAATGGAATCTATCTTAAACATTGCTACTAAAAGGAAAAGGTTTACCCTTGTAAATATTAGCCTAGATTTCAATTCCTCTAAGTGCGGATGCACATTGTCTTGTTGTAGTTAGGTTTCAATTTCCCTAAGTGCTTTGGGCACAGTGTTTTGTTGCTCTCAAAGTTGAATTTCTACAGTTCAGCATGCTCTCGAGAGAAGGAGTCATGTATCGTGCTCCTGGATCGAGATCAAGTTGGTTTCAGGTTATTGCTTATGACTCCATGCCCAATGGATTGCTAAAAGGCCACTGATCTTCTACCTAGCAGGCATGTGATCCCGTTGAGTCACCAAATTGTTGTATATATCTCCCCCTGTAAATATAGAAAAAAAAGAATATGGAAATCAAAGAAACTCAAACTCTCCTCGATATTTGAAAAATCAAGCGCACAGCCAAGGCGCAGTAAAAAGATGTCGACATGAAAATGGATGCCAAGGCGCACAAAGCACACAAAGATGTCGACATGCAAAAAATGGATGTGCCAAGGGCAGTTAAGGGCATGAAAATGCACAAAAAGATGTCGACATGTCGAAAACATGCGAAATGCAGCACAAAAGGCATTACACATGCACAAAAGATGCATGGATGTTAAGGGCGCAGCACAACAAAGTGTCGACATGAAAAAATGGATGCCCAAGGCAAGTTAAGGCGACACAAAAGTGTCGACAAAACAAAGTGCGACAAAAAAGATGTCGACATGAAAAATTTGCAAGCAGTAGAGGCGCACACAAAAGATGTCGACATGAAAATTCATGCGCCAAGCGCAGCAGTTGGGGCGCACAAAAGTGTGTCGACATGAAAATGCACCAAGCATTGCACACAGGTAAAGAGTATGTCAACATGATGATGGATGCGAGGCGACATCTTCAGAGGCGCAACATTTCGAGAGGCGCAACATTTTGAGCAGTTGACACCCCGACAGAAAGCAAACCCTGACGCAGATATTCAAATGGCCATAACTTTTCACAGGGAGCTCAGATTCACGCAAGGTTGGACTTTTCGGAAAGCTTACGAGGTCCTCTATCCAACTACGACTGGATATCTTTAATTGGGTGAGAACAAGTTCTTCAAAAATGCAAAATACAATTCGCCATTTTTTGGGTTTGCTAGGGTTCTCACCTACCGCCATAATGAGATGAATTAAATGCAACCTAGAGGTGGTTGGGGTAGATTTGGAATTCCTCTCTCTTTTCTCTCTCATTCTTCCTATAAATTGTAAGGAGGGGCTTCTTTCTAAAGGTCGACATTCTTGTTTTGCCCTCCCTTCTTCTCTTCGGGCAGTGAATTTGTGGAGTTCAAACCTCCCATCTAAAATCGTAATGCAACTTTGCCTCTTGGCATTTCAGAGTGTATCAGATCAATATTGGAGAAAATAATGCATGTCTGTGGATGATTCTCAACCCTCTCTATGTTCATTTGCATCCTCCCGATCTTTCACCGCAAATTTTGTTATCTCAGTGCATGATCTTGCATTGCATTTTAATGGTTTGTGTTTATTGGCAAGACAGTGTTCTTCATTCCTCCTGCATCACCTTTGTTAGTTTAGGTTTATTTTATGCATCTTCTTACCCCGTCTCCTTGGAAAGTTAGATTAGGTTTTTGAGTAAACCTCTCGCATTTTTATGTGTGCATCCGAACAGAGGAATAGGAACTGCCTTCATCCGAGAGCTTTTCCGATTTCACAAGGTCCCACACTTGGGAAAAGCTCCATGTTATGCAATCGCACCGAGAGTCTCAACCCATCGAGTCTTAAGAAAACTATACGACCCTTCAAAAGAGTCAAAACATGCCAAATGAAGTTTGGAGCTTGTGAACTAATGTTTGTCTATGGATTTTGTACATTACATTCTCAAGGTTTGTCGACATGTCAATGTGCAAGGATGAATGATCTAAATAATGGACCTGGGAAGTGCTAAGTGCGAATGGATAAGTAATCTTTATCATAACAAGAGTTTAAAGTTAAATCAAGAGTTTCCAAAGTGCAATTTACTAAATTTGAGTGTCTAAAGTAAGACATATCAATAGTTAGTAGAAACATAATTCTAGTTGTGCACGAGTTCATATGTATGCAAGTTTATCCAAGAGAGTATTTTTTTAACTAGCAAAAGGGAGAAGTTAGAATACATGATTTTATTAACGGTTTCCCATTCCAAAGAAACCATCACAAGACATCGGTATGGATTTTTTTGTAGGATTTCCCAAGACATAAAAAGGAAATGATTAAATATTTGTGGTTAATATATTTCAACGATAACACATTTTTGGCTTGTAAGAAGACTAGTGATGTAGACAACATTGTGATGTTTCTTAAACGAGATTTTAAGGCTACATGGTTTGCCACATAGTATTGTATCAAACATGTATGCGATTTTTTTCAAGGACATTTCTAGAGGAAATTGTGGAATAAATTAAACTTAAGAGTTATAGTTAGTTCATTAGTATCATCTATAAATAGATGGAAATATAGAGGTTATCAACTGGAGTTTACGAAATATATCAAGATGTTTTATTGAAGGTAAGTTGGGAACATGAGTTAATATTTTGGAAAAATTTGAGTTTGTATATAATAATTTGGGGAAATAAATTATAGTAAATAAGTCATTCTAGATTATGTATGGGTTGATTCAAGAAGAGTTGTGGAAGTTTGTAGCATGAGGAGTGAAAAAAATATAATGATGAAGAATATTTTCCATAGCTTACGAGAGACGTGCATAAATAAGTGTGCAAACAATTGGAAAAGTATAAAATGAAATATACATAGATGTAAATGTAAAGAGGAAAAAATTATAATCTTAATTTTGAGACATGGTCTTAACACATTCGTGGAAGGAGATATTTGAAAAGCAACTTAATACATTAAATTGAAGAAGATTGGACCATGTATATTACTAAGAAAGTTTGTGAAGTACACATATGATATTAAGTTAAGCGAAGTAGTGGAAATTTCACATAATTTCAATGTGGCATAATTGTATCCATATAATGAAGCACATAATGGGGAAGTAAGCATAGGTTCATGTTTAGATATTTAATAGAGAGAGAAGATGCTAGCAAAGGAATTATGAGAATAAATGGAAAGAGTAATTAATACAAGGGTCGGTGTGGAAGGGCTAAGTTATTGAGGATGAAACTTGGATAAGTGCATTTGAAGCTACAAAACATGTAATACCATCACTATAGCCATAAGAATGAGCTTATTTTTTCTTATTACCTAGGGTGTATGATGGAGGCATCCTGGGTTTACTTTGCAATTTTCATCACCTATAAAAAATATTAGGTTAGAAAATAAGATATGTTTAGATGTGCACAATGTTTTGGTTTTGTAGTTGTCATATGTTTGTAATTGGTGTATGTCTTATTTTCCTAGATTATTTCTTTTAATTTTTTATACTAAGGCTTGTAAGTATGCAATATTCTTTGTAATGCTACACACTTTCTCTAAGCATGATTTTTCTCATTATTTTGTACCTACATTTATAAAGCACACTTGTGTTTGTAAATGTTCCATGTAGTCTATAATTGTGTATAAGTGTTTGTAATGAGATGGTAGTTTTTAAATTGTTGTGGCATGTCCATATGAAGCTAGCAAGGTTCATAGTATCTTCTAGATTATAAAACATATTTCAAGATAAGTATCATTAGGGAAAATTTCAAAGGCCTATATTACTTGAACGAGTTCATATTAGTAGCTCTTTTCATCATTGAAACCATGAGGCCATTAGATATGAATTAATATTATGTGCAATGATTCATTAGAGAGGTTGGTATGTAGTTTCATGACTAAGGGTGTAGTTTTAACTTCGTAACTCTCATAGTTTCAGAAGAAAAAAACCTTTAAGAGATGACATGAATACACCTAATCCATAAGTGTATCCATGAGGTTGACTCATTTACATCAATTTGTGTTATGAACAATTGGACCCCATCTTATATGGAAAGTCATGTCACTTCTAATTTCATATGGGTAACTTGTTGTTTCAAGATAATATTTTAAGGTGGGTCTTGTATCTAAATAAGCATGCCACCACACTTTTGATATGAATGAATTGTGTATAATAGGGAGCTTACTATGGACTAGTTAGTTGAGTGTGTTTAGAGTTGTAGAGATAAACTTTCAAAGTGAATAATATTAGAAGGAAGAGTTATGGGGATATATTTTTGTTACAACACATCTCAAAGTGTGTGAGATTGTTGTGTGTTTATTTTTAATAGAATCTATATATAGTTCTTAGTTCTGTTTCATTTCTTGTTGGTTGTATTTCATGCATATTTATGTTGTGTATTATAAATATTACATGGTATAAGATAAACTTTCATTGGGACCCCTTGCCATGAATGTCAAAAACATCAAAAAATTAATTAAGTCCCCATCGGATTTGAAAAGTCCCATTTTTCTCCCCATATGTGGGAAACACCTTCCAAATGTTGTAAAAGGAACATTTAACTCGCCATATTTCCTTCCAATCTTGACCCTAAAATATAGGTTGATCTTTCGAACCATGTGTGGATCTCCACATCACCTAAATATTCTTATTGTGGGATGTTCATTTGTAGGTTAAAATAGGTATAATGTTATATATCTTCATCTTCTTCCTCATTGTCTAGTGGGTCCTAATCGATATCCCCTAGGTTGATATACCGTAATCCTCATTGTTAGTGGATGTTCCCTAATGGTTTTAATATATCATATTTGTTTGGTTTGGATTTTTGAATGAACAAATATCCAAGGCTTCTAACCTCATTCAAAAACAAATAAGATAAATCCTCCATCTCATCCTTAGTCGCCAAATTTTAGTTGTTTCTTGGATTAAAAATTGTCCATGTTTTGGCATCAACTATGAAAATTAACTAAATCTCCTATGTTAGTTGTTTCAATCCAAATACCAAAAAAAAAGGAATTGTAAAAATATTTGTTAAAATGTTAAAAATGTAACGAGGAGCACCCGATTTCCCAAGGATGGATTACAATTAAATCTAACTATAGTAAAAAGAGATCACATGATGATGGTTATATATTTCATTAAGTTTTATATTGTAAAAGATCTATTTTAAGGGTTCCACCTTTCATATTCAATAACTAGAAACCCTAACTAATCCATGGAAAACTCACGTCTTAACCATTTACTAACTATAGACACCCAAAATAACATAACGAAAACAATAGTAACTCAACATATAAGTTATAGAAGTTGTGTTTAGGTACACAAAACTTCTATTTATTATACATGTAATATACTTAATTTAATGTTTTCTATTTTCTTAACTTTACATATGTCTACACACACGAGCATCGGTGTAAACTTTTCCTTCTTTACGAAATAACCCACGATGGGGTGCACAATGTGTGTCTTTTGAGCACACACATAACCCTTCTAAAGCACACCCATCTTTTGTTATAGTAATCTATCTTCCCTATTCCAAGCATGCTATTAGTCCATTCACTTGAAAACAACATGTTTGGATCATATTTATTTTTAACATTCAAGAACTCAATAGATTTTTTGTATTTCCTCATAACACCATCAAATGCCAGGTTTCGATTCTTTCCCCAATGAGGCAGAGCCCCATACTTAAAAAGAGCCATTTGTTCAATTTCCTCAAACACATCTTCATATAATCGAGGAGTGTTAGGATCATTTGCTCGATAGTATGTAATGTCGAGGTCTATTGAATCAACTTGTTTTCCCAAATAAGCACTAGAAGCCTTTACGTAGCGCATCAAGATACCACCATAAAGCTCAAGTCCACACATGCTAATAGAGTTTATGTCCCTTAGTTTCTTTACATCCAAAAGAAATTGAGTGATCTTAGACACACTTATACTTACTCCAGTTTGATGGTAGAACAATCCTTTGATTCGAGGGTCCCACCCACATGATGTCGCAACCCATCCTCCAAACTACGAAGACATGATCCGGCAGATTGCATTCTATTCTCAGTAGCCAATCACCTGGGCATCCTAGTAAATAGTAAATGTGTGTTTTGAGTCCCGCCCCTGTGCTTAGAAGGGTACAAACTTGAATTTTAGAGATAACGACTTTCCCTTTCCGTTACTTGTTGCTTCTTTAATCTCCTCTAGATACACAAAGATACCGAACAATTTTTAGATTCATCTCATACTTGAATAACTTAATCTTGAGGATTATTGATTTAATTCAAAAAAATTACTTTTGATGTTCTTCAAAATTATAAGCTTATATTTTTTTATTTTAGTGTGGAGCACATGTTTGTCTAAGTAAGATTAGGAAAAGTAAACATTTGAATATTTTACCTCGTAACCCTGGATGTGGCCCAAAATGTAGTTGGTCGAGGTTGAAATCCTATAAAATCATTCCTTCCATCACCAAAAGAATTCGATGGACACCCTATCATCCACTTTGTAAATGACCTTTTGTTGAAAAGGATACCAAGTTATATCTGCAAACTCATGCTCTAACCCAAATTCGGCAGATAGTTGTTTCCATGTTAGAATCATCTTGTTGAACATTTGTGATGGAACGCTGAACATAGGTTGTAATTGAAAAGTCACCTACGAAGTAGAATTAACCAATCATCTTTTATTAAATATAAACATATAAAATTGGAAAGATGTCCCTTATTTATTTTTCCTATTATTACAAGTAGTTCTCCATTTGTTCTTAGATTTAAACTAGTTCAAATAATTACACATTCAAAACGTCTTCCATCCCATGTGCTATCATTCACAACCATCCCCTTATTAAGAACTAAAGAGAGTTCAAATGTGTCAACACATGTGTTAAGCAATGTAGGCCCACTCTTTCGAAGACGACATAATTTGTTGGTATTAAAGAAAACTAATATTATTTAAAATTCGTATTCAAGTATTAGTGTTAATAGTAGTCAAATTAAAAAGGCATCTCATTCTCCAAATCTTAACATATTTTTAAAAATATTTTATTTGTATTTATTTTAAAATATATTTAATAAATAATTTTTATATATATATATATATATATATATATATATATATATATATATATATATATATATATATATATATATATATAATCAATAAAAATTTGATTTGTTTAGGATGAAATAATTTATCAAATTTTTATCTTAATTAATAAAATACATTCATATAATTATATATTTATATTTATATATTGTTTTTATACCTTTTAGTATTATTATTTTTCTTTTAATGTGTTTTTATACCTTTTATTCATGTTATGATTAAAATTATTTACACAATATTTTAAACATCTAATTTCTTAATAATTTAATAAATCACCAATATTAATTATTAAAAACAATAATTTAAAAATATTTCATATAATAATTTTATAAATATGTACATATATATATATATATATATATATATATATATATATATATATATATATATATATATATATATATATATATATTCAAAATCAAATATTATAAATTTAAAAAATTGATATATATACATATATTTAGTAAACTAATATTATAATATCTAATTAAATTAATGTTAGAATTTAATATTTTAGTACGAGCCTATAATTATATGTTTCATAGATATAGGAACTAATTTATATAACTTAATAGTATTTTAAAAAACTTTAAAATTATATAACATTATAATAACTTAAAATAATTATAAAATTATATCTTATTAGCGTTTATAAAATTTTAAATAATCCCAAAGAGTTAATCAAAACATCTACGATAAATTAGACTATATATATATATATATATATATATATATATATATATATATATATATATTCAAAATCAAATATTATAAATTTAAAAATTGTTATGTAGTAAACTAATATTATAATACCTAATTAAATTAATGTTACAATTTAATATGTTGTACAAGCCTATAATTATATGTTTCTATAGTAACTAATTTATATAACTTAATAGTATTTTAAAATTTTAAAATTATATAACATTATAACAAAATAATTATAAAATTATATCTTATTAGCATTTATAAAATTTTAAATAATCCCAAAGAGTTAATCAAAACATCTACGTTGCAATAGATAAACTAGATATTTATAAATTAGACAGAAATAAATTAATTAAATATAATAAATATGTATAAAATAATATTTAATATTTAATCGATCATTTTAAATTTGAAAATATGGCATTTCCCAGAGGGCTATAAATAAATTTTGCAATTGACAGAGAATTGGACTATGGAAATGCATGTCATTAGTATAAACAATGACAGGGAATAAATGTCCAACGCAGTGTGGCTCCCTCTTTGACAATTACCATGCACAAAACCCCACGAACCGAAAATTGTGTTTGATTGGTCCACATCATCAATTCTAATCTTTATGATGTGACATGTAATTATAATAAAAAACGTTTTTTTAATTTGACAATTATTATTTGAAGCTAAAGCAAAATAATGAATATTTTGGCTTTTAATTACTCCCCTTTAGGGATATATTAAATTCTAGAAGTGTGTAGTATTTCAGTTAATAATTTTCACTGATTACTTCATTTCTTTAAAAAAAAAATCACAATGTTAATATTTAATATGTTAGTTTATTTTTTTATAATTCTTTACAGATGAATTGAATTTTAATTAGAATATGATTAATAGCAATTATTTAATATTAAATAAAATATTATAATTCTATATTTATTTATAGAGAAATTACATTTTAATTACAATTTTATAAGTCTCAAATCGATTTATAATATCTAAATTTCAAGAAAATATTTAAATAATGTCTTTTTTAAAATATATAAAGAAAGAGTGAAATTAATAAGTCAAGCATACTTAATTTAGACTAATTTTATCAATAGATAAACAAATACACTGTAATTATACAACTTAATAAATAATAAGTAACATATTTATTTTTAAATTTCATCATTAAAATTTTTTTATTGAAAATATTACCTGAGAAATAGCACCAAGGACACCCAGAGAAACTTTTGCTGCATTGAGATCCTCATCTGCTTCAGTCAGCCTCACAACCTTTGCATACCCTTCTTCTTCAGGGGCAGGAATTACCAATCTCATGCCCACAACATATTCATGAACTGCACTGCCTTTTCCAAACAGAGAGCTGCCATGAGCTCCAGTACCCAACATTCCTCCTACTGTTACACCCAACCAGTATGGAGAATGAGGCAATGCAAGCCCATTTTCTGCAGCACTGTCAATGAAATCCTTCAATCCCATGCCACTTTCCACTGTCATTCTCATGGAAGACTTATCAACAGAAACAACATGGTTTAAATTTGCAGTGCTTATAACCAGGCCAGAATCCCCACCTGGGCATACCAGCTTAGGGATACTGTGACCATATTTTGTTATCACCCTCATTTTCTGCTTCTTCTCAACAGCAATGGCAACAAATTTCAGAAGCTCATCTTCTGTGGAAGGAAATGCAGCCTGTGCAGCTCTGCAGGTGCTTCTATCAGGAAAAACACCATAAGCATTTGAAACCTTGCAGTCTGACAATCCACTTGAACATTCCACAACTGGGCCTGGTGGGCTGCATTTTCCAAATCCTAAGAGATAATTAATACCAAGGTAGATCAGAACTGCATAAACTTTCTTTAACTCCATGGAATACTGCCTAAAAACAACAAAAACCAGCAGACTGCCTAAAAAGTAATGAAACTAGGTAGGAGTGGATCCTATTCATTTGGGGCTGTTTCATATATATATGGTCAGAAAATGTGATGAATGGGGCAGGTGAATCTGAGAACAAGTTGAGGAGCATGTGGACCAGACCAGTAGAAGGTCATTTTCAAAGAAGTTTTTAAGGTTCACATGTGCGGATAGATATTTTTAGCATCACCATCTCTTAATTTTCCTTTTTAATTGTTTTGGGATACAAACAACTATATGCTCTCTCTATATAAGACATACACATTAAAGAGGGTGATTTAGTTCCATTTTTTTATGTTACAGGTCACCAGAATTCCCCATCCCTCAATAAATTACTCAACAAAAAGTTGGTTAGATATTAATGTAGAGGCTATTAATTTATGTTTAATATATTTTTAAAGATATTCTAGGAGTTAATGACTTGACACATTTCTCGAGGCATTAATATAAGGGAGTTCTCCCGGTCCCAACCAATTCTGTAAATGTTACTTGAAGCCCATTAAAGAAGATTCTATTACATTAAATAGATATCTACAGGGATCAATTTAATTATAAAATTTTATCCTAAAGGTGTTATATATATGATTTATCTTTCTGAAAAAAACATCAAAATGAATTGTAATTGTTATAAATTGATGATAGAAATTAATTCAATTGTAATAATAGATTTTGTGTATATTTTTGTGACCCAATTCAAAGTATTATTTTGATAACTAGATAGTAAATAGATTTTTATCTAACTTTTTAATTTTGAAATGAATAATACACAACATATATATTCTACCCTTTTTAAAATTGAAACAAACCAGCAAATATTTAAAAACAAAGATCTAATACACTACAAATCAAACCCACTTCAAACAGTATACGTCAAACCCTTAATACATACAGTGAACAAATGATACACTATTAAAATCCCACAGAAAACATATTAATTATAGATCTATTCTTGGACTTTTGATCTTGCTGCATATCTGGTTATAAAATTACAACACTAATCTGCATATGCTCTTTCATTGCAATGATTAATAAATGTGATCGATCTTTGGCGATCATGCCACTTAGACTTTTAGTTTCTAGCGTTGTTAAGAATGGTTTGCAATCAACATTTAACTACTGACTCTAATAATGGGAAGTTTTTAATTCTTGCTGAGTTGCATTTTGTCAGGGCAGTGCAGTTTGTGTTGAACAATGCCAGCTATCTTATGTTGACGTTTAGAAACTGAGTCCATGGAAAATGCGTGTGCAGTTGCACTGTGCATCGATCACAGATGCTTCACAATATTAAAACACACATTTCAACCCGTGAGCAGAAATTGGATTATATGACCAAAACATTTTTATCTTATTCAGACTGTTATGATTTGTTGTACAGTTATTATTTTAATAGAGTGTACCTTGCGTGCCAGACTGGGAGTAAAGTATTTATGTAGCTCATTTTTCCAGGAAAAGAGTATTGAATTGAACAGACCTTTATGAAGCTATTATGACGTTTTTGGACAGTGGAGTTATGTAGGGTGTACATTGATTTGATATATATTGTTGTAATGTGAGTGAGTATATTATCTTACAGTAATATAATTGTATATGTGTAACAACTCGTATATGTAATTGTGTGAGGATAATGCGAGTTGTATATGAACTATAACAATTCAATAAAAATAGGTTTTGTGGAGAGTCTTTAGGGATAAAAGAAATATTCTAAGGAGAGACTTGTGGGATTGTGGATTGGTGTTGACTCTTTTATTTTATTGTAGGAGAATAATACATTATATAGTGGAATGTATTTTAATATTACAAAAGTTTGAACCAAATTTATAACTTTAACTCGTAGTTAAAGTGGATTACTATATAAGTAACAACATGATATTATAACTCATATAATAATTTGTTTTTACTATCTAAATCCACAATCTTTTAATACTTGACACCCTAAAAATGCATACCTATTTCTAGTCATTTCAGAGTTATCCCTCTCACTGCACAATGTGTCAATTTAGCTAATTTAATTAGCTATTTAAATAGAATAAAATCTATTTATCTACTCACCGTCCACTTCATTGTCCAACTCACTCAAGTTGAATTAACTCACTCCACTCAAGTTTTAGAACCCTACAAAGGTGGAAGCAAAATATTCACGTACAACCGTGCCTTTTGAATAAAATTAAAATCCAACTAAATATTCATTGCCCCTTAAATGAATATTCAAACCATCCAACTGCACAAACCAAATCAACTTGCTAATTCAAGGAAAATGCATTCATTTTCGCAACTCATTCAAACCTTGATCCACAATCCATGGCCTCTCCTCAACTATAAATATGAGGCTCTCTCCCTCACAATTCATCCATTCGAAGATTTAAGCATTTCAACATTACTTTGCTAAATTGCCATTAAAATTTTCATACCGAAAGGTTGTCTATTTCATTATCCATTGCTTGTAGAATCCTTCTTCCATTTAGAACCAAGCTTGGAGCATCCACAACCAAATCATCCAAAGAGATATAATAAGTGTGGTACTCTATTCCACACTTCAGTTTTCTCATCCAAGGTTGTAAGAGGACTTGAAGGAAGGTTTGCATTGTTTGCTATTTATTTATTCCTTTCATCTGTTTCAATTTTCATTGTATACATTCTGGCATGCCTAATGAGACTTAATTATGGAGTATGAAAGGGTTTTGATTATAGAGTATACAAGTGATAGGAATGGATTATGGAGTATACAAGTTTAAAGTAAATCAGGACCAATCAAAATATGCATTCATTGCAAATCTTCCTATCTACTCCATTGACTTAGACCTCGTCTACCCAAGTGTTGTAAATCATGACCAATCAAATCATAGATTTATTGAAAATATTTCTATCTACTTTGTTGACTCAGTACCTCGTCGCTAAAGTCTCGCAAATCAAGACCACTCAAATCATAGATTCATTGCAAATCTTTTGATCTACTCCATTGACTTGGAATTCGTCTACCCAAGTCTTGTAAATCAAGACCATTCAACTCACATAACCATGGACCTCTTCCAAAATGATGAGTCCATTCTAACCATAATCCGTGAAAAATTAAAAAAATCAAAAAGCATAAAAAGACAAAAAGATCTTCCATTGTCATCACTTCATCAAAGTGCTATTTGAAAATAAAAAGTCAAAGAAAAAACATCTTATCCATAGGTACTCTCCTCATTAGGGAGACCACTTATACCGTCAACTCATCTACAAAGAAAAATATTAAACATTTTATTCATTGGCAGATATCTCAATCATAACATCATCATCTCTTCACACTCTTCACCTATAAGACACATGTTAATATTGTTCCTATTAGGCATTGTGTACCTCATCCCTATTATGGTTTCTACCATTTTGAGATATTTTTACCTATGGTCTTATCTAGAAGCTTACTAATGGCAAAATCTTCCTTCCAAACAAATTCTCTCCTTAATAAGGAAGCACTAAACTTTTTACCCGGGTCATTTTTCCACCCATCTCGGTTTATGGTCTTGAACCCTTGCGTCTTACTAGTCACATGTGGTTGAGATTAAGAGAAAATGTTCCTTCGCATCAAGCATAATACAAACAAACAAGAAAAAAATCAATCAAAAATATCAAAACAACTTTTCAAATCATTACACCTTTAATCTTTCATAGTCTTTAGTGTTGATCCCACACTTCTTAATAGTAGTGTGAGACTAGGAAAGGAGGAAGGTATCTTTACTCACCTATGTTATGTCTTCGGTGTTGATCTCTTGCCTCTTACTGGTGGTCTGGGGCAAGATGTAGGAGGTCACTCCATACTCCATAATCCATAATCCCTTATCATAATCCATACTCGTTGGGGCATCCAAATGCTTCATCAGGAAAATCAAGTTGGCCCACTATACTTCTTTGGCATCCATGTGTCTACTATCTTTAAAATGTTATTACTTCGTAATAACACTTTAAGCATGGGAAAATGTAGACACCCTAAGTACGCTTATTATCTACACAATATGCCAAATCACTCTCTAGAACGCATTCTAGACCATTATCCTCTGAAATTCCATTAGAATTCACCCGCATCCCTTTAGACTTAATTTAGTTAATTCTATAATCCATAAACTATACACTTGCACACACCCCTGGTTAATTTAATTAGCTATTTAAAAAATTATATATCTGTTTATTCACTCACCCTCCACTCATCTCAACTTCATTGTCCATCTTACTCAAGTTGAACTAGCTCACTCCACTCAAGTTCTAGAACCCTACAAAGGTGGAAGTAAAATATTCACATACAACCACCTTTTGAATAAAATCACAAGCCAACTAAAAACTTATGTCCCCTTAAATGAATATTCAAACCATCCATTGCATAGACCAAATAAACTGTTAATTCAGGAAAATGCAATCATTTTCCCATGCAACTCATTCAAAGCTTGATCCACAATCCATAACCTCTCCTTCGGTGATAACTATGAGGTTCTCTCCTTCACAATTCATCCCTTGGAATATTTGAGATTTTGCAGCATTACTCTACTAAATCACCATTAGAATTTGCATACCAAAAGGTTGTCTATTTGATCATCCATTGCTTGTAGAATCCTTCTCCCATTTGGAACCAAGTTTGGAGCATCCAAAACCAAATCATCAAAGGGATGCAACAAGTGTAGTAATCCATTCCACACTTCACCTATCTCCTCCAAGGTTGTAAGAGGACTTGAAGGAAGGTTTGCATTATTTTTATTGGCTTATTCCTTTCATTTGCTTCAATTTTTCTTGTATATAGAGATTAAAGAGCACACACGTCATATTAGATTCATGAAAAACATGTTATCATGTACTTACATGGGTTTAAATAGGGTGGCGAGGTTAAACATTTAGGGTTTGAGTTACCTTACATTGGTGATGAGTTCGGTGTATGAGCGATTCTAGTTATATGTTAGGACAATACCATTGGGCCTAACTAGGAGATCATAGCACTTTGTTGAAGGGGAAACATTGAAATTGACAAATGTCGACATTATCATATAACCTCAACTAGAAATGTAAGAGTCTTAGTATGGGGATGGAGCTTCATTGGTGGAATTATCCCTTACAAGGCATGTCAAGGACAGGTTGGGTTACATCAAAGTGCATGAAGTGAACAAGGTACCCCAACACTTTAGATATCTATTAGCATATGTCATTCTAGACATGTACCTATAGTATATCATGGTTCTTATGAGTGGTAGAATGCTCGCAGGTAGACTACACTAGACCTAATCGACTATAGATTTATCATTGTAGTGAATTTAGGAGGGGTAGTTCATCCTCGTAGGAGGGACCAAGGGAGGATAAGTACGATACTTCCTCCACCACCACCACTAAGGAAATCACAGGTTACAGCAAGCCATTAACCACTACAACAATCGGTGGTAGTAATAGTGGCATGACTTGGTCAAGGACCAATGCCTATTTAAACTGTATACCTAGTTAGTCGGGAGGTCAAGATGACCAAGGAGAGGGTGGACAGTGTCTAGGGTATCATCGAGAAGAGGAAGTAGGGTTCATTTTAAGACCCCTCCCAAAAAAATTGTATAGATTCCTTGGCGAATATTTGAAAATGAATTTTGAAATGATGGCGAATATGAAGAAAACAAGTTTGAAATGATGGCAAATCTTTTAATAATAAGTCGGTCAAGAGCATATTTCGATTACATGTATCTATTATCGATAACATTTAAAAAGAGCGAATTGACAAGAATTTTTTCCTCACGAATATGGCGCAAAGAAAAAAAATTAAAAAAAAAATGCTTTTTGTGAAAAATGCAATTTTTCCTAATTTTGTGTGGATTTTTTTTTTGAATTCTTTTGATGTTAACAATTAAAATGATCATCTTGATGAGAAATTTATCCTCCCAAAATATAGCGTAAGCACAAAAAAATCCCACATAGATATATTTCTATCTAACAACATCGCTTAAAAACTCTACCTTGCGGTAATGTCACCCGCCGATAACATGAAAAATGCTACTAACCGATATCATGAAAAACACTACCAAATACTTTCGCATGGTAATGTCACCAGCCGATAACATGGAAAATGCTGCGGCCGTAATGTTCTTGGTTAGTGGCATGTAAAATGCTATCGTCAGGTGACATGGAAAATCACTACCGTCAATAATCGAAACATGTTACCATTTAGTGATGACATCACTTTGGTGTGCAGTGCCCTTATGGATGTTCCCATCCAAAAGCACACTACTGATTTCCGTCCGGTTGCGCCACTTATATCTTTTGATTTTGGATTGTACTTTTTGTCTTTTCACCGGCTTATTCGCTTTTACCTTTGGCTTCGACTCTAGATCTCAAAATTAATTTTTTTAAAAACTATATTTTATTACTACATTATATAGTGAATTAATCCTATATATAATATGGAGAATATACCAACATTGGTTGACCCTTAGTGGAAATAGTAAGGTGAAATTAGGGTCAAATTTATTTATGAACCGTAAAATTTTGGCAAACTTCTTTACCATGTTGTAGTAAAAAAATCACCAATTTCAAACTTCCAAAAACCTAATATTCACAAACTTACAAATATACGCCCTAAAATGAATCACGGGAGGAGGGAAAATGAAGAATACAAGCCTTCTCGATGTGGGGTCATACCCAAAGTGGTAGGTAAGGGATCCAAGTAGGCTAATTCTCGAATTATTTTATTTTCTCGCATTCCTACTATTATATATATTTATATCATTATAGTAAACAATTTTTCTATTCCTAGTATTAGTGGTTTTCTCATGGAAACAATATCTAAATCTACTATTTTTGTGTGTATGTAGATACTACTATCTCATTGGAGGAAAATGATCGGGGACACTTAGTAGATACATCTACTACAACCTTGGGGAAGGCCCCAAATGAGCTATAGTGATGCGGGAGCATCAAGAACTAAAATTCCATAAGGTCATATAAGACCACTTGAACATGTTTGCCTAGGAGTGTGTGAGTGATTTTTCTTGAGTAAATGAATGTCAAGTTTAATGTGTTTGTAAGAGTGAAAATGAGTGTAAAATGTGACATTAGTTGTCCTTACACCTAAATAAGACCATATTTGATGTAATGTGAGTGAAAATAGGGCTTGAAAACGTATGGAGGAAATCTTGGAATGTTGTTTCATCCAATTCCAAGATGGAAGTGTGTGTTGAGCTCATTTAGGAGCTAAATTTGGCAACTAGTTAGGCTAATTGAGAGATTAAGAGATGGATTCAGGAGAGAATGGGCTATGAATGAACATGGGGGAAATGTAACAAAGTTTCATAAGGAAGAAAAAAAGTATTTTTGTGTTGGACATATGTTTTTGTTAATGAATTGGATATTTGTAGTGTTTTTAGTAGCTTTATAACTTTGTTAGGTAAGACCATATCCTAGGGCAATAGGTTGAAAAAGAAAAATCATTAAAGGAGGTATGTTTCTTCCTTATTGGTAAAGTGTAGAGTAAAGGGAAGGTATAAGGAGTATACGTGATTTTTCCTAGCCTTTGAAATGTTGTAATTTGTCCCTGTAGCTCCAATTCTTAGCTTTTGGCCCAAACTAGGGCTTTGCATAAATTTAATTATATACGGTTAAACTTGATTAAATTTTGGGGGCATCTATGTCCAGTAACTTGGAATAAGTATGTTAGTTTTCATCTCCTAATTCACACGTGAGAGGAAGATCCATCAGGATTGGTATTGTAGACTATGCAGTGCACGGGGAAGAGGAAAAATTGAAGTACATGGGTGGTCAAAATTTTAAGTCAAGCTAAAAAAAATTTAGACACCATATTATGAACATTCCTGAGGTGGATCAATCAATTTCCAAGTGAGATTATAGCCACAAGTATCTAGTGTTACAATTTAGGGCCAAAATAGGCCTAATTGACACAATACAATCCAAAGGAGGCACAATTCCGTACAAAGGAACATATAGTGAAACTTAGGCACATACTGAGGACTCCATAAAATGTATCCAAATCTATCTATAAGGGGTGGCATTGTTTGAGTAATTTGAGATCTAGCTTAGTTTATGGGTAGAGAAGGCTCTGAAGCCAAAAAAGGCTTAATGAGAGGTTACATGTGAAATGTAAGTATCCTCGAAAAAATTGTCTGAAAAGGGTCTAAACACCTTGGGATAGGTTAGATGATGTTTCTAAAGTTATTAGAGGCATATCAAGAGTTTGCATGGATATTTGAGCATCTAGACCAAAGAGATGTATATTAGGTATAAGATTATGTATCAAGGATCATGCATGCATAATGGTTGTGTAAAGGATACAATGTGTGTGAAATGGATTCAAGAGAATGGGAAGGGTGTTAAAGGGATGATGGAATTTCATGAAAATGGAGCTATGATCAATGACCAAGGTATAGTTATCTCATTGGTTACATGTCATATGAACACTAGTACTAATATGAATATGTGTAAGGAAGGAATATACCTCAAGCTTGTTTGAGCACATAATATAAGACTAGTAAAATGCAAAGGAGATCCTCAATTTTAGGGGAGGTATGAGGTAGCATAAGCTAAATTTGGAGCTATTGATGGAAGGGTAAGGTAACTAGAAGGTAAGATTTCAAATAAGAAGAAGATGGTGAAGTTGAATATGAACCCTCGCACCATTTTGGTATCGAGTTGGTTGCTCTGTTAAGATAAGATATATTGAATTTTGAAGCATTTAAAGTTTATTGAAGAGTGTGTGAAAGTGATAGTTACCAGCATGGTAAAAGAGAAGGAACCATCCCTACAAGGGATTATGGATTAGATCAAGGGAGAAGTGATGAACAAGATGACTGACTTGATGAATGGTCAAAGGGATATGAATTATGAAATCGAAACCTAGAGACAAGGATGAAAAATGGAAGCAAAGTATGCTCAGTGTATAGAGAAGTCAAATAATGGAGATGATGATCACAAGTATGGAGAATCATTGTTGGTAAGAAGAGTTCTCTTACAACAACATCAAATCTCAAGAGCCAATCTGCAGGAGAAGCCTATTCAGGACTAGATGCAAGACAAGAGGTAAGTGTTGCAATGTCATTATTGATAATGGTAGCACAGATAACATTGTTTCAGAGGAAATGGTCAGTAAGTTGGGCTTAAGAAGGTTAGTTCACCCTACACCTTATAGGGTAGCATGGGTGCAGAAAGATCATCAAATTTTAGTCAATCAACAGTGTATGGTTCCATTTCAAATTGGTAGTCTAAGAGATGAATTTTTGTGTGATGTGATGCCTATGGATGTATGTCATTTACTCCTAGGTAGACCATGGCAGTATGATAGAAGGGTAGTGTATAATGGAAGATTGAATAAATGTTTTCTAATGAAAGATGGAATAGAACATGTTTTGGTGCCTTTGATGGATCAACATGTAGGTACTGAAAGGAGAAGCATGGTGTTTGGATTCAAGGAGTTTGTTGAGAAGACCAAGAATAAGGTCTTAGCACTCATGAAGGAAGAAAAAGAGTGAGTGATCCATTGTGAGAAAGATAATGCAAGACAAATGTTTTCAAGTAAGAGAAGCAGTTAAGATCCATTGAAAAGGATCATGAAATGCAGTGAAATCCCAAAAAAGGCTGAGAGAGAACATGAAGTCCTTAAGGAGAGAGAAGAATGACTAAGAATGTCACTTGAGTCACCAAAGTGAATGTGATAACAACAAGAAACAGTATAACCTTGAAGAAGAGTAAAGGACATAGGAAATAGTCCTTGAAGATCTTATGAAATATCATGAAGAACAGGTGTAAGAGAAGACACAAGAGAGTGTCATGAAAGGAATGGAAGCAAACATGTCATTTGAAGACCAAAACAGAAGAGTGAAGGGAAGCTAGTCCTTGTAAGAAAACTAAACCAAGAAGAGAGCAATTTTGCAAGAGAAAATGAAGATGAATTCAAAAGAAAGAAGGATGATTTTCAAAAAGAGCAGCAATGTCTTGATGAAGATACCATGAGTAAAGAAGAACAAAAGAGAAGGATGAAGAAACAAGGCTTACAAACCAGCCTATGAGAGGATACAAGGGAAAAACAAGTTGAAAATATGCATGGAGTAACTAAAGAAGGCAGTGGAGCTCTGGTTTTTAATCTAATTATGTGTTGGCATGTGTGAATGCAAGTTGTAGGGATCATTTGTCAAGAATGGTCATGAATGGACCAAGAACAAGTAAATTTAGTAAAAGGTAGAACAATGAAATGTTCCTAAAGACCTCAAAAGGTCTGAAAATATCTTCTCAAAAAAATAGAGCCTACAAGATGCAGAGTAATGGAAATCAAAGCATTATGAAGTCAAAGAAAAGAGAAGACTTGAATCAACCAACCTCATGGGGCATGGCACAAAACCAAGAAGTAGTGAGTGAAATTGAAGTAATTTTGGAGTTTACATGGTTGCGGGTAGACCAAGACAAGTTTTCAAGAGTAAAGGAGTTTCTTATGTATTTTGGAGCAACAAGGAGAGTTTGATACAAACCAAAGAACCCAAAAGGATCCAAAACAAGTGTTTAACACAACAAGGAAGTATAAATGATATTTCTTATAAGTATGTTCTCAGACTTCATGAAAAATTTAGAGGTTGGAGTATTAATATTAGAGTGTTAATTATTCCAAGGGCAATTATAGAGGTAAACATGAACATAAGTAACAAATGTGAATAGGAATCTAGTCAATATAGTGAGTCTACTAGACTAATATCAGTTGAAAGAGAACAAATGTTTAAAATAGAGAACAAGTTGATGAAGATAGAGCATGAGGAGACCATGAGGAGTGTTCTAAGACCACAAAGAGTAACCACATGCAAGGGTGAACATATGAGAGAGAAAACAGGGAAGGTTGAGGAAAAATAAGTTGGGAAAGAAGATATTACAGTTAAAGAATCAGTCCTTAAGACTAAAGAAGAGCTTGATTTAGAGGTAAGTCTATGGAATAGTCTTCTTTGCAATAAATCAAAATTGTCTCGTATAGAGAAACCTCAAAGAGAAGCCAAAAATCGATGAAGAACTTAAGTTTCAGTCAAGGAAATCACCATTTAGAGAGCATGTGTGTTTCAATGGGAAGTCAAAACCAGAGAAAGAAGATCTTTGAATCTCTCATGTTGTTTCGCTCGAATGTTTCGGCTTCGGGAATAGAGTTGCTTCTATCCTTTCATTCCTTTTAGAAAGCAGATGAGGTTAGGGTTAGGAGGAATACCTGTTGAATGTCGAGATGGTGTGCGCACTACCGTAGAGAAAGATCGGGTTGAGTGCGAAGAACTTCTTTTTGTCTTGGAAGGACTACCTACAAATAAGAACACAAGACCACGGGATTTTAATTAGACAATAAATGAGGGAACCGCCTTGGGCCAGGAAATATAAAACTTCCTTTCGAAGGTGGTGGTTCCTGCTAATATGAATTAACACAAAAGGCGCAAAATATCAATTAAATTGTTTCGTTAAACTAGGTAGGGAAAGGTTGGTTTTCTGGTTTTGATCGAGGAACCGATGCCGTTATCGATAACCGATGCGATTCATCGATAACCGATACCGGTGGGTTCTAGGATCTTCTTGGTAGCTATGGTGTTTTGTAAGGTGGTTTATGGATGATATTAGGAAATGGGATGATTAGAAGTAAAAGGATAATGATTAGATGCAATGACACGTTGGGTAGTAGATTCGAGAGACGGATTTAGGAGGACCGAAATTCACAGAGAGCGAAGAAATGTTATAACAGAGGACATGCAAGATATGACTTACCTGGTTTTGGCAAAGATGCAAGTTGATATCCCTCACCGCAAGCACTTCGGTTTCTTCACTGCCTCGCTCTGTCAAGTGAAGATCTAGACTCTGTTCCTCGCTCGCAATGCTCTCTATTGATCAAGAAATCCTTCGACCGATCCCCAAATGAAATTATGATCCGTTGTTTTGGTGCCTGGGAGCCCATTTACAGTGGAACCGATGGCGGTTGCATGTAACCGACGGCTGGTCGAGTAGAACCGGCATCGGTAAGGAAAAAGTAGGCTATTTTTAGTAAAATAGCCCACCTTCCCTGCTTTTCTCCCGAGAGATCAGTTGCGGGCTTGGTCAAGTGGCTAGAAGGTCGGCTTTGGGTGCGAGTAAGGAGGCATTAGTTATGGATGTGAGTCTAGACCAAGTCATGGGTCCTAATTAGGTTAGTTTAGGGTTAGGGCTAGGTCATGATGAGGTGGCAAAGTGAGGTGGCGGGTAAGGTGATGTGGATTTATCAATTATAAGGTAATTAATAAATAATTGTGTAAGGTTTAGGTGGTGAGGTTAGATTGCGAGATGAGATGCGGGTCACAAGGGGTCGTAAGACACAAATTTGGTGTCTACATTAGCCCCTTATTGTCGTGTAGCTTGTTCTGTAAAGCTGCGCGGACAATAATATGAAGTGGTTTCTCATGTTAAAGATGTAGGTAATCCCCCTCAAATCTATCGCCGATTGAGTGAACGGGAAATCAGGGATAGGGTTGATAAAGGGTACATGTTGTAGAGATGATGGTAAGGTGGTGGGGTAGGTCCAAGGAAGCAGACGCATGTTGAAATGCAATAGTACGACGAGGGTACATGATTTGACAAGCAAACCAGCAATGTGTAGGCAAAGGTCGATAGTTTATCCAAACAAGGGTGATATAATCCTGGTATCCAAGGCATAGGAAGTAGCTCCAGGGTATATAACAGGTGAGGTACAGGAACGTTTAGGCATGTTCGGCAAAGACTCAAATGGTTGGTTTGGTTGAGATAAACGTCACGGTCTAGGTCTAGGCAAAGTTGGTCGACAGATCAAGTCAAGGACCCTAATCATGCTAAAACACGAACATGTGAGCTCGATTGAACAAAAGGTACATGATGGATGGATAAAATAAAACGTTGATTGTGGGTATGGTAGTGAAGTGATACGGCCTTGGGTCAGGCCAAGTGGTTGGGCGGTGGCCGGTCAGTGATCATAAGGGTAGAGTGAGGCCTTGGGGTCGGAGTCAAATTGTTAGGGTGAGGCCTTGGGTCGGGCCGGATGGGTAGGTTGAGGCCTTGGGTTGGGCTTAATGGGTAGGTTGAGGCCTTGGGTCGGGCTTAATGGGTAGGTTGAGGCCTTGGGTCGGGCCAAATGGTTAGGACGAGGCCTTGGGTCGGGCCAAATGGTTAGGGCGAGGCCTTGGGTCGAGCCGGATAGGTAGGTTGAGGCCTTGGGTCGGGCCAAATAGGTTAGGGCGAGGCCTTAGGTCGGGCCAAATAGGTAGGGCGAGGCCTTGGGTCGGGCCAAATAGGTAGGGCGAGGCCTTGGGTCGGGCCAAATAGGTAGGGCGAGGCCTTGGGTTGGGCCAAATAGGTAGGGCGAGGCCTTGGGTCGGGCCAAATAGGTAGGGCGAGGCCTTGGGTCGGGCCAAATAGGTTAGGGCGAGGCCTTAGGTCGGGCCAAATAGGTAGGGCGAGGCCTTGGGTCGGGCCAAATAGGTTAGGCGAGGCCTTAGGTCGGGCCAAATAGGTAGGGTGAGGCCTTGGGTCGGGCCAAATAGGTAGGTTGAGGCCTTGGGTCGGGCCAAATAGGTAGGTTGAGGCCTTGGGTCGGGCCAAATAGAGAAACAAATGGTGTTCAGCAAGGGTGGATATAGGCGATATGTGGTTAAAAAGGGGCAAATGGTAAATAGGGGCAAAAAATAAAATTGGGGGAAAGTTGGGTAGAGAACCGATGTCGATTCTGCCTGACCGATATCGGTTAAGGGACCGATACCGGTTCCTTAGGGCAAAATGAAACCGATATCGGTGAAAGGCGAATAACCTATAAAAAGAAAAATACGGCTTGTCATTGTCACTTTTGTTATTTGCAAACCAAATCGACTTGTCTGACGTGGAGAGTTGGGATTAGAGGCTTGATCGAGTGAGGTGGAGCTATTGTATTGGCGGAGAGAGTTGATAGTGGGCCCGATTAAGGAGGAGGCAAAGATTGATCGGGCCTGGGACCCAGCAGATCAGGATTGGAGCCATGGCACAGGCAGAGGAGCTGGAGGGGCTGGACCAGATGGACCGCCACCGCCCATCCCACCACGACGACGTGTCGTCGTTCGGGTAGATTCGAAACTCTTTAATTTGGTGATTTGGTTGTATTATGCTAAATTGGGGGTTTGGGTAGGAATTAACCTTTTTTAGGAAATAATGAGAAAATGGAAATGGTTTGAAAAAGGGAGAGGGTAGATAGGCTAGATAGGCTAAGGTGGGTAGGTGGGTAAGTTTTTAGGGTTTTGGGTGGGTAGATGGGTAGAAATAGGTAAAAAATGGGTTTTGGGGGCCGCGAGGGGGTTCGGCTCCCGGAGAGGACAGTGACCGATGTCGGTCACTAAGCGACCGGCATCGGTCGCACAATTTTAGGGAAAGGAAGACTTGTTGGTGACCCGGTTGGTCATGTCATGTATCGGCGGCGTCGGTAGCTTGTTTTTTGGGTTCAGGTGGGAGTGGAGTGGAGTGAGGGGTTGGGTTGGTTGTTTTGGGTTTGGGTTGGGTTGGGTTGTGGGGTGGGAGGGTGGAGAAGGGTTAGGTGTGGGGTTAGGTTTTGGGTTTTTGGATTGGGTTGCGGGTCGGTGTGGGGGTTGGGTTAGGGGTGGAGAAGGGTTAGGTGTGGGGTTAGGTTTTGGGTTTTTGGGTTGGGTTGTGGGTCGGTGTGGGGATTGGGTTAGGGGTGGGGAGAAGGGTTAGGTGTGGGGGGTTAGGTTTTGGGTTTTTGGGTTGGGTTGTGGGGGTCGGTGTGGGGGTTGGGTTAGGGGTGGAGAAGGGTTAGGTGTGTGGGGTTAGGTTTTGGGTTTTGGGTTGGGTTGGGTTTGGTGTGGGTGTGTAGGGGTGGTAGGTTGTTAGAGGGGGGCAGAGAGAGTCGGGTATGGTCGGGGGATAAAAAGGGGTGTTTAGATGATAAAGTAGATGTTGTAATAAAGAGTAGGTCTAAGGATGTGGGTTGGTTTTGCAGCACGTCAGCCGATTGACGATGCGGGATAGATGCCCCGCTTATCAGTGCGGATGAGGCCACACGTATCCGCGGCTCATCGGGCCATCATGCGCGAGGTGGGACTCGGTGGAGTCCAGAGGTACAGAGCGATAGAGAGAGATCACACCGATGGTCGCTCTCATCGAGAGATGGGATCCGATGACCAATGTGTTCCATCTCCCGACCGGGAGATGACCGTCACATCGAGGATGTGTATCGCATCCTTGTTACCTATCGAGGGAGAGGCGTCTTCCGAGTAGATTCGAGAGACTACGATGGACAAAGATACCTGCAGTTTTGGGGATGTAGCGCGCCATCGACCTACCATAGCAGCGAGTATCGGCACGGTGACATGTACCGTGCGCATCGACACGAGACACGACTCCGGCCGTGGTTGATGATGGTCGGGATCACCGCCGCCCTCCGGACTCGAGGGAGGCCGCTCCCACGAGCATTGATGGGGTACTGCTACTGGAGATGGTGGAGGAGCACACCTGTTACATGCCCTGGGCACCAAGATATCCAGTGCAATTATACAGGAGCTATGGGGCTATCACTTGAGGAGGCGATTTGGTATTTGTTCTACATTTTGTTACATTGTTGGGCATACGAGCACATCGTATGCATCGAGCCAAGAGGGTTACCCCAAGAGCCTGTGGGGCCACAGTCATATACCGATATGGCTTTGAGAGAGGTGGTTGGGGTCGTGGGCCACCACGAGCGATTATGGCGAGTCGGGATGTGGCATACTATAGACATCTGCAGAGGGCCTTACAAAGCAGAGACATTGTATGGAGACCCTACAGAGGTCACCACCCTGGCAGAGGAGCCCGCTTACAGTTGCGCCTAATCCAAGACACATTCCGGATAGTAGGATCTGAGGCCGAGAGAGTACAAGCGATACCCCCGGAGAGGGTACGCAGATGGGGCTGCGCAGGGACGAGCCACCTCCGTTCCTCAAGTAGAGAGAGATGATGTAGAGGCCCCACTGCCTGCACCACAGCCTTTGGATCCAGATTGGGTAGCAGAGAGGCCCAGCAGTGAGGGTGTAGATGATGTTTGGGTGCACGGAGCATACAGGTGTGGTGGGTCAGGCAGAGCAAAGCGTGCCCAGATAGACACCGCACAAATGACTTGACTTCAGCAGCAGTGATAGGAGAGAGAGATCAGCTCAGGGGTCAGGTGCAGCTCTTACAGGGCTAAGCTGAAGCAAAGACACACGTATAGGTGTCTTACAAGGCGGTGCTTAGCCCAGCTCAGTGCAGCACGCATGTGCAGCAAAGACCACCACCAAAGACCACACCCACAGTGCAGTTTTGCACAGCAAAGAAGACAGTACAAAGACCACCACCAAGAATGTACAGCCACAAAACCACGGCCCAGCATTGTGCACAGTACAGTACCATACCCACGAGCACCACCAGCAATGCACTAAAGACAGCAATGTGGGGCACTTTGGTAGTAGGTGTCAGGGGACCAGCCCCAGTACCTACGGTGGCTCGAGAGCGTTACATGGAGGCTAGAGCGGAGGCCCGATACTATCAGGATATTCTTGATGGTACCGGGGCTGATTATCAGCCCTATGCGGCACATAGAGCAGAGACCTCTCGGAGCCAGAGGTCTCAGGGAGGTGCAGCCACAGCTGGTGGGTCCGTCACAGGCAGGAGGCGAGAGGCACCACAGGGACCAGCGGGGAGAGGTGCCGAGGGCGGTGGGGAGAGCTGAGAGATCCCAGACATGGTGTATTGATAGATGGGCACTGGTCTGCGAACCGGGTGTATTGATAGAGGCCTGCGTGCCTATGTATTATTCATGTATTCATTTATTCATTTATCAGATACGGCTGCGAGCGAGTAGTAGGGGTCAGGATAGTGGATACCAGCCCGCGAGCCGTGAGTATATATCTTTTTTGATACGAGGGATTATTGCGAGCTGAGTGCGGCTTTGGTGGATTATGAGATCACAGAGGCCCCGATGTAGGGAACATTGTATTTTTGAAAATTTGTATATATATAGAGATGATGTTTTGATCCATGCGCAGTGTTCAAAATGTGTTTAAATATTTTGTTAATGGTTGGTAATATATAATGTATGATAAGTTTTAGTTGACATGTTGATAGATGGATGATGTTGATGTTTTTGTTTTTGCACGTATATATGAATGTCAGGTTATGTGATGAATTGGTGGTTTTGTGACATTGTGATATATGTAACTGATGAGTTGGATCCAAATGATGTATAGATTGATAGTTTCTTGATATCCGTAGTTGATGGTTTGTGTATTTGTATAAAATAAATGATGTTAATGAAATTGTAATGCTATGTGTGGTGGATGAACAAATGTGGTAAATTGTGTTGTTTATGCAGGAAAAGAGGCGGGCGCGACAAAAATTTAGGTGAGAAATGAAGAAAAGAACGCTGTTGAGAAAAGATAGGTGTGTAACCGATATCGGTTAGGAAACCGATATCGGTAGCTGATAGACCGATATCGGTTAAGTAACCGATACCGGTTATTTAGGTATGAGCTTTTCTAAAAATAGAAAAGCTAGGGTGGCAACTTAAGTTTTAATTTTAGAGCCATGCAAGAGGTTAAATACGCGAACGCGACGCTTTTTGACGACTGAGACAGGTATTTGCATGAGAGATTTGAGTGATAAGGAGAAGAGAGACAGGAAGGTGAATGCGATCGGAGATTCAGAAAGTGGAAAGGTGAATTTGAAAAGAGTGGTGATAATGGCAGGACGAGGAGAAACATCCAGCAGGCAGGGACAAGAGGGAAGACAAGGGCCACCTCAAGCTACTGCAACCCCAGAGGTAAATGTTTTGGTTGTGATTTGATTTTTGCATGTGTTATGAATAAGAGATTAAGTGGGTAGATATGAAGAAGAAAACATGATAGCAAGGGTTATAGGTGAGGTAAGTGTTACGTGGTAGGTAATCAAGGGTTTCGGGTATGTCTGTGTATACAGAGAGGAATAAACGAGCAATTTATTGTCGTAGGTGGTTGTTTTAGGCAAGATGTATGTAATTGACAGTGACCGGTAGCGGTTAGGGAGAACCGGTATCGGTTACTCAACCGATATCGGTTATGTATAACCGATACCGGTTACTGGAGGAATTTCCAGAATGTTTGAAAAACCCTGACGGATTGAATGGTTGTTTGTTGTTTTGGTGTATGCAGAAAGGCGAGGTTGAGGATGAATGATAATGTGCAAAGATGTTGTCACGGATCCGAGCGGATGTAACACCAAATGAATGGACATTGATAAATCGTTTGGGGTTAAGTGGAATCCGTTATTATTCACGAATACACGGAACCATGCTATGTTCGAGCATTGATTCGAGAGGTGGAATCCCGAGACAAATACCTTTATTCCGCCAACAGAGAGAGATGACATAACATTGGAAGATGTGTTTCGTATTTTGAGACTTCCTATTAGAGGAAAACCAAGATATCGTGCATTACCTAGCGTGGCTGGAGCGATAACAAAGAAAGATTTGGTCCATACGCCCGAGATTTGACACAACATGAGGTTTATCCTTTACGTATGGGGTAATGTATGCAGACACCCCGAGGAGACAAGGTTAGCAGCACAGTGATATTAATGATAGCGGTAGGGTATTATGCATTACCGAGGGCAGAAGGAGGAAGATTTCCAAAGGCATTGATGTGTGTTATCTGGGAGATGGTAGAAAGGAATGTTACGTTTGCATGGGCACCTGCATATTTGGCGGAGCTATACAGGGGTTTATGGGCTTGTAGGTGAAATCACAGGACGACGCTGGATTGTTCATACGTATTACACTGTTGGGCCTATGAGCACATTGTTTGTGTGCGACCAATAGGCCGACCCATCCAGTCGGGAGAAACCGGAGTGCAGAGGTTGGGATTCAGACGATGGGTCCAGACAGAACAAGAGGCCAGATCCCAGGCCGTGACGGGTGATATTGAGTATTACAGGCAGGTATGGGAGAGAGTGACGGTTGCGGACATCTGTTGGAGGCCTTACGGTAACTATATGGTAACAGAGAGCATAGCTGAGGAGTTAAGGGGTGTAGAGCGAATGAGGTGGATCGCGGGGCACAGGCCAGGTGAATATGAGAGGATTCCTATAGATCACGTGCGGCGACAATTTGGATTTGTGCAGATATACCGAGCTTATAGACCATATATGAGGATCGACGCAGAGGCAGTATTCTCACCTCCCCGGCCAACACCTCCAGAAGGGCCTGAAGAGGTAGCAGCCGATCGCAGGGTAATGGATGCAGGAACGACAGAGGCCTATAGATTATGGTGGGTAGCAGAACTGCGAGGTGTACGTGAGCGCCCTGACATAGCGGTGATTACAGCAGAGAGGGATCGTCTGCAGCATTTGGTTCAGCAGCTCCAAACACAGGTGAATGAGACAAGAGGATTGTTAGTGGTTGCGGAGTCACGGGCGGAGAGACTAGAGGCTGGAGTTCTCCATGCGAGAGGGCGTATTCATATGTTACAGAGAGATGGCATATCGTGGGGCGGTACCAATAGCCGTGGTACCTTTGAGGACAGAGAGACCCGGCGAGAGGGGTCGACGATCACGATCATCACCTAGTTCGGGATGAGGCGTGAGGGTCTAAATAAATGTTAGCAAGGTATAAGAATAAATAAGAGTACCGACCTGCGTGTCGATGATAGAGAAGATGTATTTGTTTAACATCTAAATAAAACGAGATATGTATGTTGATTTGAGTTATAATAATAAGAATGTTTTCGTTTTGACTTTCGGTGTTTTGAAAAAGGATAAAGAGGAATGTGATTAAATAGAAATACACAAAAATATTTATATTTACCACACATGATAGGTTATGGTAGGGGATGGTCAAGCTAACCTTGGGAGACCCCATGTCTCCGAAGTGCTACCTACATAGCCCTTTGCACAAAGCAAGGAGGGGCCTCAGACCGATGTAGTTCTCCCTTAGGATCAGGGAGAGGCGAATTCAGGCAATTTGGTACGGTTTAGGCAATTGGTTGGTTGGTAAAAATATTAAGATTAGTAAAGGTAAGGTTGATGGTGTTGGTAATGAATTGGTGATGTTGTAAAAGGTATGAGGGAAGCGGAAGTTAGCCTACCCAAGTAGTAGGGAATCGTGTCCTGATTAAGGTCAACACACAATCCTAGATGCGAGGCAAAGCAGAAAGAGTGCTCCGTAGATGAAGAGAGCTAAACAAACCACACCACGTAGAATGAGCTTGGAGCCCTAGGTACCGTGCATAGACGAGAAGTCAATAGGTGAAAAGAGTTGTATGATCACAATATATCAGGTGTACGTCACGTCCCTTGAGTTGAAACAAATGGTGAGGTGAGGTGGATGGTATAGCTGAGGTGCAGAGAACTTATTACAAAGTGAGTGTTCTGACGAAAGAGAACCTACCCTAAATAGACAAGTCCATGACTCAAAAGTTCTTTTGAATGAGGCTTTTATTTTATTGAATGTAAACTGATCGATGCGGGAAGTCTACAAGGGATATTGATTGTATTATTCTTGAGGTCTTCACGAAGCTGATCAATGCGAGAAGCTTCTGATAAAGGCTGACTGTGTATAGCTGTCCTTCGAGGAGCGTTTCATTTATAGTAGAGATATGATTGTAATGCATAATTGTCCTTCTGGGGAGCAATCTATATATAATAGCAGAAGAATAGTTTGGCATATAGCATGTCCTTCGAGGAGCAATCTATATTTAATTTAGATGACTAGATGTTCTTTTGGCGTGAAGCATCTAGTTTAGTAGGAAGTTTGACTCAAGAAAATCCCATAAGAATACGGCTTATTTTAATACTTTGAAGTCATGGACTAGACTAAAAAGGGGAAGGCATCATCAAGGGGAGGTGAGGATCAAACTTTGATAGTTATTATGAAGTGTAGGAAACGAGTGTATGTAGTGGTAAGTGAGCTCAAGGGACGAGCGGCAGGTAGATAAGAAGTGATATAACACTAATTTCAACAGTAGAATGGTCGAAGATGCAAGGCATTAAGGGGTTCAGGCTCAGGTTTACCATTAAGCGAAGCTAAACGATAAGTACCAGATCCATAGGTGTGAGTGATTATATAAGGCCCCATCCAATTGGGAGCAAATTTTCCATGTTTGCTCTTTTCTAGTTTGGTTACATGTTGATTCTCTTTGAGGACAAGATCACCAACCTTAAAGGTACGCTCATGAAGTCGCTTATCATAAGCATGTTTAATGCGTTTTTGATAGATTTGAAGGTGATCAAGAGCTGTAAGACGGCGTTCGTCAAGAAGCTCCAATTGGGCTAACCGCTCTTGGCGGAAATCATCGTTGGTGAGAATATCCTGAAGAGATATTCTAAGGGAGGGTATTTGTATTTCGAGAGGAAAAACAGCCTCGGTACCGTATACCAAAGAAAAAGGTGTGGCATTAGTAGAGGTACGAATGCTAGTACGATAAGCCCAAAGGGCAAAGGGAATGTGATCGTGCAATTACTTCGGATTCATTGACAACTTTCATGAGGATTTTGGTTAGGGTTTTATTAGAGGACTCGGCTTGCCCATTGGCTTGTGGATAGTAGGGTGATGAGAAGCTAAGTTTGATACCAAAGTTGTCGCAAAGGTCTTGCAACAACTTGTTTTTGAAAGATTTACCATTATCTGTTATTAGGCGATGAGGAACACCAAAACGACAGATAATGTGATGGTTAATGAATTCGACAATTTTTTCTTTTTTGATTGAAATGAGTGGAATAGCCTCCACCCATTTTGTGTAATATTTGGTCACTGTGATTATCCAACGGTGACGTTGTGAAGAGGTCGGGTGAATCTCACCAATAAGGTCTAAACCCCATTGTGAGAAGGGCCAAAGATCTCGAGCGACCTGGAGCGGGTGGCTAGGAGTATGTTGAAGGTTGGCATGTTGCTGACACATAACACAACGCTTAACATATTCAGAAAGTAGCAGTCGTTATTGAGAGTAGGCCAATAATAACCAAGGCGAAGGATTCGTTTGGCCACGGCAAGGCCGCTAAAATGTCCACCACAAATACCGTCATGGACCTGTTGGATGGTATGAGTGGCCTCCGCGCCAGTTAGACAGCGAAGGAGGATGCCATCAAAGCCACGTTTATAGAGGAGTCCCCCCATGACAACATAACGTGAAACACTTTTAAGAAAAGCACGTTTGCCGTTACTAGTAAGGTCAGGTGGGAGGACAGAGATTGTAAGGTAGTCGTGAAATTGGTGGTACCAGGTATCCTGCGAACTAGTAGACACAATATTTATCATACAAACTACCGGGGTTGAATAGGATGGGGCAAAAATTTGCTGGACCACAACGAATAATTCAGAGTCAGTTGGTGCGGCGGGAATTTGCGAGGCTAGGCAAGCCATAGTGTCCGCAAATTTGTTAGTGGAGCGTGGAATGGTTTGTATAGAATAGTGAGTAAATAAGGCTAGAAGTGAATCCACGTAGTGTTTGTATTTTTGAAGTTCCTCGTTTTTGCATTGGTAGACGCCCATAACTTGATTGACTACCAATTGAGAGTCGCCAAAAATGTTGATAGATTTGATGCCTAAGTGTAACGCAACTTGGAGACCCAGAACAAGGGCCTCGTATTCCATTTGTATTATTAGTGGTGCAAGGGAAATCGAGTCGGAATGAAAGAGGCATAGGCTCGGCGTCGAGAGGAATAAGAACAACGCCGGCTCCTCCGCGCGGCATTTAGATCCATCAAGAAGAGGGTCATTGGGTACGACTCTTCCGTGAGTGAAAGAGTGGCGATGAGTTCGTCGGGAAGGTAAAATTGGTAAATTGTTCCCTGCAAAGGAGCTTCGCAAGTTGGTCTCTGCGAGTTTGTCCTTTGATGGATTTCGGTGGACAAACTCAAGGTCAAGGTCGGCGAGAAGCATGAGCCATCCGGCAATGCGTTGGTTCCAGATGAGGTTTGGCATACATGTAATGGATGGGGTCCGTATTGGTGATGACGAAAGTCTTGTGATTTAGAAGGTAGTGTCGGAGTTTGGTGGCCACGAATGATAGGGCTAGGCATAACTTTTCTATATGTGTGTACCTAGTCTCATAGTCCACCAAAGTACGACTTATATAATAAACGGCTTGTTCGCGATTCTCAGAGTCACGATGTGCAAGCATGGCTCCTACAGCGTGGTCGGTGGCGGAAAGGTAAAGGTAGAAAGGGCGGTTGTCTTGGGGTGGGATAAGCACGGGTGGTGCAAGAGATAGGATTTGAGAGCTTCAAGGCTTGGTGACATTCTTCGCTCCATTGGAATGCAATATCCTTTTAAGGAGGTGATGGAAAGGTTGACATCGATCTGAAAGTTGGGAGATGAAACGTCGGATAGATTGGAGCTTACCTTGTAAACTATGCAATTGTTTGAGATTTTGGGTGGGGGCATTTTCTAGGATAGCTTTGACTTTAGATGGATCGACCTCAATGCCACGCAAAGAGACGATAAAGCCAAGAAGTTTTCCGAAAGAACACCAAAGACACATTTCTTCGGTTGAAGGCGACGAATATTATAACAAAGCGATCAAAGATAATGGTTAAAACATCGAGATTTTCACTACGATGTTTAGACTTGCCGAGAAGATCGTCGACATAATCTTCAAGGATGGTGTGCATAATGTCATGAAAATGTAGGTCATAGCCCGCTGATAGGTAGCACCGGCATTCTTAAGGCCAAACGGTATGACACGATAACTGAAGGTTCCCAAGGAGTTATGAAGGTAGTTTTGTGTTGATCGGCAGGGGCAACCAAAATTTGGTTGTATCCTGAAAAGCCATCCATGAGAGAGAGCATCTCATGACCTGCAGTTAGATCAACAAGTTGGTCAATGCTAGGTAAGGGGAAGTCATCCTTAGGGCAAGCGAGGTTAAGATCCCGGAAATCTGTGCATATCCGAAGTCCCCCTGTCGCTTTAGTGACAGGTACGATGTTAGAAATCCATTGAGGATAGTCAATAGGCAAGATGAAGGAAACAGAAAGGAGTCGTTGGAGCTCCTCTTTGACCAAGAGAGCAATGCGTGGATGCATTTTTCTCAATTTCTGTTTGACTGGTTTGGAATCGGGGTTTAGGGTGATGTTATGGACGGCAATGGTAGGATCAATTCCTGGCATGTCAGCGTAAGACCATGCGAAAGCTTGGTTGCGAGCACGGAGAAAGGTAGTAAAGGCGGCTTGTTCTGATGTGTTAAGGGATTGTCCAATCTTCACAATGTGAGGATCCTCCTCCGTGTGGATGTTGATTTCTATGGTAGATTCGTTCAGCATGGTTTGGGTTTCAGATGGTAAGGCTCGTTGAATATAAGAATCATCCACGCCAAGGTAAGTGAGGATGGAGTCATCGTCCTGGCATTCAACAACATTAATCAAAGGCGAATCCTCTTCGATCATGTCTGGATACAGAAGGGGAAGAGAAGATGGGTCCTCATTATCGCGTTGATAAGTGAGAGGACCTATGAAGATAGCATTTATGAAAAAAAAAAAAAAAAAGTTAGGAGGGATGGATTCAGGGTCTATAGATTCTGTGGGTGATGATGGCAAAGTGGGTGATGATGGTTTGGTAGGGGCGACGTCTTCTTCTTCCAGGATACAGCTGACAGGAGGTGTCTCCTGTGTAGGTGTTTCGGGAAAACCGAGACCACTGCGATCATTATGTTTACGGGTAGTCACGGGAATGAGTGTATGTCGGCCTTGTTCATAAAGACCAAAACCAAAGCCTTTCCAAGCACAACGAGTCAAGAAGGTGAGGGCGAAACGACGATTTGTCAAGTATTGAAAATTGGATTGGAAGGGAACCACACCAAGAGGAGGTTCAGGGATAATGGAGGATGCGTCAACACCCCCATACGTTAGGTTAGTGCGGCAATGGGGTGGTCCGTAAGAGATTATCTCCCCCACGCGACGGTCGTAGGTGGGATGTGCATGTAATTGTCCGTACTCCTGCGGGGTAGGGAAAGAACTAACGTTATATAGGCGGTACTCCCCCAGTGTAAGGCACTGAAAAACATCTACTAAGGGGTCGGAGGTTGGAATGTTAGCTGCAGGAAGGGAAGTGGTTTTTGCGATGGTGGTTTCATCACCAAGGCATAAGCGCGGTTGAGGTGGATGGTTGAGGTACATTTGAAGAGGATGGTTGGGTTGAATGTATGGGTGTCTTGATTGGTATAAGCACATCGTTAGGGCGGTATAACATATTGCAGGTTTTAAAGGGGGGAGGGTCAGCTTTTACGGTGTAGGACTTTCCCTCGTACTCAAATTTTATGCATCTATGTAATGTTGAGGGAACGCATCCCATGGCTCGGATCCAAGGACGACCCAGCAATATATTATATTGGAACTCTCCCTCCAAGACATAGAAGAGTTCGGGTAAAGTACGTGGTCCTACCCGAATGTTGAGGATCACGGTGCCTAAGGTAGAAGTAATAGCGTCATTGAATGACCGCAACATGATGGGGTTGGCACACATGCAACTAGAAGGGATATTCATTTGTTGGAAGGCTTTTGAAGAGATGATGTTTAGGCTAGCGCCCCCGTCAATCATAACCCGACGTACTCGAATGTCCCGGACGTAAGCGGAGATGAAAAGGGCAGGGTCAGGGTCTTCTGTACCAAAGTCGACAATTTCATCTTCCGAGAAACTAACTGCAGCGGCTTGTTGTACCGAGACAGAAGTGGTGGGGGAGATGGATTGTTTGGTGAGAGAAGCAACATGATTGGGTGTTAGAATGGAGGTGACAGGTAGGGTTTCATTAGGTAAAACCTCTATCCCTTGAAGGATCTCAACGAGAGCTTGTCGATGAGATTCAGAAGTCTGAATGAGATCATACAATGTCATTTTTACGGGCGATTGGTGAAGCTGTTTAATCATATTTCGGTGGGCAATGCCATTAGAGACGGGATAGGCGGGTCCGCGAATGACCACTTTAGGTGGTGGTGCAATCGGGATGTTTGACGGAGAAAGAGATGCCGCAGGTGTGTTTTCTTTTGCTTTCCCATTGTTTTTCGCGCCTCTAGAGTAATGACACTAATCATATTAATCTCGTAGACCTGAGATGAGGAAGATGGTTGGGATAACTCATGGTCTTCAAGAGGTGGGGTTGTAATAATGATAGATCTTGGTGAGGTGGGGACAGATGGTATAGGAGAGGGAATGGAAACTAAAGGTCTCTCCCTTCGTAAGTTGTCTTTCTTAATCTTTCTATCCGGGAGAGGTGACTGACGAAGGATGGTTTTTAGAGCTTTGCATCCCTCCACATCATGTCCTGGTGTGCGGTGATAAGCGTAGATTTTAGACTCATCGTAACCCATAGGTCGGGGTTTAGACGGGTCATAAGGTCTAAGTGGAGGTAGGGAAATGGTCGCATTCTCCACCAACATAGCAAGGATTTTGGCGTAAGATCCTTTGAGTGGGTCAAAATCGGAAGAGGATGAGGGTATTGGTTGTGCGGGTTTTGGTAATGTTTGGGCATGATTGGTTCGCACGGGTGGTGGTTTAGCCGAGGGGTGTTGATACATGGTTTTCACTAAACGTGATTTCTTTGGCGTAGAAGCTATGTTGGATGATGAGGCCGCAGATGATGTGGTATCAGAAAACAACCACGGGGAAATAGGAGTGACCGAACACAAATCTTTTGATGATGGAATTTGTTTAGGGTTGATAGTGGACAGATATGCGGAGTGACGGTGTTGCTATACCCTGGAATTTCTGTATGGGTGCGGAAGGCGTAGGTTGTTTTGAAGAAAACGCAGGAGGTATGATATATTGATGTAAGGTAGAGGGATGGGGTCCCAATATGGAAGGTAGGTATGACGATGATGGTTTTGATTGTGATAGGGGCACGGATTGAGTTTGTCTCTAGGTGGCGGGATGATTTATTTTGGATAGATCAAGTCGCTTAGGCGGGTGCGTTAGACTGGTCATTGGTGAGGTCCCAAGCGTAGGGGAAGATCTGGTTAAGTTGATAGAAGTGGACGAGGCATTTGGTAGAGGTGAGGGGGGTGAAGGTGAGAACAGGGGCATTTTAAGCTTCTGTAAACACTTCGGGTATATGGTGGAGACATCAGGATCAGTCATTTGCATTTGAGTAGAAAAAGGGGTACTCAAACGTTCCCATAGGGCCTGTCTATCTTCTGTGGAATGACAGTCTCCAGGTGTGATTTGTAATTTTTGTACGGAAGAAAGGTGGGTTGTAATTCCAGTCCACTGCGGGTGTGACACAGGAGGTAGATGAGGCACTGTATCAATAGATGTTAAGAGGTCCACCGGTTGTTGAAAAGATTTAGGTGATGAGGGACTAATAGGTAGGAGGGCGTGTTTGAGGGGATCTGTCATGTTTAAAGAATGTGGTGATGTCAGTGTAAGAGATTTCTCGTCTAAGGATGTCAAAAGGAGTGGTGAGCCTTCCTCTTGTGCAGCAAGAGCGGTAGAAGGGGACGTTTGGGAAATAGATAAATTGGATAACATCCGCTCACAGTCTTGTAGGGATGTGGTGTAAGAAGACTCGTCGATGAGAAGAGAAGTCCGGGCAGTTAACTCTTCTATGGGTAAAGGAATGATTTCACTTTGGCTTGATGGTGGTGAAGGAGGTTCAGACTCCTGTGTTGGTGGAGAGGCTTGATTCAAAAATTTTCAATAGAGGCTTTTGGCTGAGAATCGAAGACTGCATGGATCTCATGAACACTCTCCTCGGCTAAGATATCTTGGTTTACGTTTATCGTTGGACGAGTGATTCGTGGAATGGCTTGTTGAAAATTTTCAGATTTCGGTTAGCAGGGGCGTTAGGATTATCGAGGGTTATATCCCCTGCATCAACCATTTCCTGCACTATGTTTTTCAACATCTTGTAGTTTTCATGACTATGTCCTTTTACGCGGTGAAAGTTACAAAAGTCATTTTCTTTGTACCAGGAAGGTATTGCGCGGGTGGAGTCAAACCCAGAGTGAGGTTTAACAGGGGGCAAGGTGATAGCCCCAGCTTTGAGCAATTTCTCCAGGATGACGCCATAAGTTTCTCCCAAGGGAGTGTAATTGGTGGGCTCGGCCTTGTACTTATAAGTGGTTTTCGGTGGAGTATTGGACGGTGTTTGAGATTTGACCATTACCGCGTGGACAACTCCTTTTGATTTAGAAGAAGTGGACGCGTGAGGAGTGGTGGTGTTTGGCTTGTTGGTAGAATCAGGAGTTCGGAAATTGGGGTTTTTGTTACGTAACCGCAATTTCTCTTCTTCTAAGGCTTAAATTTCTAGTTTTCGAGCCATGGTAAAGGCCTCGTCGAATGTGCGGAAAGTTTGAATTTGGAGGGTAGGGGAGATGTGCTTAGCGCAGGCCCGCGTAAATAGTTCGATAAGTTCGGTTTGAGGCAAGGCATACGTAAGTTGGTTGATAAGGCCCCGCCATCGTCCAACGAAATCTGCGATAGATTCGTCTTCAAATTGTCGGATGGCATAGAGGTCGGTGATAGATACTTTCTTGGCAATGTTAATGGAGAAATGATCCAAGAAAGATTGGGCTAGTTGGTTAAAAGAGAAGATCGAGTGCTGGGTTAAAGCACTGTACCACTCCAAGGCGGGTCCTGATAAGGACATGGGAAGGTGCGGAGTAACAAGGCATCATCATGGGCAATCAAATAACAAGCATGTCTAAATGATCGCAAGTGTTGTTGAGGATCCTCTTTACTGTTAAAACGAGTAAATTTTGGCAACTCCCATTGAGGAGGTATGAATGAAGGGGGACATGAAGGGTGAATGGGCTCCACAAACTTGCTCGTATGTCAAGGCGCTACGACTTCCCAAACAAGAAGCCTAGTCAGTTGTGCATTTTGTCCATCATTTGTTTGATGAAAGTCTCGTGGTTGGATGAGATGATGGTGCCACAGAATAGGGATGTCCCATATAAGGTGTTGAGGTTACTGGATACGTGTATGGGAATGAAAAGGTAGGCGGAGCTTGAGAAGGAAAGCTCGTGTGAATAGGTGGCAGAGAGTAAGTCATGAATGGAGTGGTCTGAAAGAGAGATGAGGTAGGGGCAGTTGGTGGTAACGATACGTGGGGTCCAAGATTAACCAAAGGAAAGCTAATCGGGGTCGTATGAACCTCTGAAGCCGTCGGATTGGGAGACGGGGCTAGAGATGCAGGAAGTAAGGCAGTGTTATCAGGAGGAGTGGGAGCTAAATGAGCAGCTATACTAATAGGCATGCCAATAAGGAGCTGACCATCAGGCGTACGGTCAGGGGCATGAGACAAATAGTATCTTGCCGAGTACTGGGATTAGCATCCAGAAATTTGGCAAAGTCCTTGTCTCCTACAGGAATTTGGGGGATCTCACTGGTATCCGTAGGGTTCCCTATAGAATGTGAAGGGGGTGATTCAGGCAAAGACACAGAGCAGGCATGTGAAACCATGGCGGCGGCTTGCTTCCGAGTAATGACAACCATGGACAAGAACACACAGGAAAGTTTCAATCTATCAAGAACAAAAACAACCTCAGAATGATGAATTTGGCAAGTTCTTTGGTTTGTCGTAATGATGAAGACAGTAACCGAGATCGGTTTACTAACCGGTGTCGGTCACAGAGAAAACGACGTCGGTCCCTTAACCGATGCCGGTGTCAAAAGTCTAAGATAAGAAGATATAAAAGGCTGCTAATTTGATTTTTAGCAACGTTGAGTATATTTATCAACTTATTGATCACAGAAGACAAAGTATGACAGAGAAAACAGAATTTGAAAACAAGCAAGATGCACACGCAAATCCAGAGACTAATCCTAGGGTTAATTTTAGTTATCGTGGGCTTATGCCTTTAGACGTAAGATGATGTCAGAATCCTAAACAACAAGACCTAGGGGAAATGTCAAGTTTGTTTTGGCTTATAAGGTTACCTCAATCGGGCGGAGGAATACCGCGGAAAAAGGGGGATGTTTGAGCTGTTGTGTTAATGGTGAAGTGATTCGGTATGTGTTGTGCAGTGAAACTAGGGTTAATTTCCTGTCAATACCGTGGATATCACCCCCACGTGTACGACCTGTTACTTAATCTATGTTCACTAGAATTGAAGAACAACAAGCAGGAATGCAATGCATGTGTTTTAAACCCAAATCGAAAATTATGTTCGATGAAGCAAGAGAGATGACTTTCACTAATGCGAAACTAGGAAAGCAAGACAAATTCTTTACGAAATATATAACAAAAGCAGCAACAACAAATATGCTTCCTAAAATGAAAATAAGCAAGAGAAAGAAACCCAAAATGGGTCCCACCAGGCGTGCCAAAATGTTTCGCCTCGAATGTTTCTGGCCTCGGGAATAGAGTCAGTTTCTATCCTTTCATTCCTTTTAGAAACATATGAGGTTAGGGTTAGGAGGAATACATTTGAATGTCGAGATGGTGTGCGCGTGCATTGTAGAGAAAGATCAGTTGATTGCGAAGAACTCCTTTTTGTCTTGGAAGGACTACTGCAAATAAGAACACAAGACCACAGGATTTTAATTAGACAATAAATGAGGAACCGCCTTGGGCCCAGAAATATAAAACTTCCTTTCGAAGGTGGTCGGGCCCTGCTAATATGAATTAACACAAAAGACTCGCAAAATATCAATTAAATTGTTTCGTTAAACTAGGTAGGGAAAGGTGGTTTTCTGGTTTTGATCGGAGGAACCGATGCGATTGTTATCGATAACCGATGCCGGTTATCGATAACCGATACCATAAGTGGGTTCTAGGATCTTCTTGGTAGCTATGGTGTTTTGTAAGGCTAGTTTATGGATGATATTAGGAAATGGGATGATTAGAAGTAAAAGGATAATGATTAGATGCAATGACACGTTGGGTAGTAGATTCAGAGAGACGGATTTAGGAGGACCGAAATTCACAGAGCGAGTAAGAAATGTTATAACAGAGGACATGCAAGATATGACTTACTTGGTTTGGCGAAGATGCAAGTTGATATCCTCTACCGCAAGCACTTCCTGGTTTCTTCACTGCCTCTCGCTCTCGTCAAGTGAAGATCTGGACTGTTCCTCGCTCGCAATGCTCTCTATTGATCCGTAAATCCTTCGACCGATCCCCAAATGAAATTCCGATCCGTTGTTTTGGTTTGGGAGCCCATTTACTGAGGAACCGATGGCTATTGCTATGTAACCGACTTGGCGGTCCGAGTAGAACAAAGCATCAGAAGGAAAAAGTAGGCTATTTTTAGTAAAATAGCCCACCTTCCCCGATTTTCTCCCGAGAGATCGATTGCGGGCTTGGTCAAGTGGCTAAAAGGTCGGCTTTGGGTGCGAGTAAGGAGGCATTAGTTATGGATGTGAGTCTAGACCAAGTCATGGGTCCTAATTAGGTTAGTTTAGGGTTAGGGCTAGGTCATGATGAGGTGGCAAAGTGAGGTGGCGGGTAAGGTGATGTGGATTTATCAATTATAAGGTAATTAATAAATAATTGTGTAAGGTTTAGGTGGTGAGGTTAGATTGTGAAATGGGATGCGGGTCACAAGGGGTCGTAAGACACGAATTTGGTGTCTACACATGTTGCATTAGTTAAGACACATGGCTAAGTGAGTTGTTGAGTGTACAAGGAGGAGAGTGTGTTCTTGAAGAAGAAGCATTGGTGTGTTACAAGAAACCTAAGGAGAGCCTTAACACAAATATGGAAGAACATAATGAGGGTATTCTCAAGTCAAAAATGGTTGAAGGTGACAAGAAACCAGGAGATAAACTTGGTATTGACAGTAGAGAAGTTCATGGTAACTTGAATACAAGAGAGAATGAAGCAAAAGGAGAAAGTCTAGTGAATAATGTTTGGGGACATCTAGAATTCCATTTTCGGAATAAAAAAGAAGGAACTCGTGCAAGGAGTTAGAGTAAAGAAGAGGACAAACAAATACAATGGTATGGAAAGAAAATGAAGGAAACATATAAACTCACAAATGAGTTTGAATTCAATATTGAAGACCTGTACTTCACTAACAAAGTAAAGTAAGCTTATGAAGAAGCCAAGTGTGAACAAGAGCCAGAAAATGGTGATAGAGCAGGTTAAGAAGATATTGGAGCATTGGGAATTGATGTTTAATACAATCCTAATTGTTGTGATTGCAGGAAAACATGAAGAAGACAAGGCAGGTTCTCTAACAAGACTTATGATGAAGCACATTAAAGAATAAGTGAAAGAAACAAACATGAAGACCTAACTTATGAAGAGGAAGAAATGCAAGTGCAAGTTCAGAGTGGTGGCAGGGAGGAGAAAGATACAAACAAGTCAAGATGTACAATCCAAGGAGACAAGAAAATATTGGAAAGCATGGAGAAGGAAATTTAATCACTTGAAGACCCATGAGCGAAGCCCGTGGAAAAATTTCAATTTGAGTGATTGTTGATGGTTTTCTTTGTAGATGAACTGTTAGAGCCGTTGGATACCTTAGGTTAGTGGGACGTGCACCCTAAGGTAACCTCCATATTTTAAAGAAGTTGGATCTTCTTTGTGGTGTGAGATAGGGTTAGGAGAAAACTTAAAGAAATGTAAAACTAACTAAGGCGATGCACCGAAAAGGGAAGAAGTTAGTCACGAATACGACTTCTTGAATTGGGAAGAGGTGAGTAATGAAAAGGGTGGATGAAATGCACCACATGCCATAGATGATTCACATAGAGTCCTGCTTCAAACTACTTAAGCACAAATTTGGAGAACAATAATAACATTAAAACATGCACAATATACCAATATCGAAATAAAGGATATCAGAGACAATACATATATACAAATGATGGACAAAATGCATCACATGGCATATTATATTACTCCAAGAAGTATGCACAATATTACAACAAATAAGAGGAAAGAAGAGCGTTATTACAAAAGATCAGAGAGAAGGAAAGAGTTACTGAGACCTCTTGCGCTTTTATAGAAGAGGAACTGAGACAAGAAAGACAAATTCGGTAACTCTCGATATGAATATATTTTAAAACCTTCCATTTACAATATATAGGATGGGAAGAAGATAAGAAGATCATTCCCAAACTATTTTCCAACTACTTTGTTAATTATGGTAAATGGTGTGAAGTGACAGAAGTAGATTACGAGATCTGTCTCACACTTCCCCATGATTTTTTTCAAGGAGTGAGAGCCATACTCATTTAATACATCTTTGAACTATTTTGCAACCGACTCCCTTAGATCGGACATATTCTTTCAAATATTTATTACATATCTAAACTTTATGCATTAGGCTCTGGGATCATGATTTCGGCGGCACCTATTTTTATACTATTCTGTTAAAAATGACCCCTCGAGTGCAGGTGAACAAATTGAGTATTCATAGGTTTGCACTCTTCACATGGAACTATGCATTAACTTTGTTACTGAAAAGACCAATCGAATGACCCTTTGTCTTTGATCTTTTGAAAAGATCTTGAGCATTTAAAACTTTTAGATAGGCTTCATAATTTCCCATACATGGTATTTGGCTTCTCATCAATCCTTCGCAACCTACTTTGAACTTGGAGCCCATTTATTGTGAGATCCATGTGGAGGCAAAGTGCTTCTCTAGGTCTCTGCTTTCTTCGTAGCTTTTGGAAGTGCATCGGGCTAACACTTGGCATCGTCCGTAAGCCTACTACTCTCCTTTGAGCAAGTAATGGACCTGCCACATATTAATGTGAAGACTTTTTCTTGGGAGGGACACTCATAGTTGAATCCACGTGTAATCCCCGTAGAATTTTGAGGCTTTCTTCCCCTTTTGATTTTTGGAACTTGTGCCAGGTTGACACTTGGCATTGTCCACAAGACCGCTTTATTTTGAGTTGGCTTTTCCCGACTTAGTTTTTCATCATTGATTCAGCTAAGTCTTTCTTCCATGTTGCCAAAGGCTTGACCCCTGGTGGAATTCGAATCTGCAGGAACCTCAGAGCTTACTTGTTCAATTTTAGTAGGAATCTACTTGTTATCTAATTTTAACGGGTGGTGGAGGAAATTAGATAATAGTTCTGGCAACTCATAGGGGACCATTATCCTACTAACTGGGATGAACCCACTATCTCCCGCTATCTATTGGGAATGGAGTCTATATCTTTACCATGAGCTGATTTGAACCTTGATTCCAGAGTATTTGAAGTGTCGTTGCTTGCTTCTAGAGCCACTAGTTGATCCTTGTGCCTTCATACTCTCACAAGGAAACTCTACAACTTTGTTTTGTGAGAGTAGAAAATTGAAGAATTAACAAAATTGCTCCCTTGACTGATTTTAGTTGCTCTACATTTACTTGGATTGAAATTTTCAACTATTACAGATAACTGCGAATCCCCCTGCTACGATCATTAGAGAGTCCGGTGCATTTAATTGGAGTAATACAAACATAAGCTATACAAAGATAAATCATACATGCCTCAAATGAGTCATGCAAAGTGTGTGCAAGCACTTATTCTACTGAAATAAATCTACTCCTACTCCTAGGCTAACCAAACTTGAGAGAAGCTAAACAAAACCTGAAATAGGTAGGGAGAAATAACTTCCTTTCTTATAAAGTATGGCCATGTAATTAATTTAGCAATAGATATGGCCTGTAATAAGAGTGAAAAATTACCTTTCACTCTTCCACCCATGTATTAAAAAACAAAAAAATACCTCCAGATGCTTCTCATTTGGTTAGAGGTGTTGCGATTGACCCTTGGGGCTTTGAAGATTATCGTCATGATTTGAGGTGAGCATGACAGGTGTTAGCTTCTCCATGAGCTCTGGTGTGGCCAAAATCTTGATGGGGCGGGACTCGATCCATTGTGCTTTCCCGTTGCTATGAAATTCATCTTTTGAAATGAGGCCCTTTTGCAGATCTTCCTCATTGATACTATCCTTATCCTCTTTCTCCTCCCCTTTTTAGCGGCTTCGCCAAAAATCTAGACTCTTTGATCGAGAGCAAAAACCTTCAATGATATTTGTCTGCAGAGCCTATGAATTTGATTCTGGGAACCGTCATGAGTAGTAGGCTACTTTGGTTTCATGATTGATGAAGCAATAAAGGTTGTGATTTCCATGGGATATTATTCATTGAGATATCCCCCAAAATATGATAAGCAATCAAGCCTATTGTCATCCTGTTGTGTAAGGGTCCCTCCTTTTATGATGGTCTTTGAGTCTGCAAATTTTCCATCATGAATTAAAGTGTTGGAGCTCAAAGCGGTTAAGTTTGGAGACTTCGGGGAGCATTCTGCGGTCGTCGCTTTGTGGACGTTGATGTGCCGTCACTGTTAATATGTTGTTAACTAGATGTTAACATCGTGACAGTTTTTCCAGCCGTGGGAAGTTGAAAGGTCACGACTTTCAAACTTCTAGGGTCAGCTTTAGGACTTCTTAAAAGGATTGTAATCCTATAAATAGAGGTGTTATGGTATCTTGAAGATATCTTGAGTGTTCAAGAGGTCTTGAGTCTTAGTGATCAAGAGGTGATCAAGAGTGATCAAGGTTAAGCAATTGGGTGTCAATTGTGGTTTAGATGTGGTTTAGCATCTTTGGAATTCTATTGTGAGTTCATAATTGAGAGAAGACTATGAGAGTTGTTTTACTCTTGTTGATAATAAAATCTGAGCAAGTTCTTGGTGGACGTAGCCCACATTGGGTGAACCACATTAAATCTTGTCTTGTCTTCTTTTGTCCATTATTTATTTATGCTTTTATATTTCGTAAGTATAATTATGCTATATAGTTTCCTATCTTTGTGGTTTGAGGAATTGTTTCCGCATATCTGTTCTCTAATTCCTAGCAATTGGTATCGAGCTTTGGTGGGTTTTTCTGAAGTTTTAAATCACTGGGAAAGTTTAACTAGAGTGGGAGCTATGGCAGATGAGGGAAGATTGAGGTTTGAGAAGTTCAATGGGTAGATGGTTTGTGGAAGATGCAAATGGAGGATTACTTATATCAGAAGGACCTCCATGTTCCTTTGGCTGGAAAAGAAAAGAAACCTACAGCCATGTCGGATGAGGATTGGGAGTTGCTGGATAGAAAGGTGCTCGGGGCAATTCATTTATGCCTTGCATCTTCGGTTGCTTTCAACATATCACAGGAGAAGACCACGGAAGGTTTCATGAGTGTGTTGGGAAATTTATATGAAAAACCCTCTGCCTCTAATAAAATATTTTTGATGAAAAAGTTATTTAATATGAAGATGTCTGAGAATGGTTTTGTTGTTGATCATTTGAATGAATTTAATACGGTTGTGAGTATGTTAAACTCGGTAAAAATTGACTTTGATGATGAGGTCAGGGCTTTGTTGATTTTGTGCTCCTTACGATATTAAAGGACAACTTGGTTATGGCTGTAAGTAATTCATTCGTAATAAATCAAAGCTAAAGTTTGAGGATGTATTAGGTGTGATCCTAAGTGGGAAATGTGAAGGAAGAGCACCGAAGATTCTTCTACTTTTGAAACACTTTGACGGTGGAGAGCAGAGGGAGACAAAAGAATAGAGGCCATGGGAAGTCGAATGGATCATGGAAGGTCAAAGTCCAAGAGTAAGTTAGAATGTTGGCACTTTGTGGGAAGGTTGGTCATGCTAAGAAAGATTGTTGGGCTCTTCGGGATAAGAAGAACAAGGAGGAAACTAAAGAGGTAAATTTGGCAACAGGTGATGTTTGTCAAGATGCCTTAATTCTTTCTTTAGATAATATTGTTGAATCTTGGGTATTAGATTCGTGGGGCTTCTTTCCATGCCACCTCACATAGACATTACTTTTTTTGATTTTGTTCAAGGTGATTTTGGACATGTATATCTTGGTGATGATGAACCATGCAACATAGTAGGGAAAGGTTGTGTTCAGGTAAAAATTTAGAATGGGAACACATGGCTACTTAAGGACGTCAGGCATGTGCCTAAGTTGAGGTAGAACTTGATATCAACGGGACAAATAGGTAGTGATGGTCAGTACGGTTAGTTTTACAATGGATTATTGGAAGGATACTAAGGGAGATCTTGTGGCTACAAGAGGTAAGAAAACTGGTACTTTGTATTTAACCAGTGGTGCTGATTATTGTAATTTAGTTGTTGCAGATGAAGATGCAACTTTGTGGCATCGAGACTAGATCATATGAGTCATAAGGGCATGCAGATTATAAAGGACAGTTACCCGGATTAAAGGAGTTAGATTTGGATTTCTGTGAGGACTGTGTTTATGGGAAACAAAAGCGGGTGATATTCCTCAAGGTTGGACCTACCAGGAAGGAGGATAAGTTGGAGTTAGTGCATACAGATGTATGAGGGCTAGCTAAGGTAAACTTTATTGGTGATTCATGTTATTACGTCACTTTCATTGATGATGCAACTATAAAATTTTGGGTATATTGCATTAGAAATAAATCTGATGTGTTTTAAACTTTCAAAAGATGGAAAGCCTTGGTTGAAAATGAAACAAGTCTCAAGTTGAAATGTCTCAGGTCGGATAATGGAGGGGAATATTGCAGCAATGAATTTCTTGATTATTGTTTGGTAAATGGGATCCGTAGGCAAAGAACGGTTCCAAATACTCCACAGGAAAATGGAGTGTCAGAGAGAATGAATAGGACAATCATGGAGCGTGCTAGGTGCATGAGGTTACATGCGGGCTGTCACTCATGTTTTGGGCGAAGCAAATGAACACATTTGTTTATTTGATTAACAGAGGACCTTCTATGGCTTTAGATGGAGGTATAGCGAAGGAGGCTTGGTCTGGTAAGAAAATTGATTACTCATTTCTTATAGTATTTAGATGTGAGGTATTTGTTCACAGAAGTGATAAAGATGATGTTAGATAATGAAAGGGATAAAATATGTGGAATAATCCTCACGTAATCACAATAAGAGAAACTAATATGTAGAAATTATTACAGATCTCAAATAAAATTACAAAATAAAATAACACAACACAAAGAGAGATGATTTAACATGGTTCACCCAATTTGGGCTACGTCCACCAAGAATCACTTGCTCGATTTTATTACAAGCCACCACTCTCTCAATACAATACCTAGATCCGTTTGGAGCTATGCTCAACAAACTCTGCAGAATCTGGACCCAATTCAAAACACATCTACAATACATTTACTTGTACATCTGTCATATGCATAAGACCATATAAATAGACAATCGCTTGCAGCTTTTACAAAACCATGGGTATCAAAACCATGGGCAAAACCCATCCCATAAACTCGTGGGTCAAATAACTCGCCCATATGAGAAAAGCACGTTTCTCGATATTTCGGTGCATTTTTTGAGGCCAAAAATTTACGTCTAAATTTTTTTGAAAAACCTCCGAACCCCACTCAAGGCCCGACCCGCCCCAAACCCCGGCGAGGATACATGAAAAGTGTACAGTACTCTTAGTGTACAGTCTTCAACACTTTCACACATGAAAATAGGCTCCACAACCTAATGAGATGATAGGACCAAGTTAGAGGCTAAGTATGAGAAATGCACCTTTGTTGGATATGGTGAGCATGAATTTGGTTTCCGTGTTTGGATTCTTAAGGAAAAGAAAATATTTCGGTCTAGAGATATTGTCTTTGATGAAAAATTCATGTATAAAGATCGATTGCGAAAGAACAAAAAGAGGAATCAAAGAAATAATACACAATGTTAGAGAACATTGCATACAACAAGGTTTCCAAGGGGTTCAACAGTGTAGCATGTTTTGGCACAACCAATTCAGAACCTACTCATCATGAACCCCAAACTCCGAGGTGAGAATGCCTTCTATGGTAAGAAGGGAACCCTGAACTATTTACTTCATCTTTGAATTATTTATTAGTCACGATAGTAGAGAGCCAAAGTGCTTTGAGGAAGCGATCTTGCAAGTGGATGCCGGGAAGAAGTGGGAGTAGACCACGGATGAAGAGCATAGATCTCTTATGGAAAACCAGATTTGGGATCTAGTGGAGCTACCTGAGGGAAATAGAGAATTACAGAACAAGTGGGTGTATAAAATCAAAGAGTAATATGGAGGCAGGAAATGATATAAGGCCCGATTGGTGTTCAAAGGATTTGCACAGAAGAAAGGTATAGACTTTGATGAATTTTTTTCTCCGATTGTTAAAATGACTTCTATTAGGACTATTCTTGGTTTAGTTGTAGTAGAAGACCTACACTTAGAACAGTTGGATGTGAAGACTACATTCCTTCATGGTGAGTTGGAGGAGGAATTGTACATGTAGCAGCCATAGGGTTATGAGGTCAAAGGGAAGGAGAGGTTAGTGTGCAAATTGAAGAAGAGCTTGTATGGCCTAAAACAAGCTCCATGACAAGTGGTACATGAAGTTTGACAGTTTTATGCAGAGTAGGGTTACTCCAAGTGTCACTCAGACCATTGCATGTACATCAAGAATTTTCTTGATGGTAGTTATATTATTATGTGCTTGTATGTAGATGATATGCTTATTACAGGGAAGAACATGCAGAAATAAAGGTACTCAAGAAACAACTAGGTGACTCCTTTTCTATGAAGGATTTGGGGGCAACAAAACAAATCCTTGGTATGAGAATAACTTAGAATAAGAAGGAGAGGAAGCTGGTATTATCTCAAGAAGAGTACATAAAGAAGGTCTTGGAGAGGTTTAGTATGCAGGATGCTAAACTAGTTGGTACTCCTTTGGCAGGTCACTTTAAATTATCAAAGGAGTAGAGTCCCAAGACTAAGGAGGATAGAATCTAGATGTCCAGGGTATCGTACTCATCAGCAATTGGTAGCTTGATGTATGCTATGGTATGCACTAGGCCTGACATTTCCCATGTAGTGGGAGCAGTGAGAAGGTTTATGAGTGATCCGGTAGAGAGCACCTGGCAAGTAGTAAAGTGGATCCTTCGGTATTTGAGAGGGACCATGGGAGCAACATTGTGTTTCGGTGGATTAGACACTACATTACATGGCTATGTAGATTTAGACATGGCAGGAGATTTGGATAGCAGGAGGAGCATGATAGGTTATGTATTTACGGTTGGTGATACAACGATGAGTTGGATTTCACAGTTACAAAAGGTTGTGGCTTTGTCAACCATACAGAGGCTGAGTATGTTGCTACCACAGAGGTAAGAAAGGAGATGATTTGGCTACAATAGTTTCTTGATGAGTTGGGTCATAAGCAGGAAGTTGGGAGACTACACAGTGATAGTCAGAGTGCTATTCATTTGGTGAAGAACTCTACTTTCCACTCTAGGATGAAGCACATTTAGTTGAGATATCATTTCATCAGGGTAGCTTTGGAAGAAGATAAGTTGAAGCTGGAAAAGATTCATACTAGTCAGAATCCTATGGATATGATGACCAAGGCGGTCACAAGGGAGAAGTTGAAGTTGTGTTCAACTTTGATTGGCCTTCATGGTTGATAATGAAGGGTTAAGAACTTTTCTCAGTGGAAACAATCTCCAAGTGGGAGATTTTTGGGGTGTGGAGCCTATTTTTGGTCTTCTTGAATCAATATTAAAGTGTTGGAGCTTGAACGGTTAAGTTTGGAGACTTCAGAGCATTCAGCGTAGTCGTGTGTTGTGATGTTGTTGTGTTGTGCCGCCGTAGTTAATATGCCGTTAATTGGTCATTGTTAACATCGTGACAATTTTTTCAGCCATGGGAAGTTGACAAAGGTCACGACTTTCAAACTTCTAGGTCAGCTTTAGGACTTCTTAAAAGGATTGTAATCCTATAAATAGAGGTGTTAGGGTATCTTGAAGATATCTTGAGTGTTCAAGAGGTCTTGAGTCTTAGTGATCAAGAGGTGATCAAGGTTAAGCAATTGGGTGTCAATTGTGGTTTATATGTGGTTTAACATCTTTGGAATTCGTTGTGGGTTCATAATCGAGAGAATAATGTGAGAGTTCTTTTACTCTTATTGATAATAAAATCGAGCAAGTTCTTAGTGGACATAGCCACATTGGGTGAACCACATTAAATCTTGTCTTGCCTTCTTTTGTGCATTATTTATTTATGTTGTTATATTTCTGTAAGTACAATTCTGCTATATAGTTTCCTATTGTTATGGTTTGAGGAATTGTTTCCACATATCTATTCTCTAATTCCTAACAACTCCTTTAGATTGGACTTATTCTTTCAAATCTTTATTACATATCTAAACTTTATACATCAGGCTCTGGGATCACGATTCCAGCGGCACCTATTTTTATACTATTCTGTTAAAAATGACCCCTCGAGTGCATGTGAACAAATTGAGTATTTATAGGTTCACACTCTTCACATCGAACTATGCATTAAATTTTTATTGAAAAGACTAGTCGAATGACCCTTTGTCTTTGATATTTTGTAAAGATCTTGAGCATTTAAAACTTTTAGATATGCTTCATAATTGCCCATACATGGTATTTGGCTTCTCATCAATCCTTCGCAACCTGCTTTGAACTTGGAGCCCATTTATTGTGAGATCCATGTGGAGGCCAAGCGCTTCTCTAGGGTCTCTGCTTTCTTCGTAGCTTTTGGAAGTGCACTAGGCTGACACTTGGCATCATCTGTGAGCCTACTACTCTCCTTTGAGAAAGTAATGGACCTGCCACATATGTGTGAAGACTTTTTCTTGGGTGGGACACTCATAGTTGACTCCACATGTAAGCCCCATAGGATTTTGAGGCTTTCTCCCCCTTTTGATTTCTGGAACTTGCGCCAAGTTGACACTTGGCATCATCCGTGAGACCATTGCTTTATTTTGAGTTGGCTTGTCGCAACTTAGTTTTTCATCATTGTTTCGACTAAGTCTTTCTTCCATGTTGTCGAAGGCTTGAACCCTGGTGGAATTCAAATCTACAGAAACATCAGAGATTACTTGTTCAATTTTAGTAGGAATATGCTTGTTATCTAATTTTAGTGGGCAGTGGAGGAAATTAGATAACAGTTTTGGTGACTCACAGGGGACCATTATCCTACTAACTAGGATGAACCCACTATCTCCCACTATCTATTGGGAATGGATTCTATATCTTTATCATGAGCTGATTTGAACCCTAATCCAGAGTATTTGAAGTGTCATTGCTTGCTTCTGGATCCGCTAGTTGATCCTTGTTCCTTCATACTCTCACAAAGAAAATCTGCAACCTTGTTTTGTGAGAGTAGAAAATTGAAGAATTAACAAAATCACTCCCTTGACTGATTTTAGTTGCTCTGCATTTGCTTGGATTGAAGCTTTCAACTATTAATACGACAACCGTGAATTCCCTGCCTGCGATCATTAGAGAGTCTGGTGCATTTTATTGGAGTAATACAAACACAAGCTATACAAAGATAAATCATACATGCCTCAAATGAGTCATGCAGAGTGTGCACAAGCACTTATTCTCAACGAAAGCAATCTACTCCTACTCCTAGGCTAACTAAACTTGAGAGAAGCTAAACAAAACTTGAAATAAGTAGGGAGAAATAACTTCCTTTCTTATAAAGTATGGCAGTGAAATTAACTTAGCAAATGATATGGTCCTGTAATAAGAGTGAAAATTACCTTTCACTCTTCCACCACATGTATTAAAAAACAAAAATAATACCTCCAGATGCTTCTCATTTGGTTGGAGGTGTTGTGGCTGACCCTTGGGGATTTGAAGATTATCCTCATGCTCTGAGGTGAGCATGACATGAGTGTTGGCTTCTCCATGAGCTCTGGTGTGGCTAGAATCTTGATGGGGCGGGACTCGATCCACTGTGTTTTCCCGTCGCTCTGAAATTCATCTTTTGAGATGAGGCCCTTTTGTAGATCTTCCTCATTGATACTATCCTTATCCTCTTTCTCCTCCCCCTTTTTAGCAGACTTCACTGACAAATCTAGACTCTTTGATTGAAAGCAAAAACCTTTAATGATATTTCTTTCTAGAGCCTCTGAATTTGATTTGGGGAACTGTCATGAGTAGTAGGCTACTTTGGTTATGGGATTGATGAAGCAACAAAGGTTGTGATTTCCATGGGCTCTTCTTCATTGAGACATCCCCCCAAATATGATAAGCAATCAAGCCTATTGTCATCATGTTGTGTAAGGGTCCCTCCTTCTTGTATGATGGTCTTTGAGTCTACGAATTCTCCATCATGTATAGATTCATTTTGAAATATGAAGCCCATTGGCCAAAACTCTTATAGGAGATCTGCTTTGTGGGGAGGAAAAATAGAGACAGGATCCGTAACCTATTGAACAATCAGCTCGTGATTTGAAACTCCTAGGTTCACATCACTTCTCACCATATGCTCCTCTTCTTTTGGATTTGGAGTCGTTCCTTATTTGTATGGGGGGCATAACTACTCAAAGAAAAAGTGAGGGTGTAATGGATGGCTTTGAGATGGAGAAGAGAAATCGACATTTGGAGTGGTATGATATGGTAAAACTTGGGGTGGGGTGAGAGATGAACAAAGAGTTAGGGATTGACCCCACCCATTCACAAGGTTGTCTCATGTTTTTCCCATATATCTCAATACCTTCGATCCATTACATAATTGAAGGAAACATTTCTTCTAAGAATCCAAGCTTCTCCTGCGAGCTATAGTGTCCGGGAATAGGGCCAACCCATGGACAAGGTGCCCTGTGTCTTATTCTGAATGCCTCCATTTGTGATGTGGCCCGAGATTGAACCATGCCTGCTCTATTTGTGTTATATTATCTAGTAGAACAACATCCTCCAATTGAATGTAGTCATCAAATGCATGCCAGTGTATTTGATTGTTCTCAAATCCAAAGTGGTCTTGGCTTTACTCATCTAGGTCACCATAACAACTTTGAAAGTGGTTATGTTGCTGGTTTGGAGCAAGCGTGAATCTCATTAGATGTTGATGATACCACTGAAAGTGTGAATTCCACTGTGGGAATTGAGTCATGATTGCACAACTTCATGGAATGAAGGAAAATGAAGGACGTGGAAAGAAAGATGAATGGAGATGGATGAAAGAAAGGTCTGTAATTTTAGAGAAGGGGTCGTTTGGGCCAAATGAAGTCACCAAATGTGTTTATACATGCCTCCAAAGGCTGAATTTCACCAAGAACACACCAGCTTGATGAAATGAAATGATAGGATCTTTAAACGGTCCCCCGGGTGTGCTAGAAAAATGTTGATGGTTTTCTTTGGAGATGAACCGTCAGAGTATTGGATACCTTAGGTTAGTGGGACATGTGCCCTAAGGTAACCTCCATATTTTAAAGAAGCTAGCTCTTCTCTGTGGTGTGAGATAGGGTTAGGAGAAAACTTAAAAGAAATGTAAAACTAACTAAGGTGATGCACCAAAAGGGAAGAAGTTAGTCACGAATACGACTGCCTGAATTGGGAAGAGGTGAGTAATGAAAAGGGTGGATGAAATGCACCATAGGCCATAGACAATTCACAAACTTCAAACAACTTTATCAGGAGAAAAAGTAATAACATTAAAACATGCACAATATACCAACATTGAAATAAAGGCTATCAGAGACAATACAGATATACAAAGGATGGAAAAATGCATCACATGACATATTATATTACTCCAAGAAGTATGCACAAGTATTACAATAGATAAGAGGCAAGAAGAGCGCTATTACAAAATATCAGAGAGAAGGCAAGAGTTACATACCTCTTCCTTTTACAGAAGAGGAACTAAGACAGTAAAGAAAAAATTGGTAACTCCTGATATGAGTATATTTTAAAACCTTCCATTTACAATATATAGGATGGGAAGAAGATAAGAAGATCATTCCTGAACTATTTTCCAACTGATTTGTTAATTATGGTAAATGGTGTGAAGTGATAGAAGTAGATTGTGAGATCTGTCTCACACTTCCCCATGATTTTTTTTTCAAGGAGTGAGAGCCATACTCATTTAATACATCTCTTAACTATTTTGCAACCGACTCCCTTGGAGCGGACTTATTCTTTCAAATATTTATTACATATCTAAACTTTATGCATCAGGCTCTGGGATCACGATTCCAACGGCACCTATTTTTATACTATTCTGTTAAAAATGACCCTCAATGTAGGTGAACAAATTGAGTATTCATAGGTTCACACTCTTCACATAGAACTATGCATTAACTTTTTCCCGAAAATACCAGCCGAATGACCCTTTTCTTTGATCTTTTGAAAAGATCTTGAGCATTTAAAACTTTTAGATATGCTTCATAATTTCCCATACGTGGTATTTGGATTCTCATAAATCCTTCACAACCTGCTTTGAACTTGAAGCCTATTTATTATGAGATCCATGTGGAGGCCAAGTGCTTCTCTAGGGTCTCTACTTTCTTCGTAGCTTTTAGAAGTGCATTGGATGACACTTGGCATCGTCCGTGAGCCTACTACTCTCCCTTGAGCAAGTAATGGACCTACCTCATATGTGTGAATACTTTTTCTTAGGCGAGACACTCATTGTTGACTCCACGTGTAAGCCCCATGGGATTTTGAGGCTTCCCCCTTTTGCTTTTGGGAACTTGTGCCAGGTTGACACTTGGCATCATCCATGAGACCGCTTCTTTCCTTTGAGTTGGCTTGTCCCGAATTAGTTTTTCAACATTGATTTGGCTAAGTATTTCTTCCATGTTTCTGAAGGCTTGACCCCTGTTGGAATTCGAATCATAGGAACCTCGAGACCTTACTTGTTTAATTTTCGGTAGTAGGATCTACTTGTTATCTAATTTTAGCAGGCGGTGGAGGAAATTAGATAATAGTAATATGATTCAGGAGCATCAAGCACTAAAATTCCATAAGGTCATATGAGACCACTTAAACATGTTTGTCTAGGAGTGTGTGAGTGATTTTTCTTGAGTAAATGAATTTCAAGTTTAATATGTTTGTAAAAGTGAAATTGAGTGTAAAAAGGTGGCATTAGTTGTCCTTACACCTAAATAAGACCATATTTGATGTAATGTGAGTAAAGATAGGGCTTGAAAACGTATGGAGGAAATCTTGGAATGTTGTTTCATCCAATTCCAAGATGGAAGTGTGTGTTGAGCTCAACTATGAGCTAATTTGGCAACTAGTTAGGCTAATTGAGAGATTAAGAGAGGGATTCAGGAGAGAATGAGCTATGAATGAACATGGAGGACATGTAATGAGTTTTATAAGGAAGAATAAAAGTATTTGTGTGTTGGATATATGTTTTTGTTGATGAATTGGATATTTGTAGTGTTTTTAGTAGCTTTATAGCTATGTTAGATAAGACCTCTGTCCAGGAAATAGGTTGAAAAATAATAGTCATGAAAGGAGGTATGTTTCTTCCTTACTAGTAAAGTACAAAGTTGAGGGAAGGTATAAGGAGTATCTGTGATTTTTCCTAGCCTTTGAAATGTTGCAATTTGTCCTGTAGCTCCAATTCTTAGCTCTCGGGCCCAAACTAGGGATTTACATAACTTTAATTCTATCTAGTCAAACTTGATGAAATTTTGGGGGCATCTCTGTCTAGTAACTTGGTAGAAGTATGCCAGTTTTCATCTCCTAATTCATATGTGTGAGGAAGATCCATCAGGATTTGTATTGTAGACTGTACATGTATAGGGAAGAGGAGAAATTGAAGTGCATGGGTGGTCAAACTTTGGAGTCAAGATAAAAAAATTTTTAGACACCATATTATGAACATTCCTGAGGTGGATCAATCAATTTCTAGGTGATATTATAACCATAAGTATCTACTGTTACAATTTAGGGTCAAAATAGGCCTAATTGGCACAATATAGTCCAAAGGAGGTACAATTCCATATAAAGCAACATATAGTGAAACTTAGGCACATGCAAGGACTCCATAAAGGGTATCCAAATATATCTAGAAAGGGTGACATTGTTTCAGAGTAATTTGAGATCTAGCTCAGTTTATGGGTAGAGAAGGCTACAAGCCAACAAGGGCTTAATGAGAGGTTGCATGTGAAATGTAAGTATCTGACTATACAAAGGGTCTAAACACCTTGGGATAGGTTAGATGAGGTTTCCTAAAGGTATTAGAGGCAGTTAAAGAGTTTGCATAAATATTTGAGCATCTAGACCAAAGAGACATATTAGGTCTAAGCTTGTGTATCAAGGATTATGCATGCATAGTGGTTGTGTAAAGGATACAATGTGTGTGAAATGGATTCAAGAGAACAGGAAGGGTGTTAAAGGGATGATGGAGGTGTATGAACATGGAGCTATGATCAATGACCAAGGTACAATTATCTCATTGGTTTCCTTTCATATGAACACTAATATGGATATGTGTAAGGAAGCAATATACCTCAAGCTTATTTGAGCACATGATATAAGACTAGTCAAATGCAAAGGAGATCCTCATTTGCGGGGAAGGTATGAGCTAGCATAAGAAAAATGTGGATCTCTTGATGGAAGGGTTAGGTAACTATAAGGTAAGCTTTTAAATAATAAGAAGATAGCGAAGTTGAATATGAACCCTTGTACTCATATATAAGTAGATCTCAAATTTTTGCAGTATTGGATGACACATGGATGTCTTCACCATCGGCTATCATATAACACAACTCATGGCCATTGAGATGGATAGGAATTTAGTAATAGAGGTTGAGGTGTCTTGTGGCTTTGAGAGAGGTAAGACATGAACGATTTGTTAGGCATGGAGTTTTTTAAGATGGAGGGCAATGACAAAGATGAAACCGATGTTCCATACAAATGGATCGACCATAGGAATAGGATGAGGATTCCTCATCACTCCATAGTTGGGTAGTATAGGCAAAGGACTAGGAGTCCTCTCGCACTATTCTATGGGAAGATCACACTAGTGATTCACAATTTTTGGTTAGTGTATTAACACCTATCATACATGGATGTGTCAGTATACCAATTTTTTGTATATTTTGATTGTTGGGCCCACATTTTCTCTTTCAAAGTGTGGATGTGATGATACAATTGCACAAAATTAGACTTTAGATGCACGTGCACACACACACACACACACTAGATGTTTTGGTTACATGGTGTTATGACTCTCCTACTTATGCATTTTTTTACTTTTCTTGTTTACACATGTACACAATCTAATGGGTAATAGGATGGATATGAGATTTTAGTGTAGACTTATGGCGGTGCAATGGATGATATATAGATATGTACCTTAACTGCATGTACTATATTTTAGGTGAGATAAATATGCATGATCACACAGATGGAAGTTGTAGAGTGAATTAAAAATGACAGATGGCTAAAACTAGAGGAAGTTAAGGCAATCATGGAAAAAGGAGATGAAAACATGATGGTAAATGATAAACTTAAGTAGTTGAGTAGATAATAATCATGATGTGGGATTAGGAAATTCTCGTGGAAATAAATTATGGTGGAACAATGTAGAAGTCTAGGTTTGAAAGTTTCGATGGCTAGTTGTGACAAGACAAGTGATACGTATTATAACTCTCTTTATTATTACAAACAAATAACTTTTTCTCTAGGATTATAGAACTCTCATTATTTCAATTTTTCTCCTTTATTCTTAGTATATAGGTTATTTTTATTTTATTATTTTAATATGACCTCCCATGCTTATCTTTGATTGACTAGGAAGATGTATGGGACCATCACTAAAGACTAGAGGTTTGAGGAAAGGTTGTCACCATCCAATATTTGCCTCACATAACCAAGAAGACACATGGGTTCAACACTAAATATCGACAAGAGTAAGTGATATGGTAGATCCAAATATTTATCTTGTTATATGTATTCTTTCTTTTGAATTTATTTATTTTCTTCTTTTTGAGAATAAGGTGAGATATTTATCCCATGCCTTCTTCCTATGTAGCTGGTAAGATACAATGATCATCACCGAAGACAAGGATAGGTGAGGAAGTTCCTGAAGGATCTTGAAAGAAGAGATATACTAATGCTTTATACTCAGAGAGAGAGAGAGAGATGTAAGGAATTATGTCATTAACAATTCTCTACACCTCTACAGAGAACAAGATCTTTGTGTCCAAAATAGAAACGTTGTGAAATAAGGGGTTATGACACTAGGAAATCAAAGATTAAATTTATACTATGGGACGAATGTGGATAATAATAATAAATACTATTAGAGTAGGTTATTTACCTTAATTCATGTTCTGTAAGTACTTTATTTACCTTCTATTTTAGTTATCCTCACCCACTTATGTGTGGATATTTATTTTTCTTATTTAAATATTATGAGGATATTATCTAGTTGTTATATATAGTTCTTTCTTTTGATCTATGGTCTTGACTAGTTTGATCTACGGTTTTTACTAGTTCTTTCTTGCCTAGTTCTTTCCTTGATCTATGGCTTGATCTATATCCTTGAATAGTTCTTATATTGATCTTCCTTGCCTATATAAGCAAGGCACCTTCTCATTGTACTACATAGAGTTCCATGAGATATAATATATGATATTGCTACTCTTTGTTTACAAAGTTTTTTTGTAAAGTTCTTCTATCAATCGCTTTCAGCCTTATCAATGTGATGATCTATTATCATATGAGATCTTTATGAATTGGAACAATCTTCTTATCATTCCTTATATGGTATCGACTGGTATATGTTGTAGATGTTCATTTGTAAGTTTTATTTTGCAAACGAGGGTTTTTTCCTCTCTATTCTTTATATATTCATAATTTCTTAGTATTATGCTATTTTGGGTGTGGTAAGTCATTTTCACCGCAGCCTAGAATTGGAAGGTGTTTTAAAAGGTAATTTGATGTGATTTTCTTTGGAATAATTAACACACCCAAAAATATAAAGAAGTGAAAGACCCATAAAAATCCTTATCACTTGGTCATATAAGGGCTTAACGGTTGGGATTCCTACTTGGTGGGTGCTTTAATGTAGCCCCATTCTCATTTATTTTGATGAGTGAAAGTCAAAGACATTTTATTTTGTTAGTCTAGGTTGAAATAAATATTAGAGATGAAAATTAATAAGCTTGTACCTTTTGATCAATAACTCAGATTTGAGTTCTGTTTTGTTTTTTCGAAAGTGCTTATTTTTTCGTGTTTGTTCCATTGGAACTATTTATTTTGAGAACCACACTAAAACTATAAATTTCTTTTTTGTAAAATGCCCTCGATTATTAAGTGCCAAATATGGGGGGCTTATTGTATTCTTTTTGGTCATTTTGAGAATGACATCTTTATCTTCTTCTGCATTAGATCAACTTGAGCCATTAACACCACATAATTACCACACATGGAAAATAACAATGTAAACAATCATTAAATGAAAAGGATTATGGGCTTTAAATTTTGTAGAAAAACCAATGTTCACTAGAGAATATGAGAAATTTCAATACCAATGCAATTCAAGAGTGTATGGGTTTAATAAGAACTTAAGTAAATGATAATCTTTGTTTCCTTTAGAAGGATGTGACTCTCCTTTCAAAATATGGGAGAAATTCGAGGGATTATTTGGTAATTTGGATAACATAAGAGACATACAACTTGAAATTGAGATCAATTCTCTTAGTCCTAATTTTTTTCCATCAATTATAGAATATCCTACTAATTTCAAGCACTTGTTGACACAATTTAAGGGGAGTGGAAGAGATAAGAAATAAGAAGAGTGTGTTTACCTTATTCTATACAAGTTGAGAGGTCCATTCCACATATTTGCTTCTACATTTTTCTCTAGCATGGATGCATTACATGACAAATTCTAAATGCCTATATTAGAAATAGTTTTGAAAGACTTACAGGGAAGAATCCAAAATGTCTAAGCTTGAGTCTTCTACCTCTCAAAAGGAATTAGTGGCATCTAATCCTAAGGATAAAGGAAAACCAAAAGGAAAATCCATGTTCACCCCTTATCCATCTCAAAATGACCCTAAACCCAAAGAAAACAAGTCTAAACCTAAGGATTATTCTAAATCCAAGAATAAGTCTATCATTTCATGCTCTTTTGTAGGGACATTGTTCATGTAGAAACTAGGTGTTGGAAGAATTAATGCAATCCTTAGAGAATGAAATGAATGAGTTTACGATCATTTTTGGGGTTTTACACCTTCGGAATCCAATGGATCCCTATGTTTTATGTAAAAATGGATGCTTTAATATAATAATAAGAAATTATGAATATATAAAGAAAAAAACCCTCATTTATAAAATAAAACTTATAGATGAATTTTACAACATCTACCACTCTAATACCATAAAAGGAATGATAAGAATATTGTTCCAAGACACAAAGATATCATATGCTAATAGATCATCACATTCAATAAGATGAAAGTAATTCAACATAATAACTTTACAAAAATAATTACAAACAAAGAGAAACAATATCATATATTATATCTCATGGAACTCTATGTAGTACAATGAAAAGGTACCTTACTTATATAGGCAAGGAAGATCAATCTAAGAACTACTCAAGGCGATAGATCAAGACATAAATAAAGAAAAGAACTAGTCAAGACCATAAATCAAACCAATCAAGACCACATATCAAACTAGTTAAGACCACAAATCAAAATAAAGAAGTATACCTAACAACTAGATAATAAAGTCATAATATAAATAAGAAAACCAAATATCCACACATAAGTGGGTGAGGATAACTAAAATAGAAGGTAAATAAAGTACCTAGGTGTTGGAAATGAATGCAAGACTTAGAAGATGCAATAAAAAAGCATAAGGTCTCTATCTCCACTCCACCACCTTTCAATGAGCATGGAAAAACACTTAAATATTACTAAGAGATCTCATTCAACAATTACAGATAGTTGGGTTATAATATCTGGTGATTCTCATCACATGAATTCTTCTATAGAGTATTTTATACCTCTAGGTTTGAGTTCTACTTCCAAAATTGAGGTTGGAGATTCTTCCTTTATTTTTGTTAAAGGAAAAGGTGACATACACCTTGATGGTGGAAGAATTCATGATGCACTATATGTTCCTAAAATCACTACAAATTTGCTTTATGTATATAAAATTTATCATTTCGGTCAACGAAAGAAAATGAATTTTACACCAAAGGAACAAAATTCCAAATCTTGTTGCATCCTCATTCACTTATTTGTCATGGTATTGTTGATCATATGTCTAGACTATATCACTTTCGTGGTTTTGAAGACACTTCCTCAATAGGGAAAGACTTAGTTTCTCATGCATATTCAAAGATAAATCTTTGGAATGAATGACTTGAACATCTCAATTATAGATATTTGAAGGAGTTGAGGACTCATGGTATGGTTGATATTCTTCATAAAGTTTCTTATCTTGAGGGAGTTTTCTATGGTCATGTGCATTAGGGAAGCACAACTAAGATCCATTTCTCAAGGGTATGTCCTAAAGAACTTCTTCACCACTTGAGCTTGTGCATAGTGACTTGATGTTTTTTCATACCCCTCTTTTAATGGAGCTAACTACGTACTTATGTTTATGGTGATTGGTTAGTTTCTATTTTGCTATAATACAAAAACTCTAAATAAAGTAGGGTTTACCGATACCTGCACCGAAAAATGTAATGTTGGGATGAGTGAATACATGAAAATGCAAGAGACTCCTCCTTTCACCAAGTAAGAAGACATATATATGAGAGACAATTGAACTAGATGAATATTAGATAATGATTAAATGATTTTCTTAGTAAAGGCCGATCCTAGGAATCTAAAGGGCTTCTCAAGGGTGTCAACTCATGTTTACAAGTAAGTGTTATGATAATGGAATAAGTGTAGTCTTTATTTCTTACTCAATCCATATACACACTAACACATCACTGACAGATCCGAGCGATCACCGAAGCACACAAAGGTATTGGGTCCTCTATTATACTTGGATTTGTCAAAGATTTAGCACACATAAACATATATTCAGTAACTATGACCACTAGATCCATGAGCTCAATTTGGAAACACACATAAATAAGTAAACATACAATTCACATAACCACTAAGATCAAATTCACCATATAGTTACTAGTAACAAAGACATCAACAATCAATATCCAACCACAATGATCCATTATATTAATCCATCAAAAAACAGTAGATGAATACATACATATCACTATCATAATTCAGACGCGCTCATAAACCACTGACATAAATCTATTACAGCCCAAAAAATGTTACGTCCCTCTCAAAAAAAGTAACATCTAGCATAACATGATCCCTAAATCGTGTGAAAATATATATATATATATATATATAGGGTTGGGGAACTTTCCCTTCACCGCCCATGCACTTCTCAAAATAGACTGCATGTTAAGAATAACCATGCGCTATTACACGGTGTCTCCAAAAGTATGTAAGCTTTGCCTAATAATAGATTACCTATAGTTAACTCTAGTTCTAATCCTATTATTAGCTCCATGCACATGTTAAAACTGTAAGTTCTTTCCTAAAAATAGACTCTTTTTGAATGCATAATCCTCCTTACATGTCACATACTCCAAGTCTATATTTAGTCCCATATGCCAAAACTCACTAATTCCTCTCGCCTTCCTACAAAGGTGGTCTTCACACACATCTCTTTCCATCTTCCGCATGCAAAATCCTAGCCTTCCAATGCAATCACTGTGTACATCCTTCTATGTGTTTCTTCTGTAGCCCTTCCACACATGCGCGAACCTCTGCATACTTCAAACACTTAGCCATTTTCTAGTGCCCAACATTACCCCACACTAGGTATGTTGTCCGTCTTGGAAACACTTTGCTTGATCATTCAAATAATGATAATTAATTCTTCAACAATCAAATAATGAAAGAATATTTGTACGGATTGCGCCAAATAATGAAATAATCCAAGTGCTACTATGAAAAAAGAGGGGGAATTCTTCGATCACTATAGTTTACAAAATGTGGATAATCCTCGTGAATTTTACCAAAATTAACTAGGTTACAATGAATGGACTGCAATACTTATAGGTATTGTATAGTCATGTGCAGACAAAAGAAAGGTTGCACATGGCCTTGAATTTTATTAAGTGAATTTTATTAATGTGAAAGGTTACAATGAATGGTGCGCAATACAAGGTAAAATTACAACAACTTCCAAAATACATCCGGGAAGAAACAATTAATTTAATACAAACAAATGATAAGTTGTAACTATGCAAAAATAATCCTATGACTATGGAATAAGACAAATATGGTTTAAAAACCATATAACCATAATAATTAATTAATAAAATAATTAATTATAAAATGCATAATTAATTATCCTAACATTCCCCCTTAATTGTGCATTGTCTCAAGGGATGAGGAGAGGAATTCTCTGAACAACTCAAACTTGTCATGTGCAAGTGACTTGTGAAGATATCTGCTCGTTGTTCAGTTGTTGGACAAAATTGAAGCTGGATGTTGTGCTTCAACACATGCTCATGTATGAAATGAACCTATACCTCAATGTGCTTTGTTCTTTCATGAAACACTGGATTGCAAACAAGTTTGAGAACACCTTCATTGTCAACATACATGGTGGTTGGTTTGTCCTGTGGTATTCCAAGTCCTTCGAGTATGCGACATAGCCAAATCACTTCACAGAAAGCTTCTCTTGTAGAATGATACTCAAATTCTATGGAAGATTGAGAAACAAAGTGTTGTTTCTCTTCCTTCCCATGATATTGGTCTAGATCCCATAAAAAATACAAATCAAGTGGATTTTCTATCATCAATATTTCCTACATGATTTGAATCCAAATATCCTGACAAGAAGAAGTTTTCATTCTTCTTGTATTCTAGACCAAGATCCATTGATCCTTTGAGATATCTCAAGATGTGCCTTGTCTACTTTCCAATGACACACTTTGGGTTCCTGCATGAACCTAGATAGATAGCTCACTGCAAATTTGATATTTGGTCTAGTGTAGGTCAGGTAAATGAGACTCCCAATCAACTGCCGATAGAGAGTGGCACTTACCTTAGGAGATGGATCTGAATGAGATAACTACAATCTATTCTCCATAGGTGTAGCAATTGGTGTGTAATCCATCATCCTAAATTTCTTGAGCAGTTGTCTTGGTATATTTCATCTGAGAAACAAAATGTGATTCTCTTTTTGCCATACTTCCAATCCAAGACAATAATGCATCAACCCAAGATCATTCATGTCAAAAATCGATTAAGATCTTTCTTCATTGCATCGATCATCCTCACTGAACTACTAGTGATGACTAGATCATCGACATAGACAACAACAATCAAAATCTCCCCCCTTTCTTTTTGAGGTAAAGATTGGGATCGTATGGATTTCTAACAAATCCATGTTGTATGAGATGCTCATCAATTTTGATGTACCATGCCCGGGGTGCCTATTTGAGGCCATACAAAGATTTCCTGAGTCTGCATACCTTTTCTTCTTGACCAGGTACAACATATCCCTTAGGTTGAGTCATATAGACTTTCTTGTAAATATCCATTCAGAAGGCACTTTTTACGTCCATCTGATGGACTTTCCAACCAAACTGTGTAACTAGAGAAAAGATCATCTTGATCATTTTGATCTTAGATGTGGGAGAAAATGTCTCCTTGTAGTCAATGCCTTTTTTTGCATACCCCTTTATACTAGTCCCTTTATACTTATCCACTGTCCCATCTGCTTTGTACTTTGTTTTGAATATCCATCTGCATCCAATGGGTTTCTTCCCTGGTGGAAGATCGACAAGCTGCCAAGTGTTATTTTTCATCACTGATTGATATTCAGAATCCATGGCATCTTTCCAAGATTTTGACTATAGGGATTCCTAGACTGTAGAGGGCTCATCAGACTCGATAACTCTACTCATCAAAGCAAAAAGTTAACTTCTTCTCTTGCTTTACTATGAGTCCGTGGTCAGGGGTGGATGTATCGGTGGAGCATCCATTCTTGCATCTCGTAATGTGCTAGTACACCACTTGGGCATACACTGAACTGTTCTCATGGGTCGTGGTTCTATCATATCAACACCATCATCCCCATCATCACTTTCATCATCTATGGGAACATCAGCTTCAATTTTTACAACTAGTGAAGAATCTACATTAGGTGAGTCTAGAGGAGGAGACTGCTTCCTTCTTCTAAAAAAACTCAACATCTCTGCTGGTGTAGACTTTTCTGGTCTTTGGATCCATCAATTGTACCCAAGAGTCTCTTCACTATACCCAATGAAGATGAGTTTTTGTGACTTCATGTCCAATTTCTTTCTATTCTACTTGGGTATGTGCATACTTTGCTTTGCACCCGAATACTCTAAGGTGTGCAATAGATGGTTTCCGCTTTGACCATGCTTCTTGTGGTGTTACTCCTTCAAGAGAAATTATGGGCACTCTATTCAAAAAATACACTATTGTTTTTCTATTTTTTCCTAGAATGTCTTTGCAAGTCCAGAGTCATCGATCATGCATCACACCATTTCCATGATAGTATGATTTCTTCTCTCAACAACACCATTATGTTGCGGTGTGTGTGGAGGAGGCATTTGTCGATGAATCCCATGAGTTTGTAGGTAGTCTTTGAACTCATTATTGGTGAATTCCCCCTCGATCTGAGTGGAGAGTTTTGATGTGATGACCAATTTTAGTTCTCAATTGCTACTTTGAACTTCTTGAAAGGTTTCAAAATCTTCACTTTTTCTTTGAAGACAAAAATCCACATTTTCCTTGAATAGTCATCAACACATAGCATGAAGTACTGAAATCCAGAATGACTGGTTGCATCGGACCACAAAGATTGGTATGAACCAGATCAAGCTTACCATGAGCTCGATATGTACTCTTTTGGAATGAAGCTCTATGTTTTTTTCGTTAGGCAGTGAGGACACTTGTTTGTATCCTTTTGAAGAGATGGTAGCCCATGTACCATATTATGCCGGTGAAGTGTCTCGAGATACTTGAAACTAACATGACAAGTCTCTGATGCCATAACTGTGCTGAGGTAGAGTTCTTAGCCACAAGTGCTTGATCATCTCTATGGAAAAAAAAAAGTTGGAACATACGTCCCACATTGGAGGCTTTTGTAACTATTTTTGAGCCTCGTGATTTGTCTCGAATCAAACATGTTTTCTTTTTGAAATGACTATCAAATTCAATTTTCAAGTTATGATCTAGGAGTTAAATGACTGAAAGAAAATTATTTTTCAACCTAAGGACATATAAGACATCTGATAGTCTGTAGTTGCATGAACCAAGGGGTAGAGAAATGTTCCCAATCCCTTGAACTATATATGAAGAATCATCTCCCAACGAAACATGATTTTTGATGGCATGTCCCTCATTGAAGTAAACCAATCTCTGTGGCTGGTCATGTGTCGAGTGGCTCTGAATCAACATACCAGACATCACTAGATGATGTGGATGGTTCACTTGATCGAGTAGTGTACAAGAAGTCTTCATTATCTAAATGTTCTTCTTGCTTAGCAATATTTCCTTGTTGATGGGGTATTATTTTCCATTTCCCTTTTTCTACCCTTGATTGTAGTTAGAATGTCCCTTGTGAGATTTTTGTGGAGGTCTAGAGTTACTTGATGAACCTTTCTTGTAAGTATTATACCAACAATATTTTAAGTCATGTCCTCTTTTACAAATTGGACATTACTTCTTTTTGTTTGTCCCCATGATACTTGATTTTGATGTTGGGAATTTTGATAGGAATTAGGTTTTCCTTTACCTTTTCCTTTCCATTTTTGATGTGAAGAAATTGCCTACTCCTCTTCATCATCCTTATTGTGCATTGCTTCCTCTTGTTGCAGTAGGTTTACCAATTTTTCAAAACTAACTATCGTATCTGACAAGTTTAGTGTTGTTACAAAAATATAGTATGAAGAAGGGAGTGCTCTCAGAACAATGGGAATGAGAGCATCATCTTTGACTCGCTTCTCCTAGGGCTAGAAGTGAAGCCCTCAATTCTGCAACTCTTCTTAAGAAAGCTTTGATTTTCTCATTTTGTTTGAACTTTAATGTGTGTAACTAAATCTGCAAATTCAGTATAACATTATTATTTTTGGCCTCATACACCATGCTCAACTTATCCCACACTTCTTTGGCTGTTGTGGCATCACGAATGTGGGGTTGCACATCATCGGACACTCCAAACAAGATGATGAGTTTGGCTTTATGATCTACTCTATCAAACTGTCGCTATTGTGTTGTATCAGTAGTTGATCTAGTCATAGTACCAGTCACAATAGGCCAAATCTCTTCAAACTCAAGTTGTGTCTTGATTTTTGTCTTCCATGCAAGCATAGTTGTTTCCTCTGAGTAGTTGTGAATCTGGAAGAAAAAAATTTGGGGGCATTGGTGCCCATTTTGTAGAAAACACTGACAGGGTTTGGCTCTTATCACTCTAGGTATAAGGTCTCCCAATCTATATACCATCAATCCGATATACCAAACCTTTCTATATATGCACCCTTCCGATATACCCACGGTATGTGGAAGAAGCTCGCCCTTTCTATATACCCAATAGTACGTGAAAGAGGTGTTAACGTACGTGAAAGAATTCAATACATGGTACCAAGACAGTACTGAAAGGGGTTTGTGTGATTATTGACACCGGCTCAAATAAATATCCTCATATGCGTGCATAACTTCACTATATACTTGGATAATTTCACATTCCAGATTTATATGTCGTGTAATCATTCACAGATGGATGGGATGGCTCATAGTGTGTGCACTGTGACCTTATTACTCCTCATCGATTTAAAGGGTCGATGCCCAGACGATGTTGTTGTAGCTATATTAGGCATTAAGTGTAGTAGTAGTCACGATGGCTTTACCCGTAAGCACTTCCTAGAGGCACCGTATATACCGAACGCTGCGAATGAGATCTAGGATCTTGTGAGTATTTTTAACCAATTTTATACTTTTTTATTACAATTTTACCAGCTTTTGAGTAGCAGTTACAATATTTGCGGTTGACTATGGAAACCCATAAATTAGTACAATATATTGAAGCATGTAATTACATTTAAAAATTTAGAAAAATTGAATGCCAAGAATTTTTTTGTTTTGTTTTCATGGGGCCCTAGTGGCCTCTAGAGCCCAATACGACCCAAAATGCAAAGAATTGCAAAAAAATTGAAAATGCAATTTTTAGCTATCCCTCCTTTGGAAAAAGTTGTCCTAAATGAAAAACAAGCCTAATAGGAGAAAAACATTTTTATTTTTACCCTAAATTAGGGTTTTTCTCGCTAAAAATTTGGAGGCCTGTTTAGCTGTAACTAGTAGTTTAGAGGTGGTATTCCTACTAAAATCTCCTCTAAATTTGGTGGTTTTTCAAAATTTTCACTAAATTCAAATTTTTTAAAAAAATAAGTTGGGGGTGGGGTTTGAACCCCAAACCTCCCACTTCTAAGTCGATCCTCCTATCCAATTAGGCTCTATGAGCACTTGGTGTATGAAAATGAGAAAATTGCATTTAAAGAAAATGGAATTTGATCTAACCTTTTAAAAAAGTGACTTGGCAGGAGGTTGAGACCCGTGGTGGGTGTGTGTAGGCATTTAGGGTTTCTGTGGAAGTGGATCTCACTTTGCAAATATTCTAATGCCATTTTTTCATAAGCTTGCCTCCATGTATCTTGGTTGACTATATGAATGTTCTCCACCATTTTTAATTTGCTTTAGTTGCTTTTTAATGTGTTTTCCTTGTGCGTGTAGGTCGCGCAGTTTTCTTTGGAATTACAGGTTTTCTTTGGAGACCTGTAGGGTCATTGAAATAGAATTGCTCACCATTTTTATTTAATCACTACCTCTGCTTTTTTAATTATTTGAACTCATATAGTTTCCCCACGTTTTTTTTTCAGATGAAAACCTATATGCTCACACAGTCACGATTTTTATATTTATATCGGTGAATATGAGAGTTTTGAACAACTCCCTTCAAAGAAAAACTTACCAATATATGCTACACCTTGATTCCGATCAAACTCACATGGATGCAAAGGCACACATAGTCCAATGCAAGAAAACAAGGCTGCTTCAATGGAAGAAAACACAACTCTAAAAAGCAATGGTAGAGGGGCTTGGATGCGAGCTCTTGTGGAGAGCCTAGAATGGAGAATGCATAGGTGATTGTGAGTTTTCCGGGGTTGTGGGAAGCTACGGGAGGCAACATTGGCTCTCCGTGATGCAAATTTCTTCTCCACAAATTGTGCTTCCTCTGTAACCTTCTCCAACCTTGCTGGGAGCTTTAATACGCTCTAGTACCAAATGTAGTTTCACAAAACATGTATGGTAGTCTGTGAATTTTATTAATGTGAAATCAACCATTTTACCATGTTTCTCTAGTCACCATTTGAAGCATGCTTGGGATATCTCCTCCTCATCCTGTTGCCCAACTCTGCTATGTAAAGTGGATTTGTAGGTAGATATCCCAAGCATGCTTCCAATGGTGACTTCATGGTGGATGTGTGTACTTCCCGATTGTAGGAATGTTGAATGTAGGCTAAGGACTCATCCCAAGTCCTCATATATTTGTTATTATACCCTTTGATCAGCTATACCAAATTCCTATTCACCACCTCTATCTGTCCATCTGTCTGTGGATGGAAGGTTGTGCTCCTTTGTAACTTGGTATCCATCTTTTCACAAAGTAGTCCAAAAAGTTCCCAAGAACCCGGAATCCCTATCGAAACAATAGACTTCGCAAACCAAAATGTACCCATACATTAATAAAGAAAAGATCTCGCTATTGCCTCATGGGCTTTTATTGTCTTTTTACATGCCATATGAATACACATCTTCTTGAATCCATCAACAACATAAAGATAATCATGGCCATGTTTATACATAGGTAGTCCTCCTATAAAATCCATAGAGATTTCCTCCCACCGACAAGTAGGGATTGGTAAAGGCATATAAAAACCCTCCTTCCTAGTCTTAGGCTTACTAGTACAATAAAGTTTACATCCCCTTATAAATTTAGAAGCTTCTTCTTGTATATTGGGCCAATACATGTATCTTCGTAAGTGAGATAAGGTCTTACCAACACTAAAATGTCCTGCTACTTTTGAGGTATGTGCTTCCCTCATCAATATAAGCCTTTCTTATTTTGGCACACAAAGCTTCCCCCATCGGTAGAGCATCCCATCCTTGAGATAACAATCTTCAATCCATGTCCTTTCACCCCCTTTGGGACTACAATGCTGAAATGTCACCCCAAAGTCTATCTTGGGTATATGCCTCTTCGTAAGCTTCCTTTGTGAAGGGGTCGATCTGAGAGATAGTGGCTAAGAAGGAGGTTTTCTCTTGTGTGGGTGGCCTATAAAACATGTCTGCCACCAAGTTTGTAATACCCTTCTTGTATTTGATCACTATATGGAACTGCTGGAGGAATCCCATCCATTTGTAGTGCCTTTTCGCTATAATTTAGATTGTGCTTACAAATACTGGAGAGGTTTGTGGTCAGTGTGCAATAGTTTCTTTACCTAAAAAATAATGCTTCCCTTTCTTAATGGATTGAACTAGTGCATACATTTCCTTATCATATACTGAATATCCTCTAACTACTGAAGTAAAGGTCTTAGAATGATAACATACTGGCTTACCTCCCTGTAGCAACATGCCCCATAACATAATCGCTAGCATTTGTCTTTACTTCAAAGGGATCACTTTGCAAATTAGGAAGAGGAAGTAATGGAGCATGACTAATCTTGTACTTCAATAACGAAAGGATTTATCTTGTTCCTTACCCTAGTCAAAACCATCAACCACTGTGTGTGTAGAGGTGTCTTGCAATAGTGGAGAAGCCCAAAATGAACTTCTACGTGTATTGTACTACTACCAAAAACTTATAGTCTCCATGGCTACTATTGGTGTTGGCCAGTTGGTGATGGATTCCACCTTCTTTGGATCCACTTGTAGATCTCCTCCTCCAACCACATGCCCAATATAAAAAAGTGATTGTGTGGAAAATTCACACTTCTTCATATTGCACAACAGTTGTTTCTCCTTGAGAACTTGCAAGACTTGCTGCAAATGTGTTAGATGTTCCTCCCATGTGGCACTAAAAATAAGAATATCATCTAGATATACAATGACACATGAATCTATGAATTCCCACAATACATCATTCATCAATCTCATAAATGTAGCAGTTGCATTACATAAAATGAATGGAAGTGCTAACCACTCATACAAACCATGTTTTATTTTGAAGGCGAGTCTTCCTTATATCCTCCTCCTTCATCCCGGCCTAATGATATCCTTAATTAAGATCTAACTTTGTGAATAATCGGCATGTTGAAGCTGGTCCAAGAGGTCATCTAGGTGGGGGAGTGGATATCTGTTCTTGATGGTGATCTTATTTAGAGCGTGTTAGTCGACGCACATCCTCCAAGAACCATCCTTCTTCAACACCATCACAATAGGTGAACCGCGTGGAAAGGTGCTCGGATGTATCAAACCTTGGTCTAATAGCTCTTGGATTTGTTTCTTCACCTCATTACTCTCCAATAAGGATTGCTTATACAACCCAATGTTCGATAGAGGGGACTTTGGAAACATCTGAATCTCATTCTCTACCTCCCGTTTTGGTGGTAAGCCACTAAGACTACCTCAAAAAAAGTCCTAAAAATAATGAATAATAATATCCAAATCCTTCATCCCTAGTTAGAAGTATATGAAACTTAAACCCCATCTTGTTTATTGTTTAACAAAAGTAAACAAAATTGATTATGATTTTCTTGAATAAGCCTATTTTCTTGGTTAACACTTACCATAGTAACCCGTGACTTATAATGGTGTGCCTAGATGTTTTAGCTAATCCCATAATTGACCCATATGTATCGGTTCTCCCCGTCTCATGAATATAACATCCCTAATATACAAGTAAGGACTCCCAAAAAAACATCAAACACATCAAGAGGAATAACATCAGCTTCCAATACATTAATATACCGAGAATTTATCCCAAAATTGAACTTACATCTTCTTATTACCTAAATCTCTACACCTTCTTCACCCATCCCAAAGGATATGGGTGTGGATGCTCGTAAGTCTCAAGACCAAGATTTTTCACAACCACATCAGAAATCAAATTATACTGAGAACCAAGTATAAACCAAATCATTTAACTTAGTTCCCTTGATCTATATTTTGATCTAGAATAGTCTACTCATCTCCTATTCTTGCTCTTAGCTTATCATGTTGGTGGCCACACATCCAAGCCTCTCGTCTACATCTGAGTCATCCTCTATCTCCACCTCCCCATCTGTCTTCACAACTATCATGGATTTATTGGAATTCTTGGTTCAGTTCTTCGGATGTAACTTCAAACATGTAGCGTTAGTATGACCATTGATATCATAATTCTTGAAAAACGTCTTAGGATATTTACAATTATTCAAAGTAGTGGCAGCTTGTTTGCCTTACCCCTTCCATTTACCTTTGTTACTTGTCCGACCTCGCTTCTTTCTTTGCTTGATTTGTTGACTATTTTGTCTTCGACTCTGCTTATCCTTGCTTCCTTTCATCATCTATGTAGTATGCATGCACACACATGTCATTGAGATATTTGGGCTTCGTGGAGATGAATTTCATTCAAAGGTGAGTGTGAAGTCCTCCCAAATACTTAGTCGAATGTCTTCATCCTCAAATTCCATAGTCAACAACATGTCTTGCCTCGAAACTCAGTAGTACAATCCAATGCTTAGTAGTATCTCATGTTTACTATGCCCTTAAGTGTCTACATAGGTAAAGAATCATCTCCAACTTAAGCTCAACCTTTCTCGTTGGTATGTAAACGATTTTCCACTAGTACCATTTAACAATGAAGAGTAAGCCATGACTATCTACACATCGGGTTGCAATGGATTTCTATATGATTCACCTCATTCTATTATTTATTAAGTTTCCAATACCACTCCAGTGAGGCTTCAATCTCGAAACTCGATGATCTTTTAGACGATTTGTCACAAACTATATTCACTACCATGTACTTGGGGGCATAGCATCCACACATACCTTCCCCCTATTAGCATCAACAGATCTCTCATAGATGTATAATCTTACATCAATCTCCTCGCATAGGAATATTCATCTACACTTTAGCATCGACCATTACCTAATGACACACTCTTGTGCTTCGGTTCACACTTGAATTTTGAGGGCATACTACACATGAACCCCACACACTACACAATAAGTACTACACACTGTGTTTATTCACACATCTTACATCATACATCCTACATTCTACATTTAGTCTATATCATCCATATTTGGAAATTTGCACATTTACGCATCATATATCATATTAGACTTCATCATACATGTGTCACACTTCTAATATGATACCACCCTTATAAGTGTGACACCAAAATTAGCTTGTACCACCCTTATAGCCCCGTTAATTAAATAAACCATGCCTTACATATTCATATCCCGTAGTGCACATGATTAATTGAATTAATTATTTTAATTAATTTAATTAATGTCCTCACTTGACCACCTCACCTAGCCACATCACCTAGACACCTCATCATGGACCTATTCTTAGCATGTTCATTCTAACTAGGACTCAATCTCTACTTACCATAACTAACTGAGACTTAGTCTAACCCTAACATTAGATGCATATCCTTTCTCTAACAGCATGCCCACTTAAGAGGAAAATGCCATTTTGGACCACGACCAATGGGTAGAACTTGTCAAAAATATGGCCAAGATCTGTTATTTTAGAAAACCTAGGATTTCCCACCTTAATCAATGCTGGTTAACCCTAAACCGACGTTGATTAACCTAAACCATCATCGATTACCATATATTCATTTTGGTAACCTTATTCTAGAGGTTGGAAGAATTATTCGAGTTTGGAGAGAGATATATCTGCATGCAAGCACAAACCAGAGCCCTCTCGCACATCCAGACACACATTATAGTCAAAACCAAGACTGATCTTAAGAAATTGGCATTCACGGTAGCATTCCAGGAAGCACTTCTATGACACTGATCACCAGTTTCGCAGATCAACCATCACCTTCATCCAACCATCAAGTCTGCAAATACAAGTAAGTGCATTTTGATCTACATCATTCCATACTTATTTAGATCATCATTTCTTTAACTTTCTCCTTTAAATCCTATTCTCCTTTTGCATCCTATCATTCTTGCCTTCCTATCAATCCACCCATCTAACCACCCATAACCCTTTGGCTCCTCATACTCAACCCCCAGACATATATGAGAATTCTCAACACTTTTACCAACCTAGCCATCCTTCTTCAATTCTTTTTGCAATCATAGAGAATCTCCAAAACCAAATTTTATTGAGTTTCTACCATTCTGCCTCTACCAACATTGGTTAACCTAAGTTGTAAATCGATTTCCCTCTCAACCGGAATTGGTCATACAGCACCGACATCAATCTTATGAATCTTTGGTAATCCTACGTATAACAACAATCTAATAACCTTCACCCAAATAACCCAAAACCACCCAAAATCTGATCCTGACATTCTAATCACCTTGGCCACCTACCCAACCTCTAGATCTGATCATAACCCAACATGTTAGATTAAATTTTCTTATTGTATTTGAATGAGATACCTAAATCATATTAACTATAGTAGGATGTTATTTTTTTACGTTATTTCTTGCATTAAATTTTATTAAACAATGGATTGATAGCCATCTAGGAGTATCACACTTCTTGGATCTAGCATACACTAGGTAGTCCACTAACATATATTGTTTAATATTATTCTTGTGGTCTTGTTTTGCATTCATAGGTAGTTCCTCCTAGAAAAAAGGAAGTTCTCGTAATCAACACTGGATTAGGAAATCAGAACACGCACACTTTACCTTCCACCTTCATTTCACAGGTATTCCTCCTCACCTTTACCTTATCTATTTTTCTCATACATACGTAAATTATTGGTGAAACATTTTGGCATGCCTGGTGGGACCCTCTCTTGGGTTCTTTGCATTTTATTCATATAGGGAAATCTTGTGTGTTTCTTTCTCTTTTTGAAAAATACACATTTAATCTTCTCCCTTGGTAACATTCTTTTCTTCTAATTGTCTAAATGACATTTGTGATTTGGTGTTTAAAACGAATCATTTCTTTCTTCTAAAATTTTCATAGTAGTGAAAGATCACATTCTTGACCTATTCATCACTTGCTACATCGAATATAATTATCGATTTGGGTTATAAAATTTGTTGCATTTCATCCTTATATGTTGCATTATTAGCTCACATTTAAAACTGAGGGCAACCTATACGCTGGAAGTCATGCCCAACTGATGGTTGACATAATTGAACCGTAAAAGCACTTTCTCTTCTCTCTCTCTTTGCCAAACTGCACAAATATAAAATTCACACATCTTCTTAAACAACACCTTACCTAGAAGAAGCTATCAATGATCACATGATCAGAGGATTGATAGTGGGTGCCTAGCTAGTTTCTTTGTCTAGTCATTATCTCAGAGAAAGGACCGCCCCTACCAAAACATAACCTGAAACCACCCTTTAGAATTTTCCTCTTCTTAAGATGTCTTCCCAACCAAAAAAATTATATTATGAATTCACAAGTCAGTCTTAAATGGCATAAGTTGAACACATAAAATTCACTTATTAGGATTTGCGTGTTTTTCTTAGATTTTTTTCCTGAGTTATGTTTTGAGTTGTGAGGTTATGTTCTCCACTTTCCTCTTACTCTACCATCATAGTTAGAGCATTTTGACTATTTTTTAGTGTGTCAATGTCTAATACCATCATTCTCATATTTTTGGGTTGGTGTTTCATCTGATTTAATTCACAAAAAAATATTTTCTCCACTTCTTCTAATTTCATAAGAATGACATCGCTCAGCCACCATCATTGCTTAATATTTGAGTGTCGTTGGTTTATCTAACTAGTGTCGGTTCTAGATATTTTTGGTCATTTCACCCAAAGATAACATTCACCAAATTTGTTGTTCTATCTAAAGTTCTCAAAACATCATCATATCCCAGAACTTTCATATCATAGCCCAGTACAGTTTCCATTATTTATTTTCATCAGTTTTGCCTCCTTTGCAGAACTATTGATTCCCCACATTGACCGGTATCGGTTATCATAACTGTCATCGGCTCCCTTTAACCATCATCGATCAATATGACTGTCATTGGTTTTGGTGTTTGATTTCTAATTAAAACACTTATCAAATTTACCCCTGGAATTCATCCTTCATTCCTATTATTTTCTATATCATCTACAGAGTACATTTTTACCAGGTCAATGCTAATTCACATGGTGTTGACTCATAGCCAAACCAACGCCCTTATATTTCATGTTAATCTTCAACCACTCCCACCTAGCCCATCAATACCTTCCATCTTTTCACCTATGGATCCAACTCAACCCATCGTCATTACTACCAACAACAAGGAGTTTGCAAGACTCCTTGACCAGAATCCACGGACTTACAATACTATCTTTCCCACTCATCTACCTGAGACTCCTCAGGACAACTAGTATACATGATGCCCATATCTATTCCTCTTGCCCTCGCCCCCACTTCTACGTTAGCTACCACTAGCTTAGCATTTCCTTCATCCACCTTACCCCTTGTGGTATCTCAACTGGACCCCACATCCACTATAACTGCTGCACCAATGACATCTATCCCAAACATGGGTGTCGACCATACCTTAAGCAACTATCTTAAGCATGGAGCCATATGCCCCCTTTACCTCGTATGTACAGTTGCATCATAACCACCCATGGTGTTGGTAACCCACACCCCCTTCCAAAACCTTGTCCTTTCCATCCCATAGTCTCTACCACAAATTACTATGAGAGTTGTTATTATACTCCACCTGTTTACACACATCACCAAAACCCCTAATCGCATCTATCACTTATTCAGGATACCCTCCACCCACATCTATTCCCCCTTCGTAGTTTTCATATTCGGCACCCCCATATGTCGGGATGCCATCCACATCATACACCCATCATCAACCTCCCTTTATTGTAGGAGGCGCCCATTCCTCACAACCCACCAATGAACTCATTAGGATGATGATGGAAAATATGCAGACATTAGAAGCATTAGTTTTGGCTCTCATAACTCCATAACTTATGATGAAATCTATAATGAGCCTATTCATCCATCTATTCCTATTCATCCATACCCCATACATTGGGAAATTCCCAAGTTTAATCATTTCAATAGTAAAGAAGACCCGCAAAAACACTTTGGTCATTCAAACATGGGTGCTATCTAATTTCCCATGATGATGCTTTACTCCTACGAACATTCCCCATGTCCCTGACAAGACCCACCTTAGATTGGTACATCAGTTTATCCAAACATTCCATCTACTCCTTTAACAAAGTGGCTCAAGCATTCCTAGACCACTTCTCAATCAATGTAGTCAAAAAAGTCACCATGACTGACCTATATTTGACACGATAGTATGACGATGAATCTATCATATATTTCATTGCTCGTTGGCGAAGTCTTATCAACCAATTAATGTTCTAGTTACCTCAAGTTGAACTTATAGAGTTGTTCACTAGAGCTTGTGCTAGACACATCTCACCAACTATGTAGGTATAAACCTTCTCGTACCTTTGATGAAGCATTTACCATGGCACGAAAGCTAGAAATTCATGTCATTGAAGAAAAGAAAATCTAATTACAAAACAAAAATTCCACGTTTAATTCAAATAATTCTTCTTTATCTTCAAAACCCCAAAATAATTATTCAAAAGCCAAAGGATCTACCAATGTGGTAGTTCTCAAAGTTGGTACATCTCATCCATCTAATCAAGCCAAACCTTCCTCCAATCTTTCCCTCATTCAGACTTTTTAGTTCTGGTGGGAACAACAAAAGTACACTCCAATTGGAGAGCCCTATTCTTCAGTCTTGGAAAAGCTTCTTAAAGCCGGAGCCATTGCACTACCCTGTAAAACCTCATATTGGTTTTGATCCCCTTGTCCTATGCCTCGCATGGTATAAGGAACATGACTATTGTAATTATCATCACATCAAAGGCCATAGTGACGGTAATTACATAACTTTTAAGAACATTGTCCAGGAAATGTTAGATAATGGAGATCTCATCTGGACAACCAACGCACCAAAAAATCAAAACTTGCATATCTTTAAGAAGTCGTTCCCTAACCATACACCATCATCTAATAAAAATGGTGAACCTTCAACCAATGACAACAATGTCCGTGAAGTCCATGCTATTTTCTATATCATACCGGTCGTTCCTCAATTTCCACCTATTCTTGTCTATTGAGGAAATTTTGGGATGAGCTGATCTACCCACGGAGGAGCATACCTCTTCCACTCCTTCACCCTCAGAGGAGTCCCCTTCATCTCCTCCTTCACCCATGGAAGATTCCATGATTTATGTTGATGCCATTTCATCTTCTACCTCATAACCTACCAAAAATCAACGGTATTAACTCTCCTACTTGCAGGAGAATCATCATCACTTTCTCCTCCACCAAAAGATAAATCTATCTCACCCCACCTACCATCTCTCATACCCATGGGAGATCCTTTAGACACAACACTACCTGTTGGGGACAATTCTCCATTAGCATTCCAAGATCCTGTTGATTTGGTCTCGGCTTTTCTACCCACAATGTTTGAGGCTAACCAATTCCCTTTCTCACAGAAATATTTCACAAGGATTTCCACCAAACCAACTACATCTCCTCTTACAATGGTACCATTTCCATGACTATTTGATCACTTGGATTATGTCAATAATTCCATGCTTTGGGGACATCTTCGGCTCCCATTTTTGACTCAAATGCAAATGTTGCCTACAGATACCTCCACGATCTATCCAAAGGTATTTCTAGCAACCAAATCAACCCTGACCATGTCTGTCGAAATGGATTCTTCTTTATCACCTTTACCTACATCCAAACCTTTACCCATGACTAAAACCATTCCTATGCCTAAGAACCTACCCACACCTACATCTTTGTCCATATCTAAACCTATCACTACCTTGGGTATCATGCCGATGTCAAGCCCGGCCCATCCACCTGTCAAATTGGATTTAGCCACGTATTCCCAAACCCACACCAAAATTGCTCCTCCTCCTAAAAGGAAGACCCAACCTTCTAGGCCACATACACCAGTATCTCACCTACCATGCCTTTGTCACCTTCACCCCTTCCGTCCATCCTAGGACCTCACTCATCAACCTTGGCCAAACAAATGACCCCCTACCTGAGGCCAATCAAAAGCTAAGAAACCTACCTCATCATCACGATCCTTTTTACATCCAATTTACCTCCGCACAACAAACATCCTCACCTCTCCGTACATTTCTTACCACCTATACCTACACCAGCTACTATAACCCCAACTTTGCTTATATGACTTCAACCCATACCTTCCTCCCCTCTCCACCAACCAATTCAACCAAGATTCTATTTTCCCCATGGGTAACCCGTCCTCTTCCACAATCCACTTTCCCTTGTGCATCATGTACTCCCATCTCACCTTTACCCAAGAATGTGTAATCCAAATACAATAACCCACTACCCTCCAACATCATAGTTAAACCAACAACACCTTCCATTATTAGTTCTTCTACCACACCTTTACCCAAGTAGATACCATTAAAACCTAAGATAGTACCACTTACCAAACTAGTGGTATAACCCATTCCCCCTCCTATAAAGCCTCTTCCCCACAATAAATCCGCACCTTTACCCAAACCCACACTCACTTCCCAATGTGATCCATTGGCAGGGTCCTATGCCAACATTCTAGCCAACCTCTTAGAGACCTCAGTCATCACTTTACCACCACTTAGGCCTTATGACCCCCTCAAACCCAAACCAAAAGGGTTTGATGAAACTCTAATTTTTCCTACCATCGTGTGTCAGGACATGATGTAGAGGGTTGTAAGGCTCTCAAAATCATTCTCCTCTAGTTATGTCCTTTGAAGAAAATTTTGATGATGATGATCTTCTTGATGAGGACCATGTTCCACCTTCACCTGTCACCACACGCCCTCATCCCTTACTTCTTCAAATGACTGGATCACCACCTCCACAAATATTTTATCCACCTCCAAAATTCGAGATCAACATGGTCCGTATCAGAGAGTTGGCCAAACCACCACCTAAATGTTAGTGTTCCCTACTCATTTCACAAGGCTCTTACCCCGCATTAGGTTTTTGTCCATCATGTTGTTACACTACTCATGACATACCTTCTCCATCTACCTCCTTCCCTTAGATTAACATGATCCAAGTTTCCACTCGCGCCAAAAGGACAAAGGAAAAGAAAAAGTAACTAGCCCATCAACCAATCCCATGCCCAATATACCATCTACACCCGCACCCAAAATCACCATTCAAGGACCCGCATACCCTATTTTTGATGGGGTCACCCATCATACAATGATAAAACAATTACATCAATCCCCTCTAAAAATGTCTTTTTGTACGATCTCGTCCAAACTTCTAAATCTCATCGATAAGCCCTTATGGAGGTTTTACAATCCATCAAAGTTTTACCTAACAACCCCACACCAGTAGCCTCCATTCTCACCCCTCATCACGTGGCCTCTCTTACCAAATCATCTCCTTCTTCTACCCCCATGCCCACTCATCAAGTAGCCACCCTCAATTTTTTTGATGAGGAGATCATACCTCTCCAATCAGATGACAACCTTGATCTGTCCTTTTTATCTCTGTCTATATCAATAATATACGCATATGACGCATTATGATCGATGGAAGTGCTAACATCAACATCATCTCCTCCCATATGTATAATCAAATGCACATTCCTTCAAATTACATGTATAATAACCCATTTATGTTGTGCTCCTTCAATGATGCCATCACTTCCACCCTTGACACCATTATTCTTTGCGTTCGGGTAGGCCCTCGCATTGTACCAAAATTTTTCTACGTCTTAGAGGGGAGTTCGAGTATAACATGTTTCTTGGACAACCTTAGATTCACACCATGGGTTGTGTTCCTTCAACTTTACACCATTTGTATAAAATTTGGACATGAATGACATAACTATACCATCCCAAAGCTAACCCGTCCACATTCAAAACCTGTAACATGTTATATTGACCTAACGATGTCCTTGTACCAGTTAAGGCATCTACCACTACCCTCACTTCTCCTTCACCCACAGCCCCATCCACCAATGCTACCGCCACCTCTCCCACACGACTCTTCTAGTCATACTATGCTGCGTCTTGTAACCTCTCGTAGCTGGCCCATCTACTTCCCAACCAACCGATACCCCTCCTACCCAATCACCTAGTAATTCATCTATCCCCGCTACCCACATATCTACTACTGATCCCTTAGAAGGTTTTTTTCAACGCCTCACTCTGGGGGAGTACCGCCTCTACAATATCAACACATTCCTCACTCCGCAAGAGTATGACAACCTATGCTAACATCCTCGTTATGACTATCGCATAGGAGAGGTTTTCCCTTATGGTCCTCCCCACCTTCGCACCAAATTAACGTATGGGGATTTGATACTTCCACCTATTCACCCAAACCACCATCTCAAACACAACCATTTTCATCTGACCTCCGATCTCTCACTAACCGTTGATTTTCCCACACTTTCCTTCACTTTTGCGCAAAGATCGTCATACCGTCATCCGTGTACCACCTATAAACATAAAGATCATAGCAACATTGGTTTTCCCAAACCATCTTCTAAGAAGACACGCATCGATGATGATTTATGGTCTCCGATGACCATAAAAATAGAAATTATATAAGTCGAAAGTCGGGCATGCAAGTATCTCATTTCGTATACATGTTCACTTGTGATTTGAGAGCTTAGGTTGATTGATTTTAAGTGTTTTTGAAATATGGAGGTGAGTGGAAGCTATCGGAAGAGGCATTAGATGAGGAAAGGGGTAATTAGGTTTAAATTTTGTAGGTTTATTTTGATTTTTGTTGTTTTTTGAAAATATTTAGGTGGGATCACCCAATTGTGATTTATTTTTCAATTAGAAGTGATTGGGTTGATCACCGTCGTCCTCTATAGAAAAATCATTTCCGATTGGCCATTTTGGCGGTGATTGGTGGATATTTAGACTAGATTGCTAACTAGTGCATTTTTTCTTTGTTTTACTAAAAGTAGAGATACCATATACCTCTCAGATAGAATCCCATAGATTCTTGATAAAATCTAGGGATATGTGTAAGATGTGGAGTGGGATCACATGATTGTCATTGGTTTGGGAAGATTTTGTAGTTACCAGCAGATTTTGAGAGATGTCACTGATGGTAGCATTGTTGGATAGATGGGACCCGAGTATATGGACATTCTACTTTCCTACCAGTTATATGATGATCACATTAGAGGATGGGTATCATATTTTGATATTACCTATCCAAGGGGATAGGATAGTACCTATCACATGGGAGGCCTGTCTAGATACTATGAGATAATTGTATGGAGAGGATACCCCGATATCAAGTATATAGTAGGGGTTTCAAATTGAGATATGCTATGATGCAGATGTGTTGGGGATCGGTTAATGTTGATGGTCATATTGGCCATTTCTTTTATACACTCTTAGACTTAGGAGGAGGCAAGTTTCCATGGACACTAGCGAGTGTGTAGCTAATATCATGGAGCACCTGGAGAGTGTATACATGGGGGTATAATGGATTAGGTATACCATGAGCTATGGATGTATGTGAATGGTTAGAGGTTTGGTTTAGGTGTGGGGTTCTTGCTGTAATCTGTTAGGCCTATGAGCACATAGTTACAATGAGGCCACCGGGTCTACCTGGAGAACGAAGGACCTATAAGAGTATGTTGTGGGTTTTTATAATGGAGGTTTTAGTGAATGAAGGATCACATGGTGGAGTGGGTTGATGCATACTATGATGAGAAACTTAGTAGTTTATTTATAGATTATGTGGTGTGGAGGCTATATGTTATATTTCCTCTATGATCAAGTATGGATGCAAAGTTGGAAGGGTTGAGAGGGGTGTGGTGGATTTGGGGTGGCGGAATGATATGATCAAGGATGTATAGTTATGAAAGGTGCATAAGAAGTTTGGGATCCCACATTAGATACATGGTGAGCCAATTGTATATCTATAATATGACTTAGAGAGTGACTCGCCAATATACCGGTGTGATAGATGAGGAACAACAAGTAGAGGAGAAGGGGTAGCCCTGAGGCTCTAAATGTTGATGATGCTGGAATTATAGACGGGTTTAGTGAGTGGTGTATGCATCATTGTGGCCTAAGGAGATAGGGTGGGGAGGTGGAGGAGCATGGTGATGGTGATAGGGAGTTGGCAAGATTACATGCAACTTTTGATGCACTACATTTGGAGATAGACTAGTTGAGATAAGAGAGAAATAAAACTCATCGGGAGAAGGATACTCTGCTACAAGAGTAGGATCATGCATTTTTAGAGTGTGATACTACGCAATAGCATAGGTATAAATATCAACAATATCAAAAGGCATTGTGTGTAAAGTATGGGGAGACAAGAACGATTTTTGAGGCCTCGGTGAGCGGAGCACACGTGGTAGGGCCAAGTGCGGGGCATGTCGTAGTTCCTATAGGAGGAGTACCAATAATAGGTAGATGATAGATGAGACCTCTAGATTTTGTCATTGTTGAGAATTATCATGCGCTGGGAGAGGAGATGAGATACTATGAGTGGATTTTGATAGAGAACATTCCAAATGCACCTCGCTACGTGGAGCATAGAGTGAATGAGCATAGATCAGATCACTGTGCCACCTCAATGATTATTGGAAATTTTGCATATCCTCAAAGGGATATGGGACATGATGGAGGACCAAAGGGAGGCCATGAAAGAGATAGAGTGTCTGATTTTGAGTTTACCACATAGTAGGTAGACTTTGTATATGATTCGGATGTATAGAGCCCTTTTGAAAAAAAAATTGTATATACTTAATTGATAAGAGATATATAGATGATTATTAATTTGAATTCATGTATTTGTGATGGATTTTGATTTGATATTATGTATGATATTTTGATATGTTTTGATAGATTATAATGCAGATCAATTAAAGCATTCCGGCATGTACTCACTTACCAACAAGATTACAACAAGTTATTCACCTTACTCGCTCTTGGAGGATTACACAACAAGTCTAAAAGGCTCAATCACTTGTAAAATTGATCAATATCAAGGTGAAAGAGGTTAAATTCATCACTCTCTCTATCCTACCCTTCTTATACCACTATTAGGAGTCCTTTCACCAAGGCTCAACATTAAGGAAAAACAGTCACCTTACCAGTTCAACCATTTGCTCAATTTCCTACTTACTAGCTAGTGCTTTAGAGTGAAACTTTAGAATTAGGATGCTAAAATGCTTCCCTATTAGGTCCCCTAATCACACAAATCCCAACACAATTAGAAGGAACATTTAATGCACTCAAAACAACTAAAAATACTTAATTCCTTATTTTGTCAAAACTAGCTTCTTATGTTCTTAAGACTAGGTAACTTACATCAAGCATGGTTGGGAGAATGTATATACACCGGATAGTCCTACAAACTTCATCGAGTAATATTTTCCTTCCCTAATATCAAATATGCTTGCAAGGTTTGTATACTCAATTCCTTTTTCCATTCCTTCCATTTCACTTCTTCACTCGCCACTTTAGGTCTCTTAAGAGTACATTCTTGCTCATATCTAGACCGTACCCTTCTATATCTTTCCAAGACGATATTCCAACTTCCTTAGTTCACTCTTGCTATGATTGAGATGATCCAAAATCTTGGGTCCCAAATCCTTATGATTCTCCCTCTGTTTCAATTTTTGTATTTTTGCTCTTAACTCTTTCTAGGTCCGACTTTCTAGTTTTTCATGCATATATTCCTCCTCCTATGGTTTCAGTGGCAAGTATATACATTTCTACGAAGACCCATTTTGGCCATTTAAATTCATTTAAGATCTCATGCCTTGTCTCAAAATATAAATGACACTTCCTTCCTAAATCTGCTCCCACCAATTAGGCTTTGCACTGTGAAAATGACCTCCTACAGGACTGGTAAAGAAATCTTCTCCTACAGCCAATGAAATTTGAAAATTCCTCATGCAATACTTAGAGATCTCACTAAAGATGGTTCCTTACCTATTTTGGAGCTTTCCTTGTTGATTATTAATTTTTAGACCCGTTCTTCTTGAAACCCTAACTGTGTTCCAACTCTACCCGAGAAGCTTCATTTAGTAATATCTTTCATCATACTTTGAATCAAGGTCCCAAAACTTATAATAAGGAATATTTCAACACTATGAAGAGGATATTCTTACCAAAAGTATTCATGAAGGTATTGTAAATCTTTCTTTCCTCGAGGTTTCACTCTCCATCCTCGTGCATGTAGGGTAACCATGCATGTAAATATGATTTGTAGATGGTTCAATATCCTTTCACTCAATGAAATTCTTGAACAAACTTTCTTCCATAACCTCAAGCTCATATTCAATTAATTCCTTTGAAGACACTAACCTTAACTAGTCAAGGATTCCTTCATTTCTATCTAATCATAACTGAGACACATTGAAACAAGGTTGTTAAGACCCCAAACATGATTTTAAACTAAAAGAAATTCCTTTACCTATGGAAAGGGTTTCCCAGGATCCTATAAGAATTATAAATCTAATAATCACCTTAGATATTCAATCTTTGAGTTTTTGTAAGCTCCTCACATAAAAATTTGATTGAGATGCTTTGATCAAGAATACACCCTTCTCAAACAAGTTTTACACAAAGTATGAAACATCACCAAAGATGCCGAACCAATAACTAACATATTTATCCTCCTCCAAAGTATGGAATGCTATTATGATATATTTCTTGTTTCTTGTCACTAATTAATTACATAGTTTACTCTAATATGTATTAACATATACTCAAACACATATTTCACTCTAACACTTAGTTTGCAAACTAGAAATCCTTCAAATCTTGGAGCCTCGGCTCTCACAAACCCTGGATCACTCAAAATAGTTACATCATGTACTTTATAGCTTCTCTAATCAGTTTTTCACGCGAATAAGAGTATTTGGGACCACATGGTCATATAGTTACTTTGTGCACACCATTGAAATTTGCTAACCTCCAAGACTTTAACCCCTTAACACACTTGTTTTGACTCCTAAGCCTCTTTTTACAACTTTGCCACACTAGGAATGACCACTAAAATGCTTCTAAAATTCTAAGAAAACCAAAAATGGTTCTCAAATTTGAATATGTCTTTAATAGGGAAAAGTACAAGATTCAAAATTTGAAAAGTCCAAGCTCAAACTAGCACACCTAAATGACTTGTTGGCAGGTGTATCCTAATTTTTCATTGATGTCAAAGGAATATTAATGACAAATCAAGACGCATGAGTTATAGAGAGAGCTTGGAGTGACTTAGACAAGGTAGAATAGGTCAGTGGCTTGAGAAAAATTGAGTAAACATCGATTTTTTGAGCGAGTTAGAGATATGTACATGCTCAATGATGACATGAGAGAACACAAATATGATGTCAATAATTTTATAGCATGTATATGAGGTGGAAGCAGATTTAGAAGGATGAATACATGAGCACAAGAGGAATTTTTTTGAAACTAGCTCATTTCAGGATGCCAAATCCCAAGGCCTATGAAACATAATGACCTGAAAAGGTGAAGTGAAGGTATGAGGATGACGGTGAAGTAGAGTAAATTCATGAAATACATAATAGGACATGCCCAAGTGGTTATAAAGTGAATAACAAGACAATCATGGAGAGTGCAATGTAAACTAGCCCAAATTGGCCTATTTCAGGTACCCAACATGAGGGTATGAAGATTTTTTTTTGAATCAAGCTAGTGTAGGCATGGTAAATGTGTAGGTAATTTTTCAATATTCCAAAAATGAAGTATTATGTCATAAATCAGCAACTACAGGGGAATATTCAAGAGTCATCGGTGTGGTTGTTCTTCATGACAAATAGGTTTAACATGAAAAATGAGATTGAATTGAAATTTTTAGATTAAAAAAGAAAAATTAATTTTAATTCATGGTGGAGGTATTCATGAAGGTGTGGTCAAAATTTGAGGACCTAAGGAGGAGTTTTTCTCGAGATATTACATTTTACGTAAAATGGGGTTAAGTAAAGTGGTTAAATGATACCCGCCTTCTTAGTAGTCAAGAAAAATTGTGGGGCTTCTTAAAATAAATCATAATAGAAAAAATTGGATTAAATTGTGAAAAAATCATGGGGAAAGAAGTATTAAGTGATTGGTTGAGTATTTTAGCGAGTTCCACCCATTTTTGTGAAGTTTGTTTGAAGCATTCCTCAAACCCAATGAAATCGGTAAGGAGAAAATTGATTTTTATGCCTCCAAATTGAATTTTTTTGTATTGAAAATTATTTTAGAGTATAGATAACTCATCATAGTTCATGTTCATGGTGATTTTAGTTCATGAAACCTTATGGCCCCCACCAAAAATCAATTGTTTTGCAAAGTTTTCGGTGCACAAACAAATTTTGTAAAAGAACCTATGCTTAATTTTTTTTGGGAGGATTCTAGTGATATGTAATTTACGTTCACAAATTTATATAGGTAACTCATTTGTATACAAGTGAATATACAGGCATAATTTCAGTTCTAGCATTGAAAAGGCTAAACAAACAAAAACTAGTCTCTCGGGTTGAAAGGTAAATGAGTTATTCTTCTCAAAATGATTGAAAATAATGGTTTTAAAGTGAAGTACAGAGTAATTTGGTAAGTGTTTCGTTTTTTAAGCATGAAAGTGCATTTTAAGTGTTTGAAGGCATACAATTAAAGACTAGTTTTGGGTGTCTTGAAATTAGTCAGGACCTATTTTTGAAAAACAAGCATATCTATAATGAAATATTTGAACCGAAGCTTGATGGTAAGCTTACAAGAAAAAATATATAAATACCTTTCCATAAAGGTAAGGTATGCTCCATGAGATGATGGTTAAGTGAAAATATACCTCATTCTTTGAAGGCTATTTTTCTGAGTTTGAAGGTCTAAGAATTGCTTGTTTAAATTAGAATGTTCTTGCTTGTACAAGAGTGTTGAATCATCTCCTTGTTGTTGATGGTTGTCTATACTTCATGGTAATTCACACCCTTGATTTTAAATGTTTTGAAATTGTATAAATATTTGAATGGAAGAGGATCTCTATAATCGTATGTTTTTATACCTCCATTGTTGAAAATGAAGCTCAAATGAACCTTGAAGACTACATGATGAGTTGGGAGGGAGTAAGAGAATTTTAAAGGTGAATAAGGAATAGAACAATATTTTTTCATGCATATGACACTTGTTGTCTTGTGTAATTTTCTAAAATGCAAGATCTCACATTGGATGGGAAACATACAAAAAGTAGGTGGTAGGTTCATGACAACTTTGTTATTTTGCAAAGAGTAAAAGAAACTTTTCAGTTATGTCAAGTGTGCAAATAATTTGAGAAGCTATCATAATTATTTATAAGTATAAAAATAATCTTGACATGTTCTTGACAAGTTTACCTTATTTATACATCTAATCAGATGTAATAATTGAAAAATATGGTCATTTTTTGCTTGATTTCCCCATCTCTATAAGATCTCGAATATGAAAAGAAAAAGTGTGGAAAATGAAAGATGAAAGGGTACAAAAGGAGGTGATTTTTTTATAGAAAAATATATGTCTAATTGTGTATGAGCTTGTTGTTGATGTATGTGAAATTGAAGGTGCAACAGAGACAAATGGAAATCTAGTGTGTATCTTGAGTTGTTGAAGACTCAAATTATGAAGCAACTGATAATGTAAAAGGGAAGATGTTTGAAATGTAGTTGTAGTAGTTGAAGGAGTGTTAGAAGAGAAGGAATTGAGTTGTATAAGTGATCATAATAAGTTTTAAGAGACAACACAAAATAAGTGATGAAAATTGTGAAGAAGTCTAAATGTTTACTTAACATCAAGGGAGTTGAAGCTTCTTTGTAAGTAAAAACTTACAAAATACTTTGTTGAAGTTTGGTTGAATTGTTGGGAGTTGAATCTTCCATGAAAAGTGAATATTTCTAAAGGTCAATGATGTAGCCTAGAATTTACTCGATAACACCCTAGTCACGTTGGCACATCACTCATCCTAGACTGAGCACTCACCTGAAGCGTGCAAAGGTATCAGGTCCCTTTTTAGAGTTGCTGTAGTAGGATGTTAGGTTGATGAAGGAAGAAACATATAGATCCATAACTAATCCATCATTCTACAATGCATGCTATATTCAGATCTAGGAAAGAACAAGCTTAAATAATAATCATGATTGAATCAAGAACATGCACACTCAATTACACCTTTGGAATGAAACTTAGATTTAGCTAGTATATTCCATCTATTAATAAACACAGAAGCTCCTTACAGTAATGAAAATCTATACCGATGCGCACATGGATCTAATACATTAATCCAGTCATATGCACATATCTCTTTATTCTTACCTCTTATGCTTTATATATATATATATATATATATATATATATATATATCTATATATCTACTACTATGTGATTCACATCATATATATAGGGTGGGACTTTCCCTTCACCGCTTATCTATTCCAAAAATAGGCCGCATGCTACTAATAACCACGTGTTGTTTACAAGCATAGCCACACATGACAGTGTGCTATCTATAGACCTCTTACAGGATTAACTCAAGTTACAATCCTATTCTTAGCTCATATCCATGAAAAATGCTTCGATCTGATCCTCTAAAGATAGAACATGTGTGGTGTGCACGTCTCTACCTCATTTATGTGCTCTATATGCCATCTTCTAAAAATAGGTCTTCATGCTCAAAATTGGCTAAGTCCCGAAAATTGAACTTGACCTCTCGCGCACGGATTCTTCCTTTCCTCCGCCCTTGATCATGGCCTTCTCTCCCGCATGGACTTCTTGTCGATCTCTAACAAGTATTCTATGATCAACATTACCCCACACTAATCTCATTGTCGTCCCCAAAATGGTTATCTCCAAAACTGAAGTAAAGAATGTTGAATGAAAACAATAAGAAATAATGTAGATGAATAAAGAATGTTTTATGAGGTAACCTCCTCTCGTATTAGTTTGAAAGATAAACTCTGGATACTCCTCCTTTATTTCGGCCTCCAAGGCCTACCAATTGGTGAATACTTTTTCTCGCTTGCTCTGGTATGTCCACAATAATAGACTCCAGTTCATCTTGGGTAACTTCACCTTTTTCATCCTACAATACCAACATAATGATGGACATTGCAGTATGTTTTCCTTCCAACACATCCATCTTTTGTGCGATGAGTTTCCCAAGCTCATCTAATCTATCTATGTGTGGCTCTTGTGCTACTGCTAGGGCCTCACACTTTTTCTTTATGAGTGTTAACCATTCTGCGTGGCCCAAGGTATCATCCTTCATAGCCTTCTGGACTACATTATCTTCTTCCAGAGTCTTTACCTTGATCAACGCCTCTAGAGATGTGCATATATTTAATGCATGATCTCGCCTTTTCAATTCTTCTTGGAGTGCTTGTAGTAGGCCTTCGTATGATGCAATCTTTCGACTACTATAGCCTTAGCCCTTCCTACCTCTTCTTCAGGATTCTTTTGTTTTAGCATTCGATTGTATCCTCTTCCAATACCAAGTCCACAAAGCTCTAGCATAATGCATTATTTAGGGGAATTGTTCTGGTACCTTAGATTTTAGATGCGGGCGCACTTTCATCACATGATCTCCAACGGCCTCTGCCATGCCAATTAACACACTATTATTTTTCTGCTCCAAGTCCTTCTCTTGGGTTAGGCATGCTATCACTACATCCTTTGTCTTCAACTCCTCATGCAACACTTTGATTGTTGCGGCCTTGTCCATGTTTCTTCTTGCAACCTCAGTAGAAACCTTTACCAGCGCATTGCTAACCTGTTCATCTGACATAACAGTAGGTTTAACTATTATGTTCCTGGCTTGAGGTGTCTTCTTCATTCATCTTGACACGCATGACTCCTCACATACATCAAAATCAGGCTCATCCATGTGGGTGTGCATTGACCATGAGAGTTTCTTTCTAGTGTGAATGATCACCATATCCCCATCCATTAATTCCTAGCCAAATAAATCCTTTTTTCTACGAGTTCTTTGGAAACAAACGTGAATGATTTTTCCGTTTTCCTCTGCATAGCCCATTATTGGTGCAATTGTGTTCCCCACTCATCCTCTTTGATCTAGGACCCTTGGGAATTGTAGCTTCAAGGTTAGGAGTCTATCCCATTACACCTTGAGCAGTCGCATGCGTGGATATGGAGGTTTCCTTCTCTCTTTCTTCTCTATCCTTCATCTCTTCATATTTTTTCTCTTCCTCGTTCTATGGCTTGTCTTCTTCGTCAAGTGTTGTAGGAGATACATGTTTTCTCTCCCCTTATTCCTTAGCTTCTTCATCGACTTCAATTTTCTTCTCCTCTTTGGCTCAACAGTCTCCTTGTGTGGAGAGAGACGAGGTGATTTCCTTACCATTTGTGGGGTTTCACCTTGAGTCCGTGTGCATCTAAATACTTTCTTAAATCTATGCTCCCCCTGCTCAACCTCTGTATCTTCCTCTTCATCCTGTCCCCGAGGTGGAGTGGTCACACACTGTGACTCTTCTCTATCATATGGTTTCTTTTTTCTGCGCTCCAAGCCTCCACTATCTTCAATCTCCTCTTCTTCATCCTCTATTTCAACAGTTTCTATAGGCCTTTGCATGGATATGTTTTCCATTTTGTGCTTACCCTTCGGTGGCCCTGGGAGCGCGAATTCATTCTCTACATACTTATTGTTATCCATCTTGGGTTTCAGCTAAAGATACACTAATGCTGCCCCTATATCTCTACTGACTAGAATTATTGGATTAATATTCAACACCTATGAAATGAGCTTGACATAGGAAATTCTTCCCTGGATACACATACTTCTTCCTCAACGTGTGGTAGTCATAGTCTACCTTATCTCGCATTGAATACTAGTTAGTGCATGTCTCAAATTTGTGACAGATGCTTGGAAATAATTTGTAGTGAATACGTAGGGAAATTTACACAAGGGCTCCGTAATCCATCTCTTATTGGGAAGTGTGTGATGTAGAAATGCTGATATACAACAAAATGAACTTGTTTCCCCACTACTAAGGGTAGGTCCTGTAGACACTAACATTAGGTCACACTCCCCTTGGTCCCTTGTCAAATAAACACCTTGAACACATTCACCTAAACATGGCCCCTTTCATCCCACTCTAATATTAATTTAATTAAATTAATTCATTATCCTCACAATATTTATTATTTAAATATCCTAATTGGGATAATGCCCACATATCCACCTCACCTAGACACCTCATCTAGCCACCTCACCCTAAGACCTATTCTTAGTAAGTTGCCATAACTAACTAAGACCTACCCAAACCCTAAAAATCAAAGCCTACATTCCCTCTAACCACATTCCCACATGTTAGAAGGAAGCTTCCATTCTAATCCATGGAGAAAATGAACAAGATCCCAGAAAATCAAGGGGATCTACCTAGTTTAGTAAACCTAGGAAATCCCACCCTAACCAACACCGGTTACCCTAAACCACCGCTAGTTAACCCAGAACCACCGTCGGTTACCATTTAACCCCCAAAATAACCTTATTTTGTTGGTTGGCACATTGTTTAGGGGTTGGCACATTGTTTAGAGGTTGGTACATCTTCTAAGAACAAGTGACAAAACTAGAGCTACATGCAAGCAGAACCAACATTCATACACGCATCAGAGCACCCATATCCATCACCGAAAGCAACTACAAAGCCATTTTCCTTCACGAAAGCATCCACGAAGTGCCAAAGCACCACACCAAGTTCCTTCCATTTGATCACCCACCATTGCCAACCAAACATCAAGATCATAAAAATAGTAAGTTTTGTTAACCAACATTGGTTCATTATCATTTGAGTAGATCCTTTTACTACTGTTGTTAGGTTCTACTCCCATTCCCATTTTCCACCATTTTACCTCCATACAAACTTGACCATCCCTTCACCCACACCCTTGAACTACCCATACCCAGATTTTAATCATTCCTGTGCATACCTGGGACCCACACAAACCTTGACCATTGCCATTCCATTTCCATCTAGCCTTAGATCTGTCACCCCACCAAGTTTTTATTGAATTTCCTATACCACAACCATACCAATGCCGGTTAGCCACAACCGCTGCCGATTAACCTAAAACAACATTGGTCATACCCGATCGATGTCGGTCTCTCTGTTTTTGACTAGGGACCAAGAACAAAGCTTCCATTCTCCACCCAAATACCCAAAACAACCCAGAATCCTACCTTGACTAGTGCCAGATTACTCACGAGCGGTGACCTTGACCTTCAGATTCAATCATAGCTTAGCCTGTTGTGAATGAATTTGCTTATTGTAGACGAATGAGATACCTAAATAATTTTAACTACACTAGGATTTCCTTTATTGTTAGCATTAAGTTGTTTTAAATAGTGGATTGACAACCATCTAGGAAGTATCACACTTCTTGGATCTAGCACACGCTAGGCAGTCCACTTTGTATATACTGTTTAAATTTCATTTGGTGGTCTTGTTTTCCATTTTAGGTAGTTCCTCAAAGCAAAAAGGAAGCTCTCACGATCATTTGTGGATTCGGAAGTCACATGCGCGTAAATAACCTATAACCAACATCTTAACAGGTATTCCTCCTAGCCCTTTACCCTTATTTGTTTCATCAACATTCGAAGAAACGATCTAGAATTAGGTGAAACATTTTGGCACGCGGTGGGACCCATTCGTGGTTCTTTGCATTCTTTCATTTCTAGGTGAAAAATTTGTATGTTTGTTTCTTTTCTAAAAAGTTGTTACATTAAAATCTTTTTTTCCCTAGAATCTTCATTTCTTCTATTGTGCCTAAAAGCAATCGTATTTTGGTGCTTTAAAATGAAAATTTCTTCCCTTTCATTAGTATCGCATTAGTGAAAGAGCATGCCTTCTCCTATTCATCTTTTTGTTTCATCGAATTTAACATTTCAATTTGGGTTTGAAAATCATTTCATTTCATTCTGTTTCGCATTGCTCACATTAATTGAGGGCAACCTATACGCTGGAAGTCATTCCCGGCTGATGGTTGAAAAATGAATTGTAGAAATCACTTCCTTTCTCTTTCTCTTTCTAATTCTTATCCAAACATCACAAAATTAAAAACACACATTCTTAAACAACATCTTTCTTGGAAGAAGTTGTAGGTGATCACACGATCACGACATAGTGGGCACCTAGGTCGTTGTTTCTGTCGAGTCATACTTCAGAGAAAAGCTTGCCCCGCCATAACATACTTGAAACCTCTCCTTCTAGATCTCCTTCTTCATAGGAAGCCATCCTCACCAAAAAATTCTATTATAAAGTTTATGAGTCAGTCCTTAAATAGCATAAGCTAAACAAACATAATAGAAAAAACATTCTTAGGGACTCGTATTTTTCTTAGTGTTTCGCAGCTTGCATTTTGAGGTGAGAGGATTTTCGTTCTTCATTTTCTTATTTCCTTTTCTACTCCCCTCATCATAGTTGGTGTCTTCCACTTCATCCGAGTGTACGGACCATATTCTCATCATTCTCATCATTCTAGGTTTGATTCCACATCAAATTTAACTCACAACCACATTTTCTTCATCACTATCTCAATCTCATAGTAAATGGTGTCATCCAATGACCGTCGTCGGTTACCCTATGAACATCATCGGTTTTAGCTAATCGGCATCGATTTCTCGTTTCTTTTGGTCAACCTACCCAAAAGGACACCTGCTTCACCTTCTTTGCTAATCAAGGTTTTCTGTCACCCTCATCATATTCACTAACCTGGTAATTCCATCAACATCTTGCATACTTGGCAAATTATTGGCCTTTTACCTTGTTTTGACCAACCTGCTCACTTTCCACAGTGATCGGAGTCGGTTTACCCTAACCAGCATCGGTTAGCCTATGTAATTTTTCAGCTAACATTTTGTACCTAATCTACCTACCACCGATTATTTCTCCTATCTCTCGCCGTATTTTTGTGTCATTTACAAAAAGCGGGTCCTACCATGTTGGTACTGCTCACATGGTGCCGACATGTCGCCAAGCAAACACCCTCATATTCTATGCCAGTTGTCAACCACTCCCACCTAGTCCTTCACCACCTTCCATCTTATGATCACCCACAGAGCCTATCTAACCTATCTCTATCACTACCAGAGATGATGAGTTCACACGAATCCTTGACCAAAACCCTACCACCTTATAGTTTTATCTTTCCCATTCATCCACTCGAGATGCCTCGGGTCATTTGATATACAACATGCCCATATCTATCCCCTCGACACTCACTCCTACTGATCCGATCCTCTGCTAGTTCTACGCTGCCCGAATCTCGCCTCGCCTTGCCCCAGTCATTTCGCAGCTTAGGCCCCATACCCGCTATGACCGCGGCATCTACCACATCTATTGCACCTAATACATCCATCATATGTTCGCCAACCACCCATAACATAACCTCATCTATGCCTATTGTCTCACACATACCTGTAGCTACTCAACCACCCCTAGTGTCAGTGACCCTTACCCCTTTTTAAAATGTTGTTCTTTCTATTCCACAATACTTAGCCCCCATTACCATTAGGGTCACTATGACCCTTCCACCTTCATATACATACTATCAACAGCCTCCCATTTCGTCTATCATTCATTCTGGGTACGTACCCCATATTTCACTTCCTCCTTCTCAATCGACCTATATGGCAAAGCACCATATACTAGAATGCCATCTCCATCATATGCCAAACACCACCACCTTTCACTACAAGAGGTATCCACACATCACAACCTACCACCGACCTAATCAAGTTAATGATGGACAAGATGCAGACGTTAGAGGCATCGGTTTCTAGGTCTCGCAACACTATCACCTACGATGAAATTTGTAATGAGCCTATACACCCATCCATATCCCATGCATTGGGAAATGCCTAAATTTAATCGCTTTAACAACAAAGAAGACCCACAACAACATTTGCGGTATTTCAAACAAGGGTGTTATTTGATCACCTATGATGACACTTTGCTTTTGAGGACCTTTCCCATGTCTCTGACTGGGCCCGCATTAGACTGGTACAATGGCTTACCTAGACACTCTATCTTCTCATTTAATTAGGTAGTCTAGGCCTTCTTGGATCACTTCTCCATTAACATTGTTAAGAAGGTTACCATGATCGACCTCTACTCTACGTGTCAGTATGACGACAAATCTATCATAGATTTTTTTGCTCATTGGTGTAGCCTGATCAATCAACTCACATTCCAATTACCACAAACCGAACTCATCAAGCTTTTCATGCGGGCTTATGCTAGAAATATCTCACCAACCTTGCAGTCCATACTTTCGTAAAGGTCCTCAAAAGCAAAGCGTCATCATGACACAAAAGCTAGAGATTCGAGCCATCAAAGAGAATAAAATCCAACTACGTAATAAGAACTCGACATTCAAGTCGAATGATACCTCTTCTTGAAACCACGAACAATTATTTAAAAGCTAAGGGAACCGCTTACGTGCAGGGTACTCAAAGCTGGCCTCACTCATCTGTCAAATTAGGCTAGTCCCTCATGTAATCTCTCACCCATTTAGACTTTTTAATTTAGACAGAACAACGGAAATAAACCCCAATTGGGGAACCTTATTCTTTGTTCTTAGAGAAGCTCATTAAAGCTAGGGCCATCACCCTTCCTCCCATGAAACCACACACTGGTTTTGACCCAGCTCTCTCCACACCCACATGGTATAAATAACACGACTTCTGCAACTATCATCGAGTAAAGGGTCATAGTGACGGAAATTGCATCACTTTCAAAAACATTGTCCAAGAAATGCTTGAGAAAGGAAAGTTAACCTTGGATAATCCTAACACATCTGCCAATCAAAACCTAAACATCTTCAAGAAACCCTTTCCTAATCATGCCCCTTCTTCTGATCAAACTAGAGAGATCTCAATTCATGATAGCCATACCCGTAAGGTCCATGCTATTTTTAGTGACGCACTCGTTGCTTCCCAATTACCTCATATTCCTTCCATATAGGAAATTCTAGCCCTGAATTCCTCTAACGCACTTGAACCCACCTCACCTATTCCTCCACCCATAGAGGAAAACCCTTCACCTCCTTCCTCACCCATGGAGGAGCCTTAGTTAACATCAAAACTATCTCAACTTTGGCTTCTCCAACTAGAGAGCCATTACCCATAGTACCTCTCCAGCCCATGGAAGATGCTTGTTTATCTACTACACCCACATAGGAGCACCCATCATCTCCTCCACATATCAAAAATCCAATAGAAATTCCTTTACCTCTATGTGACCATTCTCGTCAGTTACCCAAAATCCTACGGACTTACTTTTGGCTCTCTTACCCACAAAAGCTGAAGCTAGTGAATTCCCCATTTTTAAGACACATTTTACGGGAATCACCATTGGATCCTCATCAACCTCACCTAAAAAAGAGTGTCATTCTCACGCTTAGCCGATCTTTGGATTATGTGGATAGAGCCTTACTTTGGGGGCATCTTCTACTTCCTATCTCAACACAAATGTAAATGTCACTCACTGACACTTCCACTATCTATCCAAAAATATTTCAGCCAATTGAACCAAACACAACCACAACTATCACAAATTCTTCCACGATACCACTCATGGCTCAACTCACACCCCTACCCATAACCCAACATGCATCTAAATCCAAACCCACACCTACATCATCTTCCTTGCCTAAACCTATTACTACCTTAGGGGTCATCCCAACCGCCAACCTTACTCATCCACCCATCAAATTAGATTTAGCTACATCCTCCAAAGCCAACACCAAACCTACTCCAACACCCAAACAGAAGAACCAATCCCATAGATCTCATACTCCAACCTCGTCAATCACACCTTCATCACCTTCACCCCTTCCATCCATCTTAGGACCTCACCCTTCCAACACGGTTAAGAAACCTCTACTGTTGGTAAACCAAAAACATAGCATCCCATTCCTCCTCATAGAAATTTAACATACCCAAGTGCTCGACATGACTTCTTCCCACACCTACAACATCTTTACCACCCATACCTCCAATACCATCGATCACTCCTTCACTACCCATGACACTTCAGTCTCTTTCCCTCACACCTCCTGCATGACCCGCGCCATCTACCTTCATACAGCACCTCAGTTATCCTGTGGGTAACTCGCCCTCTTCCACCATCCACTTTTCCCTCTAGATCTCATGCGCCCATATCACCTTTACCCAAGAAGGTGCAACCTAAAGACAAAAATATGCTACCCTCCACTAAGGTAGTCAAACCAACCACACATTCTCTTGCCAGGTTCATCTACCATACCCATGCCCAAGCAAAAATGACCAACACCTAAGACCATGTCAAGACCTAAAACCATAGCTCAACCTACTTGTTTCACTTGGAATGTTTGGCACGGGGATAGATTTGCTTCTATCCTTTCATTCCTTTTAGAAACATATAGGGTTAGGGCTAGGAGGGATACCTGTTAAATGTCGAGATGGTGTGCGCGTACCGTAGAGAAAGATCAGGTTGACTGCGAAGAACTCCTTTTTGTCTTGGAAGGACTACCTGCAAATAAGAACACAAGACCACCAGATTTTGATTAAACAATAAATGAGGAAACTGCCTTGGGCCCAGGAAATATAAAACTTCCTTTCGAAGGTGGTCAGTTTCCCTGCTAATATGAATTAACACAAAAGACTGTAAAGTATCAATTAAATTACTTCGTTGGAATGGATAGGGGAAAGGCTGATTTCTGGTTGTAGTCAGGGTAACCGATACCGGTCTCTGGTAACCGATGTCGGTCTCAGTAACCGATGTCGGTAGGGTTTAGGATCTGTAGGTTGGTTGTTTTGTGGGGTGTTTGTGTTGTTTGGTAGCTGTGTTATTTGTAAGGCTGTAAATGGGTGATATTAGGAAATGAGGTGATGAGAGGTAGATGAATGATGGTTAGATGAAATGGCACGCTGGGTAGTGGATTCAGAAATGGATTTATGAGGACTGTGATTCAAAAGGCATAAGAAATGTTATAACAGAAGACATGCAAGATGTGACTTACTGGTTTTGACGAAGATGCAAGTTGATCTCCTTTGCTGCAAACGCTTCTGGTTTCTTCACTTGTCTCTGCTCGGTCAAGTGAAGATCTGGACTCTGTTGATCGCTCCCAATGATTTCTCTTGATTCAAAATCCTTCCACCTTTGATTTTGGTTCGGGGAGCCCATTTACAGGGAGCCGATGGCGGTTACGTAACCGACGGCGGTCGAGTAGGAACCGGCATCGGTAAGGAAAAAGTAGGCTATTTTTAGTAAAATAGCCCACCTTCCCTGCTTTTCTCCCGAGAGATCAGTTGCGGGCTTGGTCAAATGACTAGAAGGTCGGTTTTGGGTGCGAGAAAGGGGTCATTAGTTATGGGTGTAGGTGTGGACCAAGTTATGGGTCTTAATTAGGTTAGTTTAGGGTTAGGGCTAGGTCATGATGAAGTGGCAAAATGAGGTGGCAGGTAAGGTGATGTGGATTTATCCATTACAAGGTAATTAATAAATAATTGTGTAAGGTTTAGGTGATGAGGTTATATTGCGAGATGAGATGCGGGTCACAAGGGGTCGTAAGACACAAATTTGGTGTCTACATTAGCCCCTTATTGTCGTGTAGCTTGTTTTGTAAAGCTGCACGGACAATAATATGAAGTGGTTTCCATTGTTAAGGGTATAGGTAATCCCCCTCAAATCTATCACAGATTGAGAGAATGTGAAATCAGGGATAGGGTTGATAAAGGGTAAATGGTGTAGAGGGGATGGTAAGGTGGTGGGGTAGGTCCAAGGAAGCAGACGCATGTTGAAATGCAATCGTACGACTAGGGTACATGATTTGATGAGAAAACCAGCAGTGCATAGGCAAAGGTCGATAGTTTATCCAAACAAGGGTGATATAATCCTGGTATCCAAGGCATAGGAAGTAGCTCCAGGGTATATAACAGGTAAGGTACAGGAACGTTTAGGCATGTTCGGCAGTACCAAATGGTTGGTTTGGTTGAGATAAACGTCACGGTCTAGGTCTAGGCAAAGTTGGTCGACAGATCAAGTCAAGGACCCTAATCATGCTAAAACACAAACAGGTGAGCTCGATTGAACAAAAAACTACAGGATGGGTGGATAAAAGTGTATGGTGTTGATTTTAGGTAAGGTATTGAGGTGGTACGGCCATGGGTCGGGCCAGGTTGTTGGGTTGCGGCCTTGGCTCGGGCCGGGGGGGTAGGTTGAGGCTTTGGGTCGGGCCAAATGGTTAGGGTGAGGCCGTGGGTCGGGCCGAATAGGTAGGTTGAGGCCTTAGGTCGGGCCGGTTAGGTAGGTTGAGGCCTTGGGTCGGGCCGAATAGGTAGGTTGAGGCCTTGGGTCGGGCCGAATAGAGGTTAGAGCGGGGCCTCCTTCAGTGGCTCGAGAGCGCTATATGGAGGTTAGAGCGGAGGCCCGATACTATCAGGATATTCTTGATGGTACCGGAGTTGAGTATCAGCCTTATGCAGCTCATAGGCCGAGGACCTCTCACGGCCAATGGGTAGATCTCGGGAGGGTGGGTCGGGCCAATAGGTAGGTGATAGGCCTGGAGGCGAGAGGCACCATAGGGGACCATCGGGAGAGGCCCGAGGGTGGTGGGGAGAGCTGAGGGAGCCCGACATGGTTTTTGTATTTGTATATTGGATATGGGCACCGGTCTGCGGCCGGTTATGTTTATAGAGGCCTGCGTGCCTACATATTACTCATTTATTCATTCATTCATTTATTGTATACCGGCCTGCGAGCCGAGTACGGGTCAGATTAGTTGTACCTGCCTCGCGAGCCGAGTATTTTTGATATATAAGGGACGGCCTGCGAGCCGAGTCGAGATTATTGATAGTTATTGCGGCCTGCGTGCCGGCTTTGTTGGATTATGAGATCACAGAGGCCCCGATGTAGGGCACAGTGTATATTTGAAAACTTGTATATATATATAGAGATGATGTTTTGATCCATATGCGGTGTTCAAAATGTTTTTAAGTATTTCGTCAATGGTTTGTGATATATAGAATGTATGATGAGTTTAATTGACATGTTGATATATGGATGATGTTGATGTCTTTTGTACGTATATATGGATGGCATGTTATATGAGGAAATGTTGCATGTTTTGGTGCTGGTTTTGTGACATTGTTATATATGTATCTGATGAGCTGTATCCAAATGATGTATAGATTAATAATTTTTTGATATCCTTAGTTGATGGTTTGTGTGTTTTTGTAAAATAGACGATGTTAATGAAATTGTAATGATATGTGTGGTGGATGGAGAAATATGGATAATGGTGTTTTTATGCAGGAAAAAGGGCGGGCGCGACAAAAATTAGGTAGAAAATGAAGAAAAGAACCATGTTTCAAAAAGGTAGGTGTGTGACCGACGTCGGTTACATAACCGATGTCGGTATAGTATAGACCGATATCGGCTAGGGAACCGATACCGGTTATTTGAAAATGAGATTTTTCTAAAAATAAAAAAGGCGTAGGTGGCAACTGAAGTTCTGATTTTGAGAGCCATGCAAGATGTTAAATACGCGAATGCGACGCTGTTTTAACGACTGGGACATGTAATTGCATGAGAGATTTGAGTGATTAGGAGTAAAGAGACAGGGAAAGTGATTGTGATCTGAGATTCAGAAGACAGAAAGGCAGGTTTGAAAAAGGTGGTGATAATGGCAGGACGAGGAGAAACATCCAGCAGGCAGGGACAAGAGGGAAGACAAGGGCCACCTCAAGCTACTGCAACCCAAGAGGTAACGTTTTGTTTGTGATTTGACTACTGCATGTTTTGGGAATAAGCTGAGGGAGAGTAAGTGGGTAGATATGAGAAAGAAAACGTGATAGCAAGGGTTATAGATGAGGTGAGTGTTATGGGGTAGATAATCGGGGGTTTTCAGGTATGTCTGTGTATACCGAGCGGAATAAACGATCAATGTTTTGTCGTAGGTGGTTGTTTTTAGGCAAGGTGCATATAATTGACAGTGACCGATACCGGTTAGGGATAACCGATATCGGTTACTAAACCGATAGCGGTTACTTATAACCGGTACCGGTTACTGGAGGAACTTCCAGAATGTGAAAAAAACCCGTGGTGATTTGATTTATTGAACAGTTATTGGTTTTTGTGACGTATGCAGGCAGAGGCAGGGCTAAGGATGAATGATAGTGTACCAGCACTGTTGTCATGAATCCGAGCGGATGTAACACCAGCTGAATGGATGTTGATAAATCATTTGGGGTTAAGTGGGATCCGCTATTATTCACGAATTGCACGGAACCATGCTATGTTACAGGCATTGATTGAAAGATGGAATCCTGAGAAAAATACCTTCTATCTGCCAACAGGGGAAATGACAGTAACATTGGAAGATGTGTTCCATATTTTGAGACTCCCAATTACAGGAAAACCAGTATATCAGGCATTACCTAGCGTGGCACGGGGAGCGATAATAAAGCAAAGATTTGGTCCATACGCACGAGATTTAACACAGCGAGGTTTGTCATTCACATATGGGATAATGTATGCAGCACACCCTGAGGAGACAAGGTTAGCAGTGATATTAATGATAGCGGTAGGGTATTACGCGTTACCGAGGGCGGATGGGGGAAGATTTCCAAAGGCATTGATGTGTGTTATTTGGGAGATGATAGAAAGGAACGTGACTTTTGCATGGGCACCTGCATATTTGGCGGAGCTATACAGGGGTCTATGGGCTTGTAGGCGAAATCACAGGACGACGCTGGATTGTTCATACTTATTACACTGTTGGGCCTATGAGCACATTGTTTGTGTGCGACCAATAGGCCGACCCATCCAGTCAGGAGAGACCGGAGTACAGAGGTTGGGATTCAGACGATGGGTCCAAACAGAACAAGAGGCAAGATCCCAGGCTGTGACGGGTGACATTGAGTATTATAGGCAGGTATGGGAGATGGTGACGATTGCGGATATCTGTTGGAGGCCATACGGAAACTATATGGTAACAGAGAACATAGCTGAGGAGTTGAGGGGTGTAGAGCGATTGAGGTGGATCGCAGGGCACAGGCCAGGTGAGTATGAGAGGATTCCTCTAGATCGCGTGCAGCGACAATTTGGATTTGTGCAGGATATACCCCAGGCTTATAGACCATATATGAGGATCGATGCCGAGGCAGCATTCTCACCTCCCCGGCCAACACCTCCAGAAGGGCCAGAGGAAATAGCCGCCGATCGCAGGGTAATGGATGCAGGAATGACAGAGGCCTATAGATTATGGTGGGTAGCGGAGCTGCGAGGTATACGTGATCGTCCTGACATAGCTGTGATTACAGCAGAGAGAGATCGTCTACAGAGTTTAGTTCAGCAGCTCCAAACGCAGGTGAATGAGGCAAGAAGATTGTTAGTGGTTGCGGAGTCACGAGCACAAGGACTAGAGACGAGAGATCTCCATGCGAGGGAGCGTATTCATATGTTACAGGAGAGATTGGCAGATCAGTGGGCGGTACCAATAGCCGTGGTACCTTTGAGGACAGAGAGGCCTGGCGAAAGGCGTCGACAATCACGATCATCACCGGGTTCGGGATGAGGCGTGAGGGTCTAAATAAATGTTAGCAAGGTATAAGAATAAATAAGAGTACCGACCTGCGTGTCGATGATAGAGAAGATGTATTTGTTTAACATCTAAATAAAACGAGATATGTATGTTGATTTGAGTTATAATAATAAGAATGTTTTCGTTTTGACTTTTGGTGTTTTGAAAAAGGATAAAGAGGAATGTGATTAAATAGAAATACACAAAAATATTTATATTTACCACACATGATAGGTTATGGTAGGGGATGGTCGAGCTAACCTTGGGAGACCCCATGTCTCCGAAGTGCTGCCTACATAGCCCATTGCACAAAGCAAGGAGGGGCCTCAGACCGATGTAGTTCTCCCTTAGGACCAGGGAGAGGTGAATTCAGGCAATTTAGGTATGGTTAGGCGATTGGTTGGTTGGTAAAGGTATTGATAGTAATATTGGTAAGGTAAGGTTGATGGTGTTGGCAACGAATTGGTGACGTTGTAAAAGGTACAAGAGAAGCGAAAGTTAGCCTACCCAAGTGGTAGGGAACCATGTCCTGATTAAGATCAACACACAATCCTAGATGCGAGGCAAAGAGGAAAGATTGCTCCGTAGGTGAAAAGAGCAAAACAAACCACACAACATAGAACGCACTTGAAGCCCTAGGTACCGGTGCATAGACGAGAAGTCAATAGGTGAAAAGAGTTGTATGATCACAACCTATCGTGTGTACGACACGTCCCTTGAGTTGAATAAATGGTGAGGTGAGGTGAATGGTATAGTTGAGGTTGAGAACTCATTACAAAGTGAGTGTTCTCGACGAAAGAGAACCTACCCTAAATAGACAAGTCCATGACTCAAAAGTTCTTTTGAATGAGGCTTTTATTTTATGAATGTAGATCGATCGATGTGGGAAGTCTACAAGGGATATTGATTGTATTATTCTTGAGGTCTTCACGAAGCCGATCAATGCGAGAAGCTTCGATAAAGGTCGACTGTATGTATAGCTGTCCTTCGAGGGAGCAAGGATCTATTTATAGTAGCAGATATGATTTTAGTGCATAGTCTGTCCTTCTGGGGAGCAAATATATATAATAAAGCAAGAATAGTTCGGCATATAGCTGTCCTTCGAGGGAGCAGTCTATATTTAATTTAGATGACTAGATGTTCTTTTGGCGTGAAGCATCTAGTTTAGTAGGAAGTTTGACTCAAGAAAATCCTATAAGAATACGGCTTATTTTAATACTTTGAAGTCATGGACTAGACTAAAAAGGGGAAGGCATCGTTTAGGTGAGGTGAGAATCAAACTATGTGAGCTTGATTTTTATTATGAGGTGTAGGAAAACAAAGGGTATGTAGCGGTAAATGAGCTCAAGGGACGAGCAGTAGGTAGATAAGAAGTGATATAACACTAAATTCAACAGTAGAACGGTCGAATATGCAAGGCATTAAGGGGCTCAGGCTCAGGTTTACCATTAAGCGAAACTAAACGATAAGTGCCTGATCCATAGGTGTGAGTGATTATATAAGGCCCAATCCAATTGGGAGCAAATTTTCCACGTTTGCTCTTTTCTAGTTTGGTGACATGTTGATTCTCTTTGAGGACAAGATCACCAACCTTAAAGGTACGCTCATGAAGTCGCTTATCATAAGCACGTTTGATGCGTTTTTGATAGATTTGAAGGTGATCAAGAGCTGTAAGACGACGTTCGTCAAGAAGCTCCAATTGGGCTAACCGCTCTTGGCGGAAATCATCGTTGGTGAGAATATCCTGAAGAGATATTCTAAGGGAGGGTATTTGTATTTCGAGAGGCAAAACAGCCTCGGTACCGTATACCAAAGAAAAAGGTGTGGCATTAGTGGAGGTACGAATACTAGTACGATAAGCCCAAAGGGCAAAGGGGATGTGATCATGCCAATTTCTGCCGGATTCATTGACAACTTTCATGAGGATTTTGGTTAGTGTTTTATTAGAGGATTCGGCTTGTCCATTTGCTTGTGGATAGTAGGGTGATGAGAAGCTAAGTTTGATGCCAAAGTTGTCGCAAAGGTCTTGCAACAACTTGTTTTTGAAAGATTTTCCATTATCTGTTATCAGGCGATGAGGAACACCAAAACGACAAATAATGTGGTGGTTAATGAACTCTACAATTTTTTCTTTTTTAGTTGAAATGAGTGGAATAGCCTCCACCCATTTTGTGTAATATTCGGTTGCTGTGATAATCCATCGGTGACGTTGCGAAGAGGACGGATGAATCTCACCAATAAGGTCTAAACCCCATTGTGAGAAAGGCCAAAGATCTCGTGCGACCTGTAGCGGATGGCTAGGAGTATGTTGGAGGTTGGCATGTTGTTGACACATGACACAACGCTTAACATATTCGAGGCAGTCATTATTGAGAGTAGGCCAATAATAACCTAGGCGAAGGATTCGTTTAGCCACGGCAAGACCGCTAAAATGTCCGCCACAGATACCATCATGGACCTGTTGGATGGTATGGGTGACTTCCGCGCCGGTGAGACATCGAAGGAGGATGCCATCAAAGCCACGTTTATAAAGGAGTCCCCCCATAACTACATAACGAGAAACACGTTTAAGAAAAGTGTTTACCAGTACTAGTAAGGTCAGATGGGAGAACAGAGGTTGTAAGGTAGTCGTGAAATTGGTGATACCAAGTATCCTGTGAATTAGCAGACACATTATTTATCATACAAACAACCGGGGCTGAATAAGATGGGGCAAAGAGTTGTTGGACCAAGACGAAAATGTCAGAGTCAGTTGATGAAGCCGGAATTTGCGAGGCTAAGCAAGCCATAGTATCCGCAAATTTGTTAGTGGAGCGGGGAATAGTTTGGATAGAATAATGAGTAAATAAGGCTAGAAGCGAATCCACGTAGTGTTTGTATTTTTGAAGTTCCTCATTTTTGCATTGGTAGATGCCCATAACTTGATTGACTACCAATTGAGAGTCGCCGAAAATATTGATAGATTTGATACCTAAGTGCAGCGCAACCTGGAGACCCAGAACAAGGGCCTCGTATTCCGCTGTATTATTAGTGCAAGGGAAATCGAGTCGGAATGAAAGAGGCATAGGCTCGGCGTCGAGAGGAATAAGAACAACGCCGGCTCCTCCACCGCGTTGGCATTTGGATCCATCGAAGAAGAGAGTCATTGGATACGACTCCTCCTTGAGTGAAAGAGTGGCGATGAGTTCGTCGGGGAATGTAAAATTGGTAAATTGTTCCCCAGGTAAAGGGGCTTCCGCAAGTTGGTCTGCGATGGTTTGTCCTTTGATTGATTTCTGGTGGACGAACTCAAGGTCGAGGTCGGCGAGGAGCATGAGCCATCGGGTGATGCGTTGGTTTAGATGAGGTTTGGCATACATGTAATGGATGGGGTCCGTGTTGGTGATGACGAAAGTTTTGTGATTCAGAAGGTAGTGTCGGAGCTTGGTAGCCACGAATGATAGGGCTAGGCACAACTTTTCTACATGTGTATACCTAGTCTCATAGTCCACCAAAGTACGACTTATATAATAAACGGCTTGTTCTCTATTCTCAGAGTCACGATGTGCAAGCATGGCCCCTACAGCAGTGGTCAGTGGCGGAAAGGTAAAGGTAGAAAGGGCGGTCGTCTTGAGGTGGGATAAGCACGGGTGGCTGCAAGAGATAAGTTTTGAGAGCTTCAAAGGCTTGGTGGCACTCTTTGCTCCATTGAAAATCAATGTCCTTCTTAAGGAGGTGATGGAAAGGTTGACATCGATCCGAGAGTTGGGAGATGAAACGTCGGATAGATTGAAGCTTACCTTGTAAACTACGCAATTGTTTGAGATTAGTAGGTGGGGGCATTTCTAGAATAGCTTTGACTTTAGATGGGTCGACCTCAATGCCACGCAAAGAGACGATAAAGCCAAGAAGTTTTCCGAAAGGACACCAAAGACACTTTTTTTGGTCAAGACTTGACATAATATTGTAACAAAGCGATCAAAAATAATGGTTAAAACATCGAGATGTTCACTGCGATGTTTAGACTTGCCAAGAAGATCGTCGACGTAATCTTCAAGGATTGTGTGCATAATGTCATGAAAAATGTAGGTCATAGCCCACTGATAGGTGGCACCAGCATTCTTAAGGCCGAATGGCATTACACGGTAACAGAAGGTTCCCCAAGGAGTTATGAAGGTAGTTTTGTGTTGATCGGCAGGGGCAACCAAAATTTGGTTGTATCCTGAAAAGCCATCCATGAGAGAGAGCATCTCATGGCCTGCAGTGAGATCAACAAGTTGGTCAATACTAGGTAGGGGGAAGTCATCCTTAGGGCAAGCGAGGTTAAGATCCCGAAATCTGTGCATATCCGAAGTCCCCCCGTCGCTTTAGTGATAGGTACGATGTTAGAAATCCATTGAGGATAGTCAATAGGTAGAATGAAGGAAACAGAAAGGAGTCGTTGGAGCTCCTCTTTGACCAAGAGGGCAATGCGTGGATGCATTTTTCTCAATTTCTATTTAATTGGCTTGGAATCGGGTTTCAGTGTAATGTTATGGACAGCAATGTCAGGATCAATTCCTGGCATGTCAGCGTAGGACCAAGCGAAAGCTTGGTTGTGAGCACGGAGGAAAGTAGTAAAGGTGACTTGTTCTGATGCGTTAAGGGATTGTCCGATCTTCACAATGTGAGGATCCTCCTCCGTGTGGATGTTGATTTCTATAGTAGACTCGTTCAGCATGGTTTGGGTTTCAGATGGTAAGGCTCGTTGAATATAAGAGTCATCCGCGCCAAGGTAAGTGAGGATGGAGTCATCATCCTGGCACTCAACAACGTTAATTGAAGGGGAGTCCTCTTCAATCATGTCTGGATATAGAAGGGGAATAGAAGAGGGGTGCTCATTATCGCGTTGATAAGTGAGAGGACCTAAGAAGATAGCATTTATGAAAAAAAAAAGTTAGGAGGGATAGATTCGTGATCTATCGACTCAGTGGGTGACGATGGCAAAGTGGGTGATGATGGTTTGGTAGGGGTAACGTCGTTCTCTTCCAGAAGGCAACTGTCACGAGGTTCTGTCGATGTAAGTGTTTCCGAAACCGAGACCACTACGATCATTATGTTTGCGTGTGGTGATGGGGATGAGCGTATGTCGGCCTTGTTCATAAAGACCAAAACCAAAGCCTTTCCAAGACAAATGAGTCAAGAAGGTGAGGGCGAAGCGACGATTTGTCAGGTATTGAAAATCGGATTGGAAAGGAACCACACCAAGAGGAGGCTCAGGGGCAACGGAAGACGCGTCGACACCCCCATACGTTAGGTTAGTGCGGCAGTGAGGTGGTCCGTAGGAGATTACTTCCCCCACACGACGGTCATAGTTAGGATGGGCATGTACCTGTCCGTACTCCTGTGGGGTATGGAAAGAACTAACGTTATATAGGCGATACTCCCCCAGCGTAAGGCGCTGAAAAACATCTACTAAGGGGTCCGCGGTCGGGATGTTAGCTGCGGGAAGGGAAGTGGTTTTTGCGATGGTAGTTTCATCAGTTGAAGGCGTAGGTGTGGTTGAGGTGGATGGTTGAGGCACAGTTGAAGAGGATGGTTGGGTTGAATGAACGGGTGTCTTGATTGGTACAAGCACATCGTTTGGGTGGTATAACATATTACAGGTTTTAAAGGGGGGAGGATCAGCTTTTACGGTGTAGGACTTCCCCTCGTACTCAAATTTTATGCATCTATGTAATGTTGAGGGAACGCATCCCATGGCCCGGATCCAAGGACGACCCAAAGAATATATTATATCGAACTCTCCCTCAAGGACATAGAAGAGTTCGGGTAAAGTACGTGGTCCTACCCGAATGTTGAGGATCACGGTGCCTAAGGTAGAGGTAATAATAATATTAAATGACCGCAACATGATGGGGTTGGCACACATGTAGCTAGAAGGGATATTCATTTGTTGAAGGCTTTTCAAGAGATGATGTTTAGGCTAAGCGCCCCGCCAATCATAACACGACGTACCCGAATGTCCCGGACGTAAGCGAGATGAAAAGGGCAGTGGTCGTGGTCTTCTCGTACTCAAAGTCAACAATTTCATCTTCAGAGAAACCGATCGCAGCAGCTTGTGGTACAGTAGACAAGTGGTCAAAGGGGTTGTTTGGGTGAGAGAGGCAACATGATTAGGTGTTAGAATGGAGGCAACGGGTAGGGTTTCATTAGGTAAGACCTCGATCCCTTGAAGAATTTCAACGAGAGCTTGTCGATGAGATTCAGAAGTCTGAATGAGATCATATAGTGTCATTTTTACGGGTGATTGGTGAAGCTGTTTAATCATGGCTCGATGGGCAGCTCCATTAGAGACGGGGTAAGCAGGTCCACGAATAACCACTTTGGGTGGTGGTGCAATCGGGATGTTGGACGGAGAAGGAGAGGACGCAGGTGTGCTTTCTTTCGCTTTCTCATTGTTTTTCTGCGCTCGAGTAGCAACACTAATCATATTAATTTCGTAGACCTGAGATGAGGAAGATGGTTGGGACAAATCATGGTCTTCAAGAGGTGGGGTTGTAATAATGACAGATCTTGGTGAGGCGGGGACAGATGGTATAGGAGAGGGAATGGAAACTAAAGGTCTCTCCCTTCGTAAGTTGTCTTTCTTAACCTTTCTATCTGGGAGAGGTGACTGACGAAGGATGGTTTTTAAAGCTTTGCATCCCTCCACATCATGTCCTGGTGTGCGGTGATAAGCGCAGATCTTAGACTCATCATAACCTATAGGTCGAGGTTTAGACGGGTCATAAGGTCTAAGTGGGGGTAGGGAAATGGTCGCATTCTCTACTAACATAGCAAGGATTTTGGCGTAAGATCCTTTGAGTGGGTCAAAATCAGAAGAGGATGAGGGTATTGATTGTCTGGGTTTCGATAATGTTTGGGTATGGTTGGTTCGTGCGGGTGGTGGTTTAGCCAAGGGGTGTTGACACGCGGTTTTCACTAAATGTGGTTTCTTTGGCGCAGAAGCTACATTCAGCTGGTTAGATGATAAAGCTATAGATGACGTGGTAGTGGGACACAACCATGGAGAAAGGGGAGTAGCAGAGAATAAATCCTTTGATGATGGAGTTTGTTTAGGGTTGATTGGTGGACCGGATGCATGGGGTGATAATGTTGATATACCCTTTGATCCCTGTATGGGTGCAGAAGGCGTAGGTCGTTTTGAAGAAAACGCAGGAGGTATGATATATTGGTGCAAGGTGGAAGGATGAGGTCCCAATATGGAAGGTAGGTATGACGATGATGGTTTTGATTGTGATAGAGGCACGGGTTGAGTGTGTCTCCTAGGTGGCGGGGCGGCTTTATTTTTGGATAAATCTAGTCGCTTAGGCGGGTGTGTTAGACTGGGTATTGGTGAGGTCCCAAGTGTAGGGGAAGGTTTGGTTAGGTGGATAGAGGTGGATGGGATACTTGGTATAGATGCGGGGGGTAAGAATGAGGATACAGGCATTTTGAGTTTCTGTAAACGCTTCGGGTATATGGTAGAGGTATCGGGATCGGTCATCTGCATTTGAGTAGAATAGGGAGTACTCAAACGTTCCCATAGGATTCATCTATCTTCTGGAGAATGACAGTCTTCAGGTTTGAATTGTAAATTTTGTACGTAAGAAAGGTGGGTTGTGATTCCGGTCCACTGTGGGTGTGATACAGGGGGTAAATGAGGCACTGTATCAATAGATGTCAAGAGGTCAACCGGTCGTTGAAAAGATTTAGGCGATGAAGAACTAATAGGTAAGAGGGCATGTTCGAGAGGATCCGTCATGGTTAAAGAATTTGGTGATGTCGGTGCAAGAGATTCCTCGTCTAAGGATGTCAAAAGGAGTGGTGTACCTTCCTCTTGTGCAGCAAGAGGGGTAGAAGGGGAAATCTGGGAAATAGATAGGTTAGATAACATCCGTTCGCAATCTTGTAGGGATGTGGTATAAGAAGACTCATCGATGGGAAGAGAAGTCTGGGCAGTTAACTCCTTTATGGGTAAAGGAATGATTTCGCTTTGGTTCGATGGTGGTAAAGGAGGTTCGGGCTCCTGTGTTAGTGAAGAGGCTTGATTCAAAATTTTGTCGATAGAGGCTTTGGGCTGGGTATCAAAGACTGCATGGATCTCATGAACACTCTCCTCGGCTAAGATATCCTGGTTTACGTTGCTGTTGGAAGAGTGATTCGGGAATGGTTTGTTGAAGATTTTCAAATTTCGGTTGGCAGGGGCATTAGGATTATCGAGGGTTATATCCCTCCGCACAACCATTTCCTGCACTATGTTTTTCAACATCTTGCAGTTTTCATGACTATGTCCTTTTACGCGGTGAAAGTTACAGAAGTCATTTTTTACTCAGAAGGTATCGCGGGTGGAGTCAAACCCAGAGTGAGGTTTAACAGGAGGCAAAGTGATAGCTCCGGCTTTGAGCAATTTTTCCAAGATGACGCCATAGGTTTCTCCTAAGGGAGTGTAATTGATGGGCTCGGCTTTGTACTTATAGGTGGTTTTTGGTGGAGTATTGGACGGCGCTTGAGATTTGACCATCACCGCGTGGACAGCTCCTTTTGATTTAGAAGAAGTGGACGCGTGAGGAGTGGTGGTATTTGGTTTATTGGTAGAATCAGGAGTTCGGAAATTGGGGTTTTTGTTGCGCAACCGCAATTTCTCTTCTTCTAAGGCTCGAATTTCTAGTTTCCGAGCCATGGTAAAGGCCTCATCAAATGTGTGGAAAGTTTGAATTTGAAGAGTAGGAGAAATGTGCTTAGCACATGCCCGCGTGAAAAGTTCGATAAGTTCAGTCTGAGGCAAGGCATATGTAAGTTGGTTGATAAGGCCGCGCCATCGTCCGACGAAATCTGCGATAGATTCGTCTTCGAATTGTCGAATGGCATAAAGGTCGGTGATGGATACTTTCTTAGCAATGTTAATGGAGAAGTGATCCAAGAAAGATTGGGCTAGTTGGTTAAAAGAGAAGATTGAGTGTTGGGTTAAAGCACTGTACCACTCCAAGGCGGGTCCAGATAAGGACATGGGAAATGTGCGGAGTAACAAGGCATCATCATGGGCAATCAAATAACAAGCATGTCTAAATGATCGCAAGTGTTGTTGAGGATCCTCTTTACTATTAAAACGAGTAAATTTCGGTAATTCCCATTGAGGAGGATATGAGTGAAGGGGGACAGAAGGGTGAATAGGCTCCCGACAAACTTGCTCGTATGTCAAGGCGCTACGACTTCCCGACACAGAAGCCTCCAGATTTTGCATTTTGTCCATCATTTGTTTGATGAAATCCGTGGTTGGATGGGATGATGGTGCGGTTGTGGTAAACGGAGGCAAATTGGGCCAAGGGCCTCCACTGGACAATGGTGGGGTTAAGTGTTGATAAGGTATGGAGGATGAATATGTTGAGGTGACAGAATAGGGATGTCCCATATAAGGTGTTGAGGTTACTGGATACGTGTATGGGAATGAAAAGGTAGGCGGAGCTTGAGAAGGAAAGCTCGTGTGGATAGGTGGCAGAGAACAAGTCATGAATGGAGTAGTCTGCAAGAGAGATGAGGTAGGGGCAGTCGGTGGTAATGATATGTGGGGTCCAAGATTAGCCAAAGGAAAGCCAATCTGAGTCGTATGAATCTCTGAAGCTGTCGGATTGGGAGATGGGGCTAAAGGTGCAGGAAGCAAGGCGGTGTTATCAGGCGGAGTGGGAGCTAAATGAGCAGCTATACTAATAGGCATGCCAACAAGGAGCTGACCATCAAAGCGTGACGGTCGTGGGCATGAGACAAATAGTATTGTACAACAGTGCTAGGATTAGCATCCGTAAATTTGGCAAATTCCTTATCTCCCACAGAATTTTGGGGATTTCACCGGTGTCCGTAGGGTTCCCTATAGAATGTGAAGGGGGTGATTCGTGCAAAGAACACAGAGCAAGCATGCATGTGAAACCATGGCGGCGGCTTGCTTCGAGTGATGACAACCATGGGATGGAGTTCACAAGAAGGTTTCAATCTATCAAACAGAAACAACCTCGTAATGATGAATTGGCAAAGTTGTTGGTTTGTCGTGGGTGAGAAGACAAGAACCGATATCGGTCCAATAACCGATGTCGGTCAGAGAATAGACGACGTCGGTCAGTTAACCGATGCCGTGTCAAAAGTCTAGGATAACAAGGTATAAAAGGCTGCTAATTTGATTTTTAACAACGCTTAGTATATTTGTCAAATTATTGATCACAGAAGACAAAGTATGACAGAGAAAACAGAATTTGAAAACAAGCAAGATGCACACGCAAATCCAGAGACTAACCCTAGGGTTAATTTTAATTTTTGTGGGCTTATGCCTTTAGACGTAGAATGATGTCAGAATCCTAAACAACAAGACCTAGGGGAAATGTCAAGTTTGTTTTGGCTTATAAAGTTACCTCAATCCAAGTGGAGGAATACCGGAAAAAGGGGATGTTTGAGCTGTTGTGTTAATTGTGAAGTGATTCGGTATGTGTTGTGCAGTGAATGTAAGATTAATTTCTTGTCAATACCGTGGATATCACCCCCACGTGTATGACCTGTTACTTAATCTATGTTCACTAGAATTGAAAACAGCAAGAAAGGATGCAATGCACGTGTTTTAAACCCAAATCGACAATGATATTCGATGAAGCAAAAGAGATGACTTTCACTAATGCAAGATGCAAAAACAAAGCAAGTTCTTTTACCAAAATAATACAAAACCTTATGAATATCTTTAGAAGAAGAAAACAGCAAGTATGCTCCCTATATGAGAGCAAGCAAGAAATAAAGAAACCCAAAATGGGTCCCACCGGGCGTGCCAAAATGTTTCGCTCGGAATGTTTCGGCTTCTGGGGATAGAGTTGCTTCTATCCTTTCATTCCTTTTAGAAACAGATAGGGTTAGGGCTAGGAGGGATACCTGTTAAATGTCGAGATGGTGTGCGCGTACCGTAGAGAAAGATCAGGTTGACTGCGAAGAACTCCTTTTTGTCTTGGAAGGACTACCTGCAAATAAGAACACAAGACCACAAGATTTTGATTAAACAATAAATGAGGAAACTCGCCTGGGCCTGTGAAATATAAAACTTCCTTTCAAGGTGGTCGGCTTCTCGCTAATATGAATTAACACAAAAGACTCGTAAAGTATCAATTAAATTACTTCGTTGGAATGGATAGGGAAAGGCTGATTTTGGTTGTAAGTGTGGTAACCGATACCGGTCTCTCGTAACCGATGTCTGTAGGGTTTAGGATCCGTAGGTTGGTTGTTTTGTGGGGTGTTTGTGTTGTTTGGTAGCTGTGTTATTTGTAAGGCTGTAAATGGGTGATATTAGGAAATGAGGTGATGAGAGGTAGATGAATGATGGTTAGATGAAATGGCACGCTGGGTAGTGGATTCAGAAATGGATTTATGAGGACTGTGATTCAAAAGGCATAAGAAATGTTATAACAGAAGACATGCAAGATGTGACTTACTGGTTTTGACGAAGATGCAAGTTGATCTCCTTTGCTGCAAACGCTTCTGGTTTCTTCACTTGTCTCTGCTTGGTCAAGTGAAGATCTGGACTCTGTTGATCGCTCCCAATGATTTCTCTTGATTCAAAATCCTTCCACCCTTGATTTTGGTTCGGGGAGCCCATTTACAGGGAGCCGATGGCGGTTACGTAACCGACGGCGGCCGAGTAGAACCAGCATCGGTAAGGAAAAAGTAGGCTATTTTTAGTAAAATAGCCCACCTTCCCCGCTTTCTCCCGAGAGATGGGCCATGGGCTTGGTCAAATGACTAGAAGGTCGGTTTTAAAAGTAGAAAGGGGTCATTAGTTATGGGTGTAGGTGTGGACCAAGTTATGGGTCTTAATTAGGTTAGTTTAGGGTTAGGGCTAGGTCATGATGAAGTGGCAAAATGAGGTGGCAGGTAAGGTGATGTGGATTTATCCATTACAAGGTAATTAATAAATAATGTAAGGTTTAGGTGATGAGGTTATATTGCGAGATGAGATGAGATGCGGGCCACCCCCAAGATTCAAAATTAACATGGTTCGCATAAGAGAACTAACCAAACCTCCACCCAAATTTCGGTGTTCTCAACTCATCTCACAAGGTTATTTCCCACCTCCGGGCTTCGCCTTTGTGTCGCTATAGCTTTCATGGCTCACCTACTTCACCTACCTCCCGCCTCAAATCAACATGATCCAAATTACTACCCATGCTCGAAGGAAAAAGACAAAGAAAAGTTGACCGACTCACCAACCAATCCTATACCCAACATACCATCTCGCACCCACACCTAAAATCACTATCCACGGCCCCACCTATCCTATTTCCAATGGGGTTACCTATCGCACCATGCTTAAAAAATTACACCAATCTCCCCTTAAAATGTCCTTATATGACCTCATCCAAACCTCAGAATCCCATCGCCAAGCTCTCATGGAGGTTCTTCAATCTATTGAGGTCTTACCCAATGATCCTACACCCGTGGCCTCCATTATTACACCCCATCATGTAGCTTCTCTCACCAAATTACCCCCATCATCTACACCTCCACCTACTCATCAAGTAGCCTCCCTTAGCTTCTCAAATGAAGAGATTGCACCGCACCAAACCGATGACCCAAATCCAGCTCTCTTCATCTCTATCCACATCGATGATATACATGTATGATGTGTTATGATCAATGGGGGTGCTAGAATTAATATCATCTCCTCTAATGCATTTTCTCAAATGCACATACCTGATAATTACATGCATAAACATCCTATCATGTTGCGTTCATTCAATGATGCTATCACCTCTACACTTAGCACTATCATCCTCCATGTTTGCTTGGGCCCCGCACTATTCTAGAGTTATTTTATGTCTTGGAGGGGGAATTTCAATATAACTTGTTTCTTGGTAGACCCTTGATTCATGTCATGGGTTGTGTTCCTTCCACTTTGCAGCGTTGTGTAAAGTTTGAGCATGAAGGACACACCTCTACCATTCCAACCGCCCATCACCTTTCACAACTTGCAACATGCTTTACCGACCCAATGACATGTTTATACCCATTAAAGTATCTACCTCCACAACCACTGCCTCTTCACCTACACCTCCGCTCACCAATGCAGCCGTTGTCTCCACCGCACATGCCTCCTCCATTCCTACCGCTGCCACAACCTCCATGGCTGAACCGTCAACCTCCTAATCCATTAGCTCCACCTCCGATTTGACCTCCGACACGTCGTCTATTCTAGCTACCCATATACCAGCCACTGATCCCTTGGAAGGCATTTTTCAATGCCTTACTCTGGGGTAGTATCACCTATAAAGTGTCAACACATTCCTTACTCCACAAGAGTATGAGAGTATTCACCAACACCCTCGTTATGATCACCATATAGGAGAGTGCATCCTTTATGGTCCTCTCCACCTTCATACTAGTCTCACATATGGGGGACTTGATACTACCACTTACGCACCCGACACGCCCTCACAAACCCACCCATTTTCTATTGACTTCTAGTCACTCACCAATCTCCGTTTCACCCACATCTTCTTGCACCGATGTGCAAGGAAGGGTTTTGGTTTTGGCTTTTATGAGCAAGGCCTCCATACTCGTTATTCCATGTACTACCCACAAACATATGACCGTAGTGGTATAAACTTTGCTTTGAACCACCTACCAAGAAGGCCCGCATTGAACTCATTGAGGACATCAGCCCTTCTCCACCTTCTTCAACCGCTCCACCTTCATCACCACCTTCGCCGATAGAGTCGATGGATCTGGAATCCATTCCTCCTATTTTTTTTCATAAACACCATCTCCTTGGTGCCTCTGACTTATCAATGCGAGGGTGAGGATCCTTCCTCTCTTCCCTTCCTGTATCCTGAAATTATCAATGATGATACACCTTTGATTAACGTCATTCAATGTTAGGATGATGAATCTATACTCACCTAGCTTGGTGTAGAAGACTCATATATTCATCGGTTGTTACCATCTGAGATGCAAACCATGTTGAATGAATCGACTATCGAAATCAACATTCATACTTAGGACGACCCGCACATCATAAAGATCAGTCAATCTTTAGATGCTGCTGAACAGGAAGCCATCACTTCTTTTCTCAAAAACCATAACCACACTCTGGTTTGGTCTTACAAAGACATGCTCAGTATTGACCCCACCATAGTGGTCCATAATATCATAGCCATTCCGATGCCAAACCCATGAAATAAAAGCTGAGGAAAATGCATCCTCGCATTGCTCTTCTAGTCAAAGAATAACTTCAACACATCCTTTCAGTTTCCTTCATCTTACCCATTGATTATCCTCGTTGGCTTTCTAACATTGTCCTTGTCACTAAGGTGACAAGGGGACTCCACATTTGCATGGATTTCCATGACCTCAATCTAGCTTTCCCAAAAGATGACTTTCCTTCACCCAAGTATTGACTAGTTGGTGGACTTTACCTTGGTCATGAGATGATATCACTCATGGATGGCTTCTTGGGTTATAACCAAATCTTAATTTCCCCAGAGCATCAACATAAAACCACATTCATCACCCCTTGGGGGACCTTCTACTATCGAGTCATGCCTTTTGGCCTTAAAAATCTTTGGTGCCACATATCAACAAAGCTTCGACTTATATCTTACATGACATCATGCATCGTATATTGGAAGATTATGTGGACGACCTCCTTACCCAATCCAAACACCGCTCCGAACACCTTACCATCCTAAAAACCATCTTTGACCACCTTATTAAATATTGTGTTTACCTTGACCCAAGAAGTGTGTCTTCACGGTTCTATCGGGAAAGCTCCCGGGATTTATCATTTCCCTATGTAGTATAGAAGTTGACCTGCTAAATTTAAGGCCATTCGAAAATGCCTCCACCCACTAACCATAGAAAACTTTGTAGCTGCGCAAGGTAAGTTGCGATCTATCCACCACTTCATTTCACAATTGTCGATCAATGTCACCCATTTCATCATCCGATCAAGAAGGATGTATCCTTTAAATGGGATGATGACTGCCACAAAGATTTTGAGGCCTTAAAACAATACCTTCTCCAACCACCCAAATGCATTCCACATAAATATGATCAACCCTTCTACCTATACATCTCAGCTACCAATCACTCCTTGGGGGCCATGATCCCTCATCGTGATGAACAACACAAGGAGCGGTGGTTTATTACATAAGCCATACTATTTGAGACTATGAAACCTGATATACCCATCTTTGAAAAACTTTGCCTAGCCTTAGTTTTTGTTGCCACAAAACTCTGTCATTACCTACTCAACCAAAAAACCTATGTTGTGACCAACACTAACCCCCTACACTTCATGTATGCCAAACCTTACCAAAATCAACGTGTTGCACGCTAGCTTATGCTTCTAGATGACCTCCACCTCGATTTCTTCCATCAAAAGTCCATCAAGGGCCAAGCTATCACTAACCAATTGGCCAACGCACCTATTTCTGGGGAACAATCCTCTAATTTTGACTTCCTAGATGAGTCAATTGCTACCCTTTCCCGGGACAAACCCGCTTACCAAATGACACTTTTCTTTGATGGTTCTAAGTGTCAGCGTGGGGGTGGCACTGGCGTTATCCTCGTTCCACTTTATGGTGAACTCATGCCTTTGTCTTTCAAACTTGATTTTGACTGTACACACAATATTTCTGAATATGAAGTGCTCGTATTAAGTCTCAAGCTGCCTATGCCTTGGATGTCAAATCCATCAAAATATTTGATGATTCTCAATTGGTCGTAAACCAAGTCAATGATATATACCAATGCCATAATGAGACACTTCAAAAGTATAAACATCACGTGAACATAATTTTGACCACCTTTTACCACTATGACCTTCAAACCATCCCCTATTCAACCAACAAATTTATAAATACCATGGCTGTTTGGCCTCTCAAAAATCCGCTTCGCCCGCTGATTCTAAAATCTTTGTCACCATACAAAGACTCAATCACCCTCTTATTTACCTTATGAATTTTACTCTATATGAACCATCGCCCCCGACCCACGTGACCTTTGGTATAAAAATACTCGGACTATATTTCCCTCTTTATCTTGCCTCCCAACCTCACTCGTAATGGATAACACACTTTTCTTAAAAAGGTCTCTCGTTACATCATCATGGGTGGCCTCCTCTATAAGCGTGGCTTCGATGGTATTCTCTTATGATGCCTTATGAGTTCTGAAATTCCTTATACCATTAAGGAAGTTCATGATGGCATATGTGGAGGTCACTTTAGTGGCCTTGTTGTTGCTAAGCGTATTCTTCACCTAGGATATTACTAGATGACCCTTAACCATGATTGTTGTAACTACATTAAGCATTGTGTAAAATGCCAACAACATGCCAACCTTCATCATACACCCTATCATGCCTTACATGTGTCGCTCATGACTTTTGACCCTTTTCTCAATGGGGTTTGGATCTTGTCGAGAGATCAATCCCCATTCTTCCCAACGACATCAATGGATCATCACCTCTAAAAATGAGTTGAAGCCATACCTCTCATTTCCACGAAAGCCGAGAAAAATGTGAGTTGATCAATCATCACATCGTTGGTAGCTTTGGTGTCCCACATCACCTCATCACCGATAATGGAAAATAATTCAAAACTAAAACCCTACAAAAACTTTGTGACACCTTCGGCATTCACTAAGTTTCTTGTCACCTTATCACCCACAAATCAACGGCCGAGCTGAATCCACTAACAAAGCCTTGAAAAAAATTCTCATGAAAGTGGTTAATAATCTTTGGGAAGGTTTGGCATACGCACATTCCTTTCACCCTCGTGGGCATACCATACTAGTATTCACACTTCCCTCTACCGCCACACCTTTTTCTTTGTTCTATGGTACTAGAGGTTGTTCTACCTCTCGAAGTCTAGATTCCCTCACTCCGCATTTCTCTCCATGACATGCTCAATGATGATGAATTTCATCAGGACCATTTAGCACAACTTGAGTTATTAGACGAACGTCATCTTAACGCTCTTGACCACCTTCAAGTTTACCAAAAACGTATCAAACATGCCTATGAAAAACATGTCCATGAGCGAACCTTCCAAGTCGGTGACCTTGTCTTGAAAGAAAATCAACATGTAACTAAAGCGAAAAAAGTAAATGGGGCAAATTTGCTCCTAATTGGCTTGGACCATACATCGTGACTCATACTTATGGATCAGGTGCTTATCATTTATCTTCACTCGATGGTAAACCCGGACTGAGCCCCCTTAATGCCTACATCTTTGACCATTCTATTATTGACTTTTAGTCCTACCTCATCTTCTGTCTCTTTCCATGCTCGTCCCTTGAGCACTATCCACTTCTTACACCTCACCAATGATTAAATAAGAATCATGTGCGTACCCGTCACTTTTCATCTTCTCTTGAATATGTGTACCACGGCTTTGCACATAGCATGATTCTCATGGATACTTTTTGTCTACTTTTAGATGATATCCTGTGGTCATTTCACCCTGATTTCTGAACAAGAATCCTATTCTTCACCTTAGTCTTGTCCATGACTTAAAATCCCTCACATGGGATCCAACTCCTTAAGTCAAACTTTCAATACAAAGATGTCTCCCTCAAAAGGACATCTTTCTCTCTACAATTGCTATTATAAATAGGTGCTCCTCTAAGGACAACTATGTAAAACTCTTTAAAAAAAAAAAAAAGACAAAAATATGAAACTTCCCACATCGATCAACTTCACGAAGACCTCAAGGAGTTTATTTCCTCATCCCATATAGACTTCCTGCATCGATTAGTCTATCTCAAATGCAAATCAAAATAAATAAAAAAAATTCATCATGGACTTACCCATTGTGACTTTGGATCTCTTGGCACAAGGCATGATAACTACTACCATATAAACTACCACTTTTCACTCTCTCACTCTTCACACTTTCATTTACTACTGCCTCAAGGGACCTCGTGGAACCGTGACATTTGGTGGTCATGTGACTACTCCTCATCTTTGGAATAATCCATCATGCAATGTCTTTAGGGTCTTACGTTCATCAACCTATCTTAGGTATGACCTACTCATTATGATTCTAACCAATCAGGTGGCTTTCTTGCCTCCTCTTATCTTTTTAAACTACTTCATTACATATTGATTACCTTATACAAGATTAGCTTCTCAACACTTATCTTTGGGTACCTTTTCCTCTTTCATCAACTCAAAATCACCCATACCAATTTGCCCACAATCTACCCATACCTAACAGACCTAGACTCAATCATGCTTAAAAACCTAACAACTCATTCTCATACCTCCTCACATTCTTCCCTAGCTTATGGGAGAACTACATCGGCCTAAGGTCCCTTTTCACCAGGGACTATGTAGGAAGAACTTTGTGGGCATGGGGCCCTTAGAGGTTAGCTCGGCCACTCTTTACCCTAACCAATTCACCATTCATTTTCCTAAATCAAAATCTACCCTACTTAGTTTCCTTTTTATATAAAAAGTTACAAATTAAACCAAATAAACAACAAATTACTTCCCACCTTTATCATCAACAATCATACATTTATTATGTCTACCATTTCTTTATCATTCTCATGCATGTACTATAAAACATCTCAAACATGACCCATATCATCATTCATTACACAAATTAATGAATTAAAAAATCAACCAATTTAGACTCAACCATGCCTAAAACCTCACTCCATCATGCCTAAAACCACAACTTGACTCAATCCATGCCTAACACACCTATCATGAATCCATCTCTGCATAATAATAAAACGCTATCAACACAAACACATAATGACCATAATCATCATCATCTATATAAAATAAAAATATCCAATCATGTGTATCCATATACATAATCTCAAATATCTTTGGCACGCAGTCAATGTATATAACTTAATATCTCAAAACTCTCATATACTGACCTCACCATCTTCGCACGTAGGTCGGTATATGATCAAAATATACAAAACTTGAAAGGAATGATAACCAAATCATACCAATCCAAGAACACAGATGCTCATCAACCATCACGATCTATAAGATGAAAGCAATTTGCGAATAACTTTACATAAAACCTTTGCAAACAAATGTGCCGCAATATCATATATTATTATAGAACTCAATGAAATACATTGAGAATGGGCCTTGCTTAAATAGGCAAGGAATAACAATCTAAGAACTAGTCAAGGTTGTAGATCAAGCCATAAATCAAGGAAATAACTAGTCATCAAAGAAATAGTCAAGACCATAGATTTAGGAGAGAACTAGGCATCAAGGATCTAGTCAATACCATATATCAAGGAAAGAACTATACCTAACAACTAGATAATATCTCCTAATATCTAAATAAGATAAAAGAAATATCCACACACATAAGTTGGTGAGGATAAATAAAATAAAGGTAAATAAAGTACCTAGGTGAACATGAGCTAAGGTAAATACCTACTTTAACACCCCCCTCAAGTGAAGCTAGGGGCCAAAATAGAAGTGGCATGTCCATAGTATGAGTCCTGCAACTAGGCCTGATGAGGTACTCATGTACAATAACTGGGAAAATGGGGACATCGCAAGGTACCCAAAACTAATAACAATAAAGTAAAGAGAGTAAAGACTCGCTCCACGGCATCCCAAGAAGCTCATTTCTACAAAAAATCATACAATGTGAAGAAGTTTGGTGTGCACTGTGGTCTGAATCCACTGCTCGATCACAAAACTAAAAAGCAACTAACACTGGGCTCCACTGAATAGCTCCATACAATGAGATCACAATGGAGTGATGTCAAAAGTGTAAAAAATACTAAACATAATTCGATCAATAGCTACAAATAGGTGTGCCACGATCTAAGAATAAAAACAAAAGCAACAAGGCAAGGACAAAAACTCTAGATTGTCGCGATCCAAGAAAAGCCAAGGTAACAAGGCAAGGTCACGAAACCAAAAGAAGTAAGATCAGCACCACACCCACCCATTCATACCATGAAAGGAATGATAGCCGAGATCATACCAAGCCAAGAACATGAGATGCTAATCAACCACCACGATCTATAAGATGAAAGAAATTCGCGAGAATAACTTTACATAAAACCTTTGCAAAAAAATGTGCAGCAATATCATATATTATTATGGAACTCAATGAAATACATTGAGAATGGGTCTTGCTTAAATAGGCAAGGAATAACAATCTAAGAACTAGTCAAGGTCGTAGATCAAGCCATAAATCAAGGAAATAACTAGTCATCAAAGAACTAGTCAAGACCATAGATTTAGGAGAGAACTAGACATCAAGGATCTAGTCAATACCATATATCAAGGAAAGAACTATACCTAACAACTAGATAATATCTCCTAATATCTAAATAAGATAAAAGAAATATCCACACACATAAGTGGGTGAGGATAAATACAATAAAGGTAAATAAAGTACCTAGGTGAACATGAGCTAAGGTAAATACCTACTCTAACACCCCCCCTCAAGTGAAGCTAGGGGCCAAAATAGAAGTGGCATGTCCACAGTATGAGTCTGGTAACTAGGCTTGATGAGGTACTCATGTACAATAATTGGGAAAAAAGGGACACCGCAAGGTACCCAAAACCAGTAACAACAAAGTAAAGAGAGTAAAGACCCACTCCAAGGCATCCCAAGAAGCTCGGCTCAAAAAAATCATACAATACTAAAGAAGTTTGGTGTGCATTGTGGTCTGAATCCACTGCTCGATCACAAAACTCAAAAACAACTGACACTGAGCTCCACCAGAATAGCTCCATACAAGGATACTGTCAACGGAGTGATGTCAAAAGTGTAAAAAAAAACCAAACATAATTCGATCAACTGCTGCAAATAGGTGTGCCATGATCCAAGAACAAAAACCAAAGCAACAAGGCAAGGACACAAACTCTAGAGTGTCACGATCCAAGAAAAGTCAAGGTAACAAGACAAGGACACGAAACCCAAAGAAGTAAGATCAGCACCACACCCTCCCATACTACTAAATGGTTTGAGTGACACTACAAATCTGTATGAGTTACCCAAACAACTACTCGAACACTGACAAACTAACACTGGGCTCCACCAGAATAGCTCCCCCACAAGAGAGACTGTCAACATGCCAAAAGTGTCAAAAATACAAATACAAAATCTCTCAACAAATAAGAGAGATACACTACACTTGCTAAAAAAATGCTCAAAACAAGAAGCATCATAATGTATAAGGTATATAAAGTGGAGCAAGAGGCCTAATGGTGGAGGAGCCATGCCTATAGATTCCTCTCAATGAATGCCTATGTCACCACCACGAGTGATCAGATATCCACCCCAAATCAACATAGATGGATGAAGAAGATGCCTACATATGACTTGGTGCAAAATGCACAATGGGTGCATGCAAAAGAACATCAGAATGTGTGTCAGGTTGATCATGTCTGACAGCTGAAATCTCAAGTTTCTCAAGCCTGAGTGAAGGTGCAGAACTCATGTGTTGCTCATGATCCTCAGAAAGAGTTGAGCGAACAAAAAAGGAGCTTTGTCAATGTGTGATCCCAATGAAGTATCTGCTCGAAAACTAATGTCATGACAAGAATTCCACTTAACATGTGGAATAGAGGAAACAATACCCTGTGAATGTCTGCCAATGACTCGCTAGTGAGACCCATAGAACGGAGCATGCGAGAACGGAATGCAGTGGTATGCTTCTCAAAAAATCCATACAATTGAGCAGAAATAGGATACACAACATGTGGTACTGTAATAGGCATAAATGTGGAAGAGCATGCAGTAACAAGCCTCATAGGTTTAGAAGCATCAAAAGCAGGTTCAAGCTCAAAGACTGGCAGATCAATGTCAGTGGGTACAAGAGCAACAACTGCAAGTGGACTAGGAGCATGGATATGGTTGTCCACAATATGATGGTGATGTTGTAGGCTAGCAAGTTTGTTCTGCAGGGAGTGTATTATTGTATCCTTATCGTGAATGAGTGATTGTAGAAGAGAATTTCACTTCTTGAGTGATCTATTTTCTTCCACAAATTTTACAATATCCTCTTGAAGTCCACATACTTCATAGAAAAGCATATCATTCTCATAATCCATGATAGGTATAAACTACAACTCCCAAAAATTTAGGACGTCGGGCTCACCAAATTGTGTCCACAATTGATTACAACACTCCTCCATATTTGGCACTTTATAATTATAGTGTAAGTCTCAAAATAAATAACTCTAATGGAAAGATCACGAAAAAAAAGCACTTTTGCAAAAAATGGCACTCAAAACCGAGTTACCGATCAAAAGTTACAAGCTTTTTAATATTTTGCTCTATTATTTATTTTAGGTGCCACTAAAACAAAGTAAAATGTTGTTGCCTTCACCACACAAATAAAATTAAAGGGGGCTGAAGTTAAGCACCTACTAGTAGGAATCACAAGTTTTAAGCCCTCATATGACCATACCATATGACCAAGGGCTAAGGATTTTAATGGGTTAAAATCTAATGAGACTCCAAAAAATCATGAAATTTCTTTTCTGGTGGGCACGAATCCCGAGGCAAACCAATGTGCTTCTCTGCAACAACAAAAAATCCACAAAAATGACTATCTGTAGAAACGACCGAGTTTACAGTTGATCTTAGGGTTTTCACGCCTTCCGAATCCAACAGAAGCCTCTGTTTTCCATAAAAATGCACGCAGCAACAAAATATGACCAAATCCCAAATATATGAATACACAAATAATTTATTTGCAAAATAAAACTTACAGACGGATGCTAACAACAATCTCCAGCTCTGATACCATGAAAGGAACGATAACTAGATCGTACCAAGCCAAGAACACAGATGCTAATCAAACACCACGATCTATAAGATGAAAGCAATTCGCCAGAATAACTTTACATAAAACCTTTGCAAACAAATGAGCAGCAATATCATATATTATTATGGAACTCAATGCAATACATTGAGAATGGGCCTTGCTTAAATAGGCAAGGAATAACAATCTAAGAACCAGTCAAGGTCATAGATCAAGCCATAAATCAAGGAAATAACTAGTCATCAAAGAACTATTCAAGACCATATATTTAGAAGAGAACTAGGCATCAAGGATCTAGTCAATACCATAGATCATAGAAAGAACTATACCTAACAACTAGATAATATCTCCTAATATCTAAATAAGATAAAAGAAATATCCACACACATAAGTTGGTGAGGATAATTACAATAAAGGTAAATAAAGTACCTAGGTGAACATGAGCTAAGGTAAATACCTACTCTAACAAAACTCTCATACATCCTCACTCTCTGTGCACACAGCCGGTATATATAAAAAATGACCCAAACACAAAAATGGAGGGATGCGCATCAAGCATCATCTGTCGAGATATCATGCATATAAGTATTCCCTGTCTCCTCTCGGCTCACGGCCGATGGCACGATAACATCTCACCGCCCATGATAGGTCACTATCCGGCCACCGCTTTGGTACATCACCTAGAGCTGGCCTCCGTGAACTAGTGGCCTCACCCTGATCCTATCTCGAAGCTTGATGGCCCCTTGTGCTCTCCACACTGTGAGTCTGGGATCTAGTCCTCTCACTTGAGGCCTATTGTGCCATGTACTCTCCATAGGATAGAAAATATATCCCGGCCACCATCAACTGATCTTAATAATATCTAGCCTCACCTAGGGCATCCTGTAACCAGGATATGGGTGCGTACGTGGTGGCCCCATCGCCTCGAGACTCTGCACCTATCTGCGGGACCCTGTCCTACTCTTGCCTATGAATTGGGACCCTGTCCCGGTGCCTATGGAGGTGTCATCGGCCTCGCACCCTATGCCTCGTATCTACATCTCGTAATGCCTGAATCTACACTGTGTAGTGGCCAACTAGCCCTACAAACCTATAACTCGCACTCCGTAGGAGGCTACCTACTCATCATCACCCTCTCCATCTCCACCATGAGCCATTTGGGCCTGTAAACTAGCCACCTACACATGCAATGTGGCCACCTCTTCTTCCGATCTTTGTTATATGCTCCTATACCATCCCCAACTATGTAATTAGGGTCGCCACTTGCCCCTGTAGGGCGTCTCTCTATATAGTGATGGAGGCTAAATCTAGCTACCCAAGCCTGAGAGGTACTACTTCTAGCTAGGCCGCCCACCATTGTCTATACCTATCTGTCACTCCGACATCATCAATCCACCGGTCTATAACCTACTCCTCTACACGATAAATCTATTTACCGGGTGTGGAAGTGGCAGTGGTCTCTCCACATCATCCCCTGCACTTGTGGGAAGGGTGGTGATATATCTGTAGTAATTCAAACTACCATCTAACCATCTCAATGGGGATCATCTTGTGCTCTCGCACGGCACCCCTCTATCCATCCGAGTAATCGAAGGCCGCCTAACTCCTCAGCCATCTGTCTATATGAGGGATAACCCATATATGGTCTCCATATAATGTCTACCCTGCACGATCCCTCAATAGTTGCCGATAATATGCTACATCATGCATAGCCCTGCAATCGATCGCCGCTCTCTAATAACATGTACCCATCGTCTCATGTACCTCACCCACACAAAACCTAGCTCAAATGCATTTTCTCGGGGCATACCCACTAGACACACACAGATAATGTGCTCGTAGGCCCAACAATGCAGGATAAAACAACAACACAGACTAAACCTACGGAGCTTCCCATACACCCATAGCTCTCTATATAGCTATACCAGAATGCTGGCACCTAGGAAAATCAGGTCCTCTCCATCATCATGTCATGTAACACTCCCATCAGTGATCATGGGAATCTCCCACCCTCTCGCATCGCTGGTGCAAAACAACATACCGCCTCTATCGCAATACTACTAGCCTCATCTCCTCTGGACAGGGTACGTACATCTCTCCATAGCTCAGATTGGCACTGTGGAATGTTAGCTCCACCATCCCCTCACCAAACACCGTCAACATCAACTCCTTTGATGCCTTTGAGGAGATTGAATATACCTATGTACCCAATATGGGTAATCATAGGATCCTATACACATCCTCCAGGGTGATGGTCATCTCCCTTGTTGGTAAGTGGAACGTTTTGGTCACGGAATCCCATTTATTGATGAGGGAAACCATGGACTTCATTTGTCGGAATGCATGCCGGTAGCGTCGGACCCTAATCAAGCCCACCTCCTTAACATGTCGTAACTCCTCAACTATCGTTGTACCTTGAATGTCACTAGCAGGGTGGCACCCTGTCTCATATCCTCAGCTGATCCCTCGCATGCATCCAACAAAACAATCACATTATTCAAACACGACCATATTTACATTCACCCATTCCCATTCCCATTATCCTACCTCTTTTACTTTGCTACTTACCAGTTTATCCCATGGCCTACCCTCCACCCCAAACCAACCCGCACCTCCCTACTTACCCAACCCAACCCTAACCTACCAACCTACCTACCCTAACCCTACCCAACCTAATATCACCTCACCTATTAAACCACACACCCCGACCCCTCACCTACTTCCATTTTGACCCACTCCCCCAATCTTACCTTTTTCCTACACATCTATACATTTTTCGTAACAACTCCACACTTACCTATTTGTACCCCTTACCTATGTTATGATTTTTACCAAAACCACTTTTCACACCCTGACCCCTCACCTACTTCCATTTTGACCCACTCCCGACCTTACCTTTTTCCTTCACATCTATACATTTTCCCCAACAACTCCACCCTTACCTATTTTTACCCCTTACCTATGTTATGCTTTTCACCAAAACCACTTTTCTTACCCCTATCTACCTCACCCACCCACCCTCGGACATCATTTGGCTCCTTTTTCTTCCAATCATGACCAGTGATTGGTTACCCCTAACCGAACCCAGTCACCCTTCAACCGAAATCACCACATGCTTCGTGACCGATACCGACGCACTAACACCGAGCGTCGGTGTGCGTCAAAAACCGCGACACCCAAACCCCCATTTTTCCTTCAATTCCCCTTTTTCTCCCTTCTACCCACCTAATCCTACCCAAATCCCTCCTACACCCTTCCCCACCCCTTCTTCACCAAATCACCTCCCTTCCCATTCCTAATTTAATTGATTTTCCCTCCCACAATTCCAAATTCCTTTTCCCCAAAAACAAAAAAAAAATGTTTTCCCCTACTAATTCTATTTAATAAACTAAACAATGAGTCAGATGGAATCCTACCTCATTGCACTACCATCTATGTGGTGGCACCTACGACCACTGCACTGGTGGTCCCCTCGATCCCTCTCTTGCCTCTACCATCACCAAATGACCTCTCGCTCTCCAACTAATCAATCAACTCAAATCGATCCCACTCAGCTTGTGGATCCACCTATCAACTAACTATAACCTACCATGTGGCTCACCAACTCAACCCTTAGTCTCACTCTGTCACTTCCCACCTTCTCTCTCTCTCTCTTATCATTTTTCAAATTTGCTAAAAGACAAATGATTTGAAAAATACATCAATTTTCTTTTTATAACCTACCCGACTTGACCGGCGACGGTTTCACCTTAACCAACATTGGTCTTGTGCCCTAGCTTACCGTGGTCGGTCCATCTTGACCGGCATCGGTCCTTTAAACTGTCATCGATTATACTACTTAGTCTTTCTACTACCTCCTACCCCCAATTTTTGAAATGAATCCTTTTTTATCTTACCCTCACCTCACTTGGCCACACCACTTGACCTTCTTGACCTTATCCTTTACCCCCTCACCTCGTCCTCATTTGGGGACTCGTTATTTTACCCATACCTTGGCCCTACCTATGCCGTGACCTAGATACTTGGACCTGGAGCATCGCTAGTGACCTTTGACCTCATGTGTTCACTATACCTTGTGGCACTGTTATCTGTGTTGATGAACATACTGACCTTACCTTACCTCCTACTATGATCGTTTATCCCGACCCTACCCTTGGTGTACAGGAACATATCAAAATGTTCCCGCTTTGATTGTGTCGTGTTTCCTAACCATATCCTATACCTTGGATACCAGAATCACCTCAACCTTGTTTGGATAAACCTATCGACCTTAGACAATGTAGAGTTTTCCTTCTCTTTAACCTAGTACCATGCTGCAGTTTATACATGTGCATGCATTCAAATGTTACTACCTCTGACCTTGACCCATTACCTAGATTACACGAGTGGACCTTGTTCCCTTTTTACGTGCGTTGCCCACCTTCATCTTCATCACATTCACCTTTTATCAAACCACTCACCGATTTTTCCTTCTGCCTCATCAGTTCTGGTTTGAGGGGGATCACCTTCACCCACACATGGGGAAACCACATCTTATTTTTGTCGGTGTCGCTACCAATATAAGCTGCACAAAAAAAGGGCAAAAAGTAGACACTAAAATTAGGTCACACTCCCCTTAGTCCCTCGTCAAATAAACACCTTGAACACATTCACTGAACATGGCCCCTTTCATCCCACTTTAATTTTATTTTAATTAAGTTAATTCATTATCCTCACAATATTTTTTGTTTAAATATCCTAATTGGGATAATTCCCACATATCCACCTCACTTAGACACCTCATCTATCCACCTTACCCGAGACCTATTCTTAGTAAGTTTTCATAACTAATTAAGACCTACCCAAACCCTAAAAATCAAAGCCTACATTCCTTTAACCACATTCCCACATGTTAGAAGGAAGCTTCCATTCTAATCCATGGAGAAAAATGAACAAGATCCTAGAAAATTAAGGGGATGCCTAGTTTAGTATCTAGGTAATGAACCACCGTCGCTACCATTTAACACCAAAAATAACCTTGTTTCATTGGTTGACACATTGTTTAGGGGTTGACACGTTGTTTAGAGGTTGGTACATCTTACGAGAACAAGTGATAAAACTAGAGCTACATGCAAGCAGAACCAACATTCATACACACATCGAGCACCAATAGCTAGCACCAAAAGCAACTATAGAGCCATTTTCCTTCACAAGAGCATCCGGGGAAGTGTCGATTTACCACACCAAGTTCCTTCCATTTGATCACCCACCATTGCCAACCAAACATCAAGCTCATACAAATAGTAAGTTTTGTTAACCAACACTGGTTCATTATCATTTGAGTAGATCCTTTTACTTATGTTGTTAGTTTCTGCTCCCATTCCCATTCCCCACCATTTTACCTCCATGCAAACTTGACCATCCCTTCACCCACACCCTTGAACTGCCCATACCCAGATTTTAATCATTCATGTGCATACCTAGGACCCACATGAACCTGACCATTGCCCTTCCATTTCCATCTAGCCTCAGATCTGTCACCCCACCAAGTTTTTATTGAGTTTCCTGTACCATGACCATACCGATGCCGGTTACCCACAACCACCACCGGTTAACCTAAACCAACATCGGTCATACCAGACTAACGTCGGTCTCTGTGTTTTTGACCAGAAACCAAGAACAAAGCTTCCATTCTCTACCTAAATACCCAAAATAGCCCAGAACCCTACCTTGACCGGTGCTTAGTACCCTGACAGTGACCTTGACCTTCAAATTCAATCATAGCTTAGCCTATTGTGAACGAATTTGCTTATTGTAGATGAATGAGATACCTAAATCATTTTAACTACGGAGGATTTCCTTTATTATTAGCATTAAGTTTTTTAAAACGGTGGATTGACAATGCTCAGGAAGTATCATACTTCTCGAGATCTAGCACACGCTACGTAGTCCACTACATATACTGTTTAACTTTCATTTGGTGGTCTTGTTTTCCATTTCAAGTAATTCCTCCAAGCAAAAAGGAAGCTCTCATAATCAGTTTGTGGATTCATAAGTCATATGCACTCATCAACCTATAACCAACATCTTAACAGGTATTCCTCCTATCCCTTTACCCTTATCTGTTTCATCAACATTTGAAGAAATTATCTAGAATCGGGTGAAATAGGTCCTTTGGGATGCACCACTCCTCTCTAAATGCCATGTAGAGCTGTCATACTATTTCTCCACCCTTTGCTTGATGTCATATGTCATGGACCCTTTACATAGGTACTTGCTAAACCTTTCGTTGTGCAACTTATTCTCTATGGGGTATTCCCATACCTTTTCCTTTGGCTGTATGGTACTTCAATTTCGATGAATACCGGTGATAATAGAATATCCCCAAAACTGATATTCCCTTCTGTGCATGCTTCCTCAACTATTTGCTTTGTAATGTAGCCTATAATATTGTAGACTACTCCTTCTGACATCTTGCATGCAACGTGTAACCACATAGTATTTACCTTTGACCAATGTTCCTTATCATTTAACTTTGTAACAAGGTGTGTTGTTTCTTGCACAATCTAACAGTTCTTCAAATTATCTATATCCATACCACGCAGACCCTTCAGGTACCCCAATTCCTATCTAGTCTTTAAGATCATTGCTTTATCTGTGAGATCATTCTTTATATCCTCTCCTGTGGCCTTCAAACCTGTCACCATTGAGATAAGCATGGATGAGATTCTAACTCTGTGTTTTGCAAAGTAGAAGAAGTCTTCATGCACTCTGCTCATTAGCCACTGGTACAAGGGCTCATACTTCCTGTTTCACACAGAATGTTTCCGTTCCTAGAATAGAGTTGCTTCTATCCTTTCATTCTCTTAAGAAACAGATAAGGGTTAGGGCTAGGAGGAATACCTGTTGAATGTTGAGAGGGTGCGCGCGTACCACGAGAGAGAGATCATATCGATTGCAAAGAACTTCTGTTTGTCTAGGAAGGACTACCTGCAAGTAAGAATACAAGACCACCAGATTTTAGTTAGACAATAAATGAGGGAACTACCTTGGGCCTAGGAAATATTAGACTTCCTTTTGAAGGTGGTCAGTTCCCCTTTTAATAGGAATTAACACAAATTCTAACAAAGAAATTATTGTAAAATTACAATTTTGTTACCTCGTTAAAAAGCACTAGAGGAAAGGCTGGTTTTGGTTTGAGTCACAGTGACTGATGCCGGTCACTGTATAACCGGTACCGGTTTCTGATAACCGATATCGGTAGGGGCAATGATTTAGGGGCTTTTAATGAAGTTTGGCTATAAGGCGGCTATGGTGTTTATAAGGCTGGCAAATGATTAGGGATAGGCAATGGGGTGATGGATAAGACTCAGAGAGTGTGGGGGTTGTTCTTGGGGCAATGTAAGGGTAGAGGAATGACAGTTAGATGCAGGGGCTACCGGGTAGTAGATCTATGAGTGAACTTGTAATTACTGTGATTCAGAAGTTCAAGAAATGTTATTTAAAAACGTACAAGACACTACTTACTAGTTCCTGATGAAGATACAGGTCCAAGGATTGTGATGACGAAGGTAGGGCTCAGGTGGGATGATACGACAATCAAAAGTGAGCTATCTTCTCTCCCAATGCTTAGATGAGTGTCACTGGGCTCTGGTTACTCAGTTGCAGTCTTGGGCTCAATGTCCTTCTTTGCAAACTCTTCTCTTTTCTTCACTTGTCTCGCCTCGCTGCCCAGTGAATTTCGGATCCTTCAAATGAATTCCAGATCCTTTTTTTTAGTTGGGGGAGGTCATTTACAGGGAACCGATGGTGGTTACGTAACCGACGGCGGTCGAGTAGGAACCGATGTCGGTTAAGTCAAAGTGGGCTATTTTTAGTAAAATAGCCAACTTTCCCTCCTTTTCTCCCAAGGGATTAGTTGTGGGCTTGGTCAAGTCATTATTAGGTTGGTTTTGGTGCGGGTGAGGAGTAATTAGTCATGGGTGTGGATGTAGACCAAGTTATAGGTCTTAATTAGGTTAGTTTAGGGTTAGGGCTAGGTCATGATGAGGTGGAGAAATGAGGTGGCAGGTTTGGAGATGTGGATTTATTAATTATAAGGTAATTAATAAATAATTGTGCAAGGTTTAGGTGGTGAGGTTAGGTTGCGAAATGAGCTGTAGGGCACGGGGTGTTGTAAGACACAAATTTGGTGTCTACACTTCCTAAAATATGGAAGCTCATATAATTGGTAGACCCCGATTCTCTTAGAATATTCTCACCTACATCATCATAAACCGGCATGTCATCGCCATACGTTTGTTTGTCCTCATAGTGAGCAAGGAATCGAGATTCTTCTTGTTCAATGAGGTCCCGTGATTGCATTCGCTTACTTTGCTCTTTCTAATGTGTGAATACCATTCTTGGCTGATGATGACTCCTTCTGGATATTACATTTCTAAAAAAATTACTTTTAGGTGCCATCTCTTCCTCCTCGACATTGCCTTCTTGGGTGCCATTTTTACCTTACAATTGTCTCCTCTTTAACTCTACAATTTGTGAATCAAACCCTAGCTTGATTCAATCGTGCCCTAGGTGGAAACTTCGTGCCCTAACTCCTCTCTGTCACCTTTCTTCACTCAAAACCTTCACCACCGGGGATGCAAGCTTCTTTTCACATAGATCTGTTTTTCACACTTTGTTTCACACCCTTTGCACCTTAACCCAATCACTATGCTCTTTCCACGTAGCTCTTTCCTTAAATACTCTTAGTCACAACAATAAAAATGAATTCCCATCCCATCCTTATATAGTTTTTAAAATTTTGATGCATTTATTGCTCCTTCACCTATGAAATATCCTCTCATTCATTTACCAAATTTGTTCATTCCTAGTGGTACATCTTCACGCCCTAGCTATAACCTTCTAGCGCACCCTCCTACCATATGGTCACACAATTCTCTTTAGCACGCACCCTTGCACCGAGTACCTAGTCACTGTGCCTTATCCTGGTATTTATCATGACCTCTGCTTACCTCATGTTATATTGTTCCTTCATTCATCTCCATCCTTGGTCACTTTTGAGGAGCAATGTCTTTACTTTGGCAAACACCCGTAGCAACTTATTCTTTTCATATTTTAATTCCCACAATCTTGTACCTAGATATCAACAACCACCCCACACTAAAAGGATGTGCAATCCTATGTGCATAAACATTCTTCACATAGTAATTAGCTTCATGCACGTAAGCACACTTATTACACAAGAACAACTAATTTGACAAAGCATAATGACAATGAAGGATATACATAATTGAAAACCTAATCTAAATGGCAATACTACCTTATTATAAACACCAAGAAGACTTATTTATAATAGGGATTCAATCTACTCCCATTAAAGTAACCGGGTAGCCATGTTCCATCAAGTGCTTCTAACTCGCAAGCACCTGATTCAAGTATGTAAGTGATGACATACGACCCCAAAAAATGTATTTTCAGCTTGCCTGGATGGTGCAAGAACTTAGATTCATAAAGAAGTACCATTTTTCCAATCTCAAACTTCTAATCCCTTATGTTTCTATCATGCCATGCTTTCTTTCTAGCCTTTTCCTTCTTTTGACTCCATCGTGATATGGCTCGTCACTCATCCAGTTGAATCATCTTCTCAATACACTCTTCTAAATCCTGCTCATCAGCTAGACCTCTAGCGCACACAATGTGTAAAGAAGGTAACATAAATTCTATAGGGAGAATAGATTCTACACCAAACACCAACTGAAATGGTGTGGCTTTGTTCAGTATCTTGTAAGTTGTTCTATATTCCCAAAGAACAGTTGACACTTTATCATCCCAATCCTTTCTTCCAAAATCACAAATTTTTGTTAATGTCCGGCCCCGAGAATCTTGTTGAAAGCCTCGGCAGTTCCATTTTCCCGAGGGTGATAGGGTGTAGTCTTATGGTGTGTAACCATAAACTCATCTAATAGGATCCTGATTGTTTCATTCAAAAAGTGTGTACCCCTATCACTTGTCAAGCTTAAAGGACATCCATATCTTGTAAGAACATTCTCCCATAGAAACCTAGCTATTGTAGCCCTGCATGTGCGGTCCTTCATAGGTGCTACGTCTACCCACCTTGTGAGATAATCTATATAAGTAATGATATAACACGATCTAGTCCTCGCTGCGTGCGGTGATTTAAATAGGTCCTACAAAGTCGATGGACCATTTATCAAATGGTTCATGACTAGTTATTGGTCTCAAGGTATCTCATCTCTTTTCCCTAGTTTACCTATATTTTGACAATGGTACACTTTACAATATGCTTTACAATCTTTATAAGTGTCTCCCACCATAATCTAGCAAGTAGGATCTTTCAGCGGTTACATCACTCTGCATAGTGGCCTCTGCAATACCATCATGGGCTTCTTCCATAATATCCTTGTGCTCATGCTCTAATAAAAATAGTGTAATACTTCATCTCTACCTAACTTGTAGAGGTCACCACTGATTAACATAAATGGTGTCTCATGTATAACAAGCTGTTTCTTTTTGAATGCCTTCATTCCTTCTGGTGCCACACCAGTCCGTAGACAGAGATAACAACGTCTTCTAACTCATTGATGGCACTCATTGTAACCTATATAATTGTGCATCTAGCATGGTTTCTTCAATTGTCTATACTTCTTCTCTAGAGTTAATTCTACACAAGTGGTCTGGTCCAAAGTTACTTTTCCCTTGCTTCACCACAATTGTGAAGTCAAACTCTTGAAATAGGAGTACCCATTTACATATGTGCCCTTGCAAGACTAGTTTGTTCACTAAATACTTCAATGCCATGTGATCGTATAAAACAAAAATGGTGTTGCTAACAAGTACTATCGAAACTTGTGCAATGTATAGATCATTGACAAAGCTTCGTGCTCTATAGTTATATAATTATGTTTAGCAAGGAGTCACCTTCCTACTAGAAAAACAAATTGGATGAACTACAATACCTTCACAAGGTTGAGCTAACACAATTCCAATGGCCATGCCAGAGGTGTCCACATGCACATGAAATCGTTTATCCCATGAGGAAAGATGTAGAATGGGCACGATAGTAAGTTTCTCCTTTAATATCTCAAACGCATGCTGCGAGTGGTTCTCCCCAATAAAATGTACCTTCCCCTTTTTTAAGTCTTCCAAGGGTGAAAAAACTTTGGCATACCCTTTGATGAACTTCGATAATATCTGTGTGACCCAAAATCTGCACACCTCACTTTGAATGGTAGGCGCTTCTAGGCCTAGAATGACTACAACCTAGCTGGATCAACCAACAAACCTTCCTTATAGATTATATGTCCTAACAAGTATTCCAAAAGGTGTAGTAAATATGCACTTCTTGATGTTCAAAGAGATACTCAATTGTCTACATCGTTCAAACATTAAGCGCAGATTATCACAATGATCTTTCACAAGCCCATATCTTGTCCAATCATCTAGATAAACCTGTAAGAAGTTGTGAATAAAATATTTGAATGCTTGAACAACTATCTCGCGTAATAATACAACATGCATGTTTTTCAGTCCAAAAGGCATCACAATATAGGAAAAATTGCCCCATTCAGTAGTAAAAGTTGTCTTTTCTTGATCCTCGTCAATAATCCCAATCCTAACTTGATGATTCTTGAAAAACCCATCTGTCAAGGAATATATTTTACACCCTACAAATCCTAGTATTTCCTCGTAAATGACGTAGGGAATTGATCTATTACACATGCAACATTCAGCTCCCCTGTAGTCCACACATATTCTAATTCATCCATACTTCTTGATCATCGATCACCATTGGACTAACCCATTTCGACTCATCAAGGGCTTAATAATTCTAGATTTCAACATGTTATCAATCTCTTCCTTGACCTTTTCACGCAAATTGGGGTTCATTCGTAAGGCCTCATCCTAACCGAGCATGCACCATCCTTAAGCTTTATCTTCATTTCCCTAAGTGATTCATGCATGCCTTTAAGTTCATGATAATATTGTGGGAATAAGTCCCGATAATCCCTAAGTAACTCAATGATCTTTTCCACTTCCGATTCTAACCAAAGTCTCCAATTATGACCTCCTTTGGCTTAGCCTCGAACCTATATTTACTTTCTTTTTCTTCATTGGTTCATGATAGGCACATGTATCTTTATGCGCATTGTCCAAGACCTTACGCACCCCTTGCGAATGTTCAATATCTAGGTTCTCAACTTCCTCATCATCCATAATGTAAACCATCTTTCCTTTCTCTTTCTTAAGGCAAGCACGTTTAATTAGTATGGAGTCCATTTCTTCTGCCTTTTCAAAACGCGCTCCAAACTCTGTCTCACCAAATAATTCCTGAATATGCTCTTCTTCCTTTGCACTATCTCCCATAGTTAAGCATGTGACAAATTTTAATGCTTCATCTACTAGAGGTTTAGTCGAGAAGTAGTCAAAGATCTGGAGCATTCTGCAGCCAAATTTTGCCAATTCCCAGTCTCTCGATGTAGTTCTGCGTATACATACTAGGTGAGTGCGTAACCTTGTAGAGTAGAGTACAATCTATGCACCTAGAGTGAAGATGGTAATGCTTCCTGTCATGCTTACCTAGAGTCTCTCACACTCTCGAATTTGATCTTTGAGAACGGGTTGATCACCATCATAAGTGTAGATTTGTATGGGTGCATTACTCCTTAAAAACCTAGTAGATAGGGAGATTCCAATCTCCTCCCATTCTATAAGATTGTCTCTGTAGACTACCCACCAATCAGACTTTGCTGTCTTGTGTAGGGTATACACTAACATATCTCTTCTCTTAATTTTATCTATCCACTATGCTTCCATGTATTTCAAAAATACAAGAAGATATTCTACCCCCTGTATACTAGAACGACGTCCATTCACGTCTTTGTAATAAAAGATAGTGACTAGCATCATTCTATTATTACGCACAACCACACTTTTACCTCATGCCCTACTAGTTCATATGTACCATGAGGCCATTTGACACAAGTAATACTCATAGTATCAATAATAGAATGAGAATCCTCCCACTATAGGATGCCTTCCTTTGATGGCTCATTGACCTCGGGGTCCTGAATAACACGTACATAGATTTTGTTTAAGTCCTCCTCACTTAAAGGCTCAACATATGGTGTAGACTTCCCATCTGTCAAAGGTATGGAACCCTTTCCTCCTTGTTCTCAAAGCTGATATACCCCTTATTGAATCTCAAGTCAACATTATTCACATAACACCAAGGGCATCCAAGCAAGGCTGGAAAAGTGTATGCTTCTACAAGTGTAAATACCTCAAAATCCCCAGTGAACTTGGCCCCTTGTATGGTTATAGATGCATCCTTCAAAACTCCTATGGGAGTGGCCTTAGTCCGGTTTGCCATAAACAACACATTAGATGATGGATGCAATAGAGGCATCCCCATTTTTACCCATGCATATAATGTAAGCACATTTACTTCGCACTGTATCAATCAATATGTTTCTTAGCGAGTCATCCATCCACAACAACATTCAAAGTAATTTTCTTTGTCATAGTCAATGTTATCAGGGGGAAGATTTACATGCAGGATCTGTTGTCCAGTCTCAATACTTACACGCGGAGTGTTCCCTTTTAACCAACTTCCTAATAGTGGAATGTTGTTCTCAGTGCAACATTTTGCACACTTCTCTCAAATCATTGATATCAATTTAGACTATCTCGATGCTTGCTTCTCGCTCCTTTAAGTCTTGTATCTCACCTTGAAGATTCATTAGCACTTCCATGGTACCATGATAAACTTCTTCTCGATGAGCAAGATATGGGTACCTTTGTATGCAAAACCTCCTCCTCGGTGATTGTAGGTTTCGGTATAATGCCTCTCTTGTGTACACCACTTCAAGATTATGAGAACATGCACAATATTCTAAGGACATGCAAGATTCGAGAACATGCAATATTATGAGGACATTCACCCCTATAGTGGTCAATAGATCCACAAGTATAACATGTTCCACGAGGGAAATCACCTCTTCCTCCACCATGGCCTCGTCCTCCATATCCACCATGATATCCAAATCCTCTTCCACAAACCGCCTTCAAAATTCCCTTATTCATGTTATAGTGCGTTTGATTATGATCCCGATCATGGTGCTCATTCTTACCCTTAGAATTATATGTTACACTTGTTTTTCGTACCCCAATGTCTATAGCATCTTGGATTTGACCAATCAACTGACAATCTTCAATATCATGGGCCATGGACTGGAAATTTTACGATAACAAGATACATTCTTCCTTATCACGTCTTTGTAATAAAATATAGTGACTAGCATCATGATTCAAATGAAAGATCTCAGTATAACAAGAATGAGCGTACTATTATATGAGGACAACTATCCTTGGTGTGACCTTCCACTTCACAATCTGTACACCAAATCCCTGAGCACATTTCATGGGATGAATTAGCTGATAGCTTCTCTAATTGTTTTTCCATAGCTGTAATTTGTGCCTCTAAGAATGGACTAACACCAATGTCAATGCTCCCAACTACCTCAGCACACAAAGCTGCTTCCAGTGCTTTGCATGGATTAGTGTATGTCTTATGTGACAGTGCTCTTCTGAATGGTGTAATCAATCGCCAACGAACCATTGTGCATGCTAGCTTGCATGAATATCATAAGAAATATTAGATAGGAGTGTTTTAAAACATGCATCATACTCACGCACACTCTCAGTAGTGCTTTGCTTAATATCCTTGAGCACACTTATACTCTTTTGCTCAAATTATGGGATATAGAACTCTTTCAAGAAAGCATCCTTTAGTGTTGTATAATCCACGCAAGTTTGATCAGGGTCAAACTTCCTATACCAATTGTGTGCACGTCCTTGTAATGTAGTAGAAAATTGACTTGCCTTACACTTAGAAGCCATGATCCCTTTCACACGCCACAATATTTCACACATGTGCACATGCTCAGTAGCATCCTCTATGCCTCTATACTCCGAAAGATGAAGAGACATATCCATATAAATATTTTGGGGTTGGTGCGGACCTTGCCCACCTGATCCAAAACCTCATGTGTTTCCCCTACCTCCAGAACCACTAGATCCACTAGAACTAGAACCACCTATTCCTCTTGATCCTCCACCTGTAGCTAGAATAGGACTTGTAGATGTACTCCCTGTGCTCTGATAATAGTACTATACTGAACCCCTACAGTTTGTGTGGTAGTTCCACTTCCAGAGGTGAATCCAACATTCGACGTGCTTACATTCTATGTAGATGATGCACCTGAAAATATTCCTCCAAATAACATTGAAGTCGTCTGTCCTGCCATTGATGTACTTGTTTTCTGACTTACTCCAGTTCTCCTGTTTCCCAAATCCACTTGCTGATTACTTATCATACTAGATCTTTGGAAAACCAAGCGTGAGGGCTAGGTCACTGGTGGAGTAAGATGTGCACCCTCGGCCTCGCGGTCTCTGCTTGGCGCACTTCTGTGTGAAGCTAAGGGGGATCTCTGTCATGCTTTCAAAGATGGGGGAGTTCTTAATGCTCTGGCTCCACGTCTTCTATGTGAGCATCAAATCCTTCATGAAACATCTCTCTCCTCAACGCCATACTTTCTATAATGGAACGTTGCTTCTCTATCTCCCTCTCACATGCCTCATTATACTTAAGCCACCTTTCCTCTCTCTGCCTTTCTACCGCTAGGTCTGCCATCTTTCACCAAACCTATTCTTTCCCTCACACATGGTGAGGTTTAGTTAGCCATCGGTTTACTCTCTAGGTTCAAATTTACCATCAAGATCTTGATTTCCAGTGGAATACCTTGTAGATATGCTCCTCTTGGATATCGTAAAAATTGGAATTTAGCTACCTCTAGGAAAGAGTACGTCGAAATTGAATATTCCAAAATATAACTGTTTAGAACACCATGAAACCACATATCCACAATGCGAGTCTAGATCAAATCAGCATCATAAAGGGCTTGAAATTATTTTTGTGTCTAGACAAGTGTGCGATACCTCTAATTCTCGCTTAGATGCATAAGCAATTAGCCACTCATATAATTTTACTGGAATGATAGTGAAAAATCTCTCATATAAGCTGTCATACAAATTCTATTCTACCCAAGTGCATTCGTTATACTCAGATCCAATGATGAACTACCATTCATATTCTTCCTCTAGATCATGTATCCACTCCTCAATACTTGCTAGAGTTAACCGATACGTCTTCATCATGAACCATCTTGAAAACAACTGAAAAAGAGGTCCCGACAATGGAACCAATGATGCAACCTAGAATTTACCAGATAACACCCTAGATGTGCTAGCACATCACTCAGCCCTAGACTAAGTGCTCACCCAAAGCACACAAAGGTACCAGTCCCTCTTTAGGGTTGTTGTAGTAGGATGTTAGTGTGATGAAGGAAGAAACATATAGATCCATAACTAATCCATCATTCTACAATGCATGCTATATTTAGATCTAGGAAAGAACAAGCTTAAACAATAATCATGATTGAATCAAGAACATGCACTACTCAATTACACATAGGAATGACACTTAGATTCAGCCAATATCTTCCATCTATTAATAAACACAGAATCTCCTTACAATAATGGAAATCTATACCGATGCGTACATGGATCTGATACAATAATCCAGTCATATGCACATATCTCTTTATGCTTACCTCTTATGCTCTGCATATACATATATATAACTATATATCTATTACTATGTGATTCACATCATATATATTGGGTGGGGACTTTCCTTCACCGCTTATCTATTCCGTAAATAGGCCACATGATACTAATAGCTAGCCATGCGCTATTTACAAGCATAGCCACACATGCAAGTGTGCTATTTATAGACATCTTATAGTTAACTGAAGTGACAATCCTATTCTTAGCTCATCTCCAATACAAAATGATCCGATCTGATCCTCTAAAGATAGAAAATGCGTGGCGCACACGTCTCTGCGTCATTTATGTGCTCTACACGCCATCTTCTAAAAATAGGTCATCATGCTCAAAATAAGCTAAGTCCCAAAAGCTGAACTTTCCTCCACATGTGGATTCTTCCTGTCCCTCCACCCTTGATCCTAGCCTTCTTTCCCATGTGAACTTATTGTGTGATCTCTAACAAGTATTCTTTGATCAAGTCAAGTAACAACTTGACTAAATTTTTGGATTTCTGACTCTAAGTTGAGTAGATGTTCAACATAAAATCAATGTAACTTTTACAAGTACATTTTGTCTAGCCTAGTTCTTGGTTTCAATGGGTTTTTCTCCCATGAAGGGTTTCCCACATTTAACTATGTGTATCTTATGCATTCTCTTTGTTTTATGGCTTGTGTATGATATTTGTTTAATATATCTTAGTTAAGGAAATTTAATTTTGGGTTAAAAATTGTATAAGCACTAATTCACCCCCCTCTTAGTGTATAGAACTTCCAATAATTGGTATCAGAGCTTGGTACTCTTGAAACAAGTATAACAGATTGGATTAGGTCCTTACTAAATCAAAATCATGGTTATTGAATTAATTCCTAACAACAACTCAAGAGATAAATATTCCAAAGTGAGGATGAAATCTCGGATGAAGGGGAAGCAAAGTAGTAAATCTTAAAGTTGAACTAATAAGTTCCTGGATGAATTAAAACATTAAAGGAAAAAGAACAAAAAATTGAAGATAAAGATGAAAGAGTATGAATACAATATTAAGCCTTTTGAAGAAATGAAGAAGAAAAATATGAATAAGAATTCAAAGAACTTGAAGCCCAATTGGATTTGATCTCAACCTCTATTAAATTAAAATAAGAAGAGCACTTGAAACTCAATAATGAGTTGAAGTCTCAAGTTGATAAGCTAGCAAAAGCACTTAATGTCAAAGAGTATACTTGTATGAGACATGAAGAAAATTGATATCTGTGAGAACTGAATAAGAAGAAGGAAAAGATAGGCTGCGAGATGTATGGAAAGTTAGAAAAGAGTTCTGAATCTCTAAATGAAATGTTGGATAAACAAAAGCTACCAAAGCGACAATCTTTGGACCAAGCTTCATTGAAGAACCTATAAAAAAGAATGAAGATGACAAAACTAACTCAAGTAGACTATCAAAAATGAAGACAAATAAGGGGACAAATTCAAGAAGGCCTAAACCAATTAGGAAACCCAATGCTTTCAGGTATGAGAGAATCTTTAATGGATATTATTTTTCATGTCATGTGTTTAGGCATAGAGCTAGGGACTACATGAAGAAATTTGAGAGAACACCCATAGAGAGGTGTAAAATTGAATATGAGAAGAATATAGTGTGTTTCAACTATAAAGAAAAAGGGAACATTGCAAATTACTTCTTAGAGGAACCATTAAGTTGGTATTGGAGAGAAGAAGACTTAAGAGGAAGAAACTATGTTGTGTGTTTCAATTTTCATGGACAAGGACATTTTGGAAGACACTATTATAAGTATCGTCAATATAATAACAAGTTGTATCCTTTCAAAATTCAAGGCAAAGAGATATTCAAAATGAAGTCACATCCTATAAGTGAGACTAAGTCATCCATGTGTGAGATAACCAATGGAAAGGGGATCATGAAGTATGTATACAAGGTCAAGGAAGACTGTTCTAGAGTTGAGGAAGAAAAAAATGATAAGAGAACAAAGTGTGGGTAGATGGTGCAAGCTCAAGTAAAGAATAAAAATTTGTTGGTTAATCTAAAAATATGAGAGCAAACCAAGTTCCAGTCATAAAGGACCTCTATTCACAACTAAGAGAGAGTTAGTGGATGAAATGCATCATGCTTACTTGACAAGACTTTAGTTTGAAAAAGAAGGCATAGGAGATGAAAATATGATATCTACGAGTCCATCCAAAAGAATTGAAAATTCTTCAAGAGAAGAAATAAATAAATTTGAGTCATAAAGTCTCATTGATGATTTTCTACTATTTTAAGTGATTTTACTAGCATTTGGTGTCTCCTTTAGGCTTCTAGGAGGAATAAACCACTTGAGAGAAGCATGTAAATTTCCTTGCTATGTATCACTATTTGAAGCTACTAATCAAAGATATGTACAAGGATACAAAGTTAAAAGGTATGATGCTTAGAACCTTTATAAAAATATATGTGCATAGTGGATTGTATAAAGTTCTTGATAATCCCGATAATATGATCACAAAAAAGAAAGAGTGTTCATCAAGCCCCTAGAGTGCGTGTTACCTTCATCTTTCTCAACTCGTATAGGTCTACATAGCCATTGTCTAGGTTAACTATGTGTGGTTCCATATAAAGTGTCTTAATTCAACTTGTCATGACATGATCAAATGAGTAATATTCCTCTTGGTTTGTGTTATCCAAATAAATCTCCTAGTTATTTGGATAACTTATATTTTCATTCTAACTCTGATGTTTCAAATTTCAGGTTACGCGCACTCAAGATTGTTCTTTTGACACCTTGGCACAGTTGCAGTTCCTCTACGCACCCTTACACACCTTCCTATTTCTCCCTCTGCATTATGATATATCCTTTCATTTCCCTTTACTCCTTCCCTCTGCGCACTTGCTCTCTTTCCAACCTTGTCGTGTAATCCTTATGTGCACCTTTGCAGACTTGCCCTCCAAAATGGATAAGTACGGCATTCCTCCGGCGCGATTGCATACATTAAACTACCACCTTCCCATTTTATTCCTATCTTCACGGTTGGATGCTCACGACTGCTTCCATACTTGTCTTCTTCGAGTATGCCTTCTTTTCCACCATGCGTGTTGTGTTTGCATGCTTGTCCTTCGCTTGCACACCTTGCACACTGTCGCTTTTGCACCTTGTGACTTCTTCTACACCAATCACTGTACCATGTCATCTATTAGACTTGAGTGCGCTACACGTAACCTATCAAAGCACACCAACATGGTTCCAAATCTAGACAACCAACTGGTGTATGGCACGTGGTAGAAATGAAAAAAAATGAACAATTGGCCAACTCTCTCAAGAAATCACACACAGGCCACATGTCATTACGTGTCGAGAAACCTGTAGACTTATGAAAACCATAAATTCTATTCAGCAGTGCTTTCGATTCCCATGCGCCCCATCTCATTTGAACCCTGTTAACATCAGCTACACACCTGGATTATTCAAATTCAAATCTAGGTGGGATTTGGTAGGTAGGAAGCGGGAAATGTCTTTTTGATCATCAATGCACACATCTAATCGACCTCAACCACCAGATTTTAATAAGATATTGCTTTCTTCCTTCTTCCACATACCAAATGACATGGGGAAGTAAATATGATAGCTTTGTAGGTGGATTTTCTAGCATTTATCACTGACTATTAGTGGTTGAATATTTGAATCCGAGTTTCCCTCTCTTTCCCCTTCTCTTCTCTCCTTCTTCTTCTATAAATAATAGAGTTATGCTTTGTAAAAAGGATCCTCTTTGTTGTAACAACACCATGCAAAAATGGTGGCCGAATTCCCATGGGTTTCATACCTTGGCATGGTCTCTACAATGTATTCTCACCTCCAACCATGAATGTAAATTACTGTGCATCCCTTAAGCAATAAAACCATGTTTTTTGGAACTCTTGTCTTGCCTCTCTCAGTTTCATTGCATCTCACCTCTTTGTATGCATTTTATGACATGTTGTGCATATTCCTTGCAGCAATCCCCATGCTCATGTGTTGGGCGCACTAGAAGGCCAAGCTTGTGTGTTGATTTTTGGTGCTCACCATCCGCCCTCTTCTCCCATGCCCCCTCTATTTCCTTCGATGCTCATGGAGATAGATCGACCCTTTCTTTCTGGTGATATCAACTTCCTTAGCTTAGGATTTCCTCTATCTCGCACATCCTTCTATCCCTGGTCCCTTGGCATGTTTAGTCTAGGATTTACTTTCCACATTAGGAGTAGTAGTTATGTTAGTAGTAGGAATAGGTAGAGGAACCAACCTTCTCCAGAGATCCATACCAAGCACACAAGGTCCCATTACTTGGGGACGGTTCCATTGTTGTCTCAAACAACTCGGCTCTTTTAGATCTAATATGTGGATGCACATTTAAACCACTAAAAGTGTATGGCACACCCGGTGGGAACCGAGTGAAGAGATTTACATCTTCATCTCAACAAGTTTGATGTGTTTTGATGAGATCCAGCCTTTTGAGGCATTTTTCAACACATCTGGCAACTCCACTGATCCAAACGCACCCATTATTTCATTCATAGACCAGTCTCCCATCCTTTCATTCATTTCTCCTTTTTCCATCATTTCACCTTCCTCTTTTGAAGTTGTACAATCATGACTTATTTCCTTCCTAGAATTCTCATTTATCGTATGAGCTATTTTTCTCCATCCCCACAGTTCCAAAGTCCTCCCCAAATCAGTTTTATGAGCCCTATCATCCTGAATATGCATATAACCCACTTTTTTCTAACAAAAATGTTTATGAAGAACATGTTTATACAAATGATGGTGGAAACTCCTTGACCAAAGCTGATTTTGAGAGGTAGGTACTAAATATGGAGATGGACATGATGCAACTCAGAGTCGAGTGCTCCATAAAGGCAACTAAAGTTGGCTATAAGGTCCATTTTCCATGGGTTATCCCTGCACCAGGCTGGTTTAACACCCAGCAGAAGTTACACTTTATGACTGAGATGTTGACCTAGATTACATAGTGGGTGGAAGAAATGGAGGATAAGAAATCTAGCACTTGGTAACTATACTAATGGGGAAACCCTGCACTACCAACTTACATCCCTCCCACTCCTCCACACTAACTTACATCATCTCAGCCGCACATGTTCCCAACTTCTTCGCACAATGCCCCCATTGATAATTCCCCTCCTCCATCCTCTCATCTTCATTTCTCTGCCATCACCCCTCCTTCTCATGCTTCCACTCCTCTTGCACACACACCTTCCATGCCTTTTGTGCCCATCCTCCCATTTTCTTCTGAGTCCCCTCTGTCTAACTGTACCATAAATGAATAGCCCCCTACTAACGTGCCTTTCCCAACCAACATCATTATGTTCAACGATTGTAGAATAGTTGAAGAATGGAATGAATCATGTGACTCCAAATGGGAAGAGGAAATCATACATGCACCTATTTAGGAAGAAAATCAGTTAGTTCTAAAGGGTGCAATTTTGAATGAGACCGAGTTGCTTGTAGAGGCGGTACCCATGCACGTCCCAACTTTGCGCAATCTAGCCTATAAGAAGTCACCTTCAGAAGGAGAGTCTATAAGAAAATCCTATCTATGGGATTGAGCTTCAAAGTAATGGGAAAATCACAAGGATCAAACCATGCCCAATTAGATATCTTGCTAGTCTAAAGCAAAAGACAAAGTTTCCACCGATCTTGCTCACTTTGAGCATGAGGGGTAAGTGCACCAAGTTGGGGGCCAAAAGGGGGTCTTAAGTGTACGCATTTTTCTAAAAAAAAAAAAACTTCAATTTGTAAAAGTTTTTGAAATAGTTACACTCAAAATTTGAAGATGTTATAGACATTAAATCGTAGAATTTTGAGTCTAGTTTCTAAGATACTAAATTTTATTGAAAACAGATAAGTTTAAGTGGGTCAAACAACTAAAATACCAACAAGTGCTCTTGTTTTTGTTAAAAAACATAATAGAGTGACTTTCGTTCCCCCCACCATTTTTTGAGCACCATTGAGTATTTTTGAAAACCCTTTGGTAGAAAGATAACTAGGAGCATCTAGTTTGTGTTAGAATTTTTTAAATATTTTTTTAACTAGTATTTTTTTATTTATGATTTTTCTAGTACAGAAATTTATGTTTTGAAAAATAACGGAGCTCGATCGTGCCCCCTAACTACCTCAAAAAATATTGAACATTAGATATTTTTTTGAATATGTATAAAATTATACCTAGTTTGTGCTAGTATATTTTTTTTTCAATTTCGATGACCCAAACAAAGATACATGATGAAAGATAGACATATTTAAACTTCAAAAATAGCTATAAAAAGGCATAGTTAGAAAATAAATAATATGGAAACCTTATATTAGTCAAAAATTTGAAAAATTATATTTTTAGAAAGAAGAAACTCTTTTCTACGTTGTGGTATAAGTTTTTTTAAATGGATCAATTATTTTATTTTGATTTATCATAGAGGAAGTGGCATTTTTACATTTTCCTGCAAAACACGTTGTTTGTTGTGTTTGTGCATAAGAGTCCACGCTCAGGTGGGGATCCAAACCGGATCCCAAGCCTTGAGGCATGACTTAGAAAAAGAGAAAACACAAAACACGTATGCGTTCGTATAGTATGAACATCAGTATATGCTTTTGACATGCTTTTATTCACAAAAATAAATGTTTAAGTTTTTCATTTATTGTTATTTATATTTTATTATTTCTTATACTTAAATTTATTTATGTAAATATAAGAAATTAGGGCCACTCTCGCACCTTATGGAACTAGTCTAAAATCTCCATTAGTCACGGTTTAGGAGATAGTTTTCTATAGTATAATCTGTGGTTGTTACATAGGTAATTTTTAGGCTTTTAGCATTCACCTAAATCTTTTAGCATATAAATTCTACAATCGAAACCCTAAACTCTAAACCTTAAACCCTAAAATCGCGGCCCTAAACCTAAACCCTAAACCATGATCCCTAAACCCTAAAACCTAGACCATAAACCTTAAACCTTAAATCTTAAGCCCTAAACCCTCATCCTTAAATATTCAACCCTTACCCATAAGCCCCAAACCCTAAACCTTGAGCCTTAAGCCCTAAACTCTAAACCCTAAACCCTAAACCATGAGTCTTAAATGTTAAACCCTAAAACCTAACCCATAAACCCTAAACCCTAAAAATTAAATCCTAAACCCTAAACCCTAAACCATAAGCCCTAAATCCTAAACACTAAACCTTTAACCCCGAACTCTGTGACCTAAAACCTTAACCTCAAGCATGAGACCTAAACCCTAAACTATAAAACTTAAACCCTAAAACCAAAGTAATAAATACTATACCCTAAAACCTAAACCCTAAACCCTTAACCCTAGACCATAAACCATGAGCCTTAAGCCCTAAACCCTAAATACTAAATATGTAGCCCCAATATCTAACCCCAAACCTTAAACCAATAACTTTGAACCATGAACCTTAAGCCATAAACCATTAAATATGAACCCTAAACCCTTTTTCCTAAACCTTAAACCCTAAACCTTAAGCTTTGAACCCTACACCATAATCCTTGAGCCCTAAACATTAAACCTTAAACCCGAGCCCTAAACCCTAAATCTAGAGCCCCGAGCTCTAACCCCATAACCTTAAACCCGTAACTAACCCCTATACCTTAAACCTATAACTCGAACCCCGAACCCTGAGTCATAAACCCTAAACCATGCACCCTAACCCCTAAACCCTAAACCATGATACCTAAGCCCTAAACCTTAAGCCCTAAATGTTAAATCCTAAAGGTCCATAAACCCTAAACCCTAAAAACTAAATCATAAACCCTAAAACCTGACCCCTAAACCCTAAACTCTAAACCCTAAGCACTAAATCCTAAACCCTAAACCCTAAGCCCTAAACCCTAAACCCTAAACCCTGAACTCGTAACATAAACCCTTAACCCTAAGACCTAAAACCTAAATTATAAACCCTAAACCCTAAAAAAATAATAAACCTTAAACTCTGAACACTAAAACCTAAACCCTAAACCCTAAACCCTAAACCCTAAACCTTGAACCCTAAGCCCTGAGCCCTAAGCCGTAAACCCTAAACACTAAATCCAGAACCCTAAGTTCTAACCCCTAAACCTCATATATTTACAGTAGGTCTCATGAGTGAGTTCATTTTTTGAATATCTTAGGACCATATTTCCTATTCTTGTGCCTAGAACCATCATTAAGTCTACTTTTACAACTACCTTGTTTATGAGAGGTCGAATTGTTAGGAATATATATGTTGTAGTGTGAACATAGAATATTATGTAAGTGATTATATTATCTAGGATAATATAATATGTGTTGTAATAATTAATTACATTATTGTAAATGTAATTATGAGTGGGTGAGTAAATATTGTTATGAGTTGTTGAGTAAACAAATCATTAACAATATTAGTTTTGTGAGAAAACAAAATCTCACGTAAAATAGCATGGAGTTGTTTTAGGAGTTATGTGTGGAGATATTTATGGAGATTATATCTCCTTAAATATAGGAACAACATCTCCTATTTAAATGGATGTAATACTTCCTATGAATGTAGCAAGAATAAAGAGTAAGATTTTGAATTTTCTTTATGCAATTATGATATTAATTTTCATTTGGTAATCAGAGCAGTTTGATGTAAGAAATTTCAGTGCTTTCATGATCAAATCCGTCTCAAAGAATATATCATAGTTTTCGTTTCCAGATGTGGGTTTTTCTATAATTTTTCATGCAGAATCATGTGCTGGTCAAGAAACTACAGAAGAAATTTCAGCATAACCCAAAACGTATTTTGGAAGAAATATGGATTTTACTATGCAGCGATCAAATTAAGCACATCAATTCTTCTACTGAAAGTTTTCTCCAATTTTCAATAATGTTGAATTGTTAATACAAGTTCTTGACTTGCTTGGAGGTTAAAAGGTATTCAATATAAAATTTTAAAGTACTTGATTCAATTTTGTATTTTTTTATCAGTATTGTACAAAATAATGGAGAAACTAAATCTGATTGAAAAGTTTGAAGGACAAGATTTCCATACATGGCAACTACAAATGCAATTACATTTAATAGAAAAGGATCTATGGGATGTGGTGAAGTCTAATTCAACTCCACCCACTGGAGGAAATGAATTGGAAAAGTGGAATGCAAAAGATCAGAGAGCATTGGGTACCATTGGTCTGGGCTTATCAAAAGCCTATCTACATCATGTGGATTTCACAAAATCTACAAAAGAAATTTGGGAGTCTCTTAACAAATTGTTTGGTTCTGAAGCTGAAATGGCAAAGACTACCTGAAGCAACGCTTCAGACGGGTTGAAAATGGAAGAGAACTCAAAAATGGCAGATCATATAAGTAAGTTTCGTTCCTTGCTAAATCAACTAATTTGGAATTAAAGAACATGTAAAAGATGATGATGCTAAAGCTATTCTTCTTAATAGTATGCCTAAGAGTTACTCAAATATTGTATTTACTTTGAGTAAAATTACCATTAGTCTAGAAGGAGTGATTTCTACATTTTTAGAACAAAGCATTCATGGAGAACATGAAGAAGTACTATATGTAGGAAACAAACCTAGCTCCTCATCTAATAAGGAAAAACATAAACCAAAGAAGGTTCCTTCACATGGAAAAATAAAATGTTTTTATTGTAATGAGATTGGGCATGTAATACTAAACTGTAAAAAGAGAGCTCGGGATCTTCTTGGTGACAAGATAGATCGAAATCCCTTCTAGTCAAGTAGGCGATTGGGAAGTCTACTCAATCGATGAAGAACTTTCATGTCCTAGTGATGAGGATTTCCTATGGTATACTCTTTTCTTGTTGGAGGAAGGAGGTAATGGAGGAAGGAGGAAAATCAATGTCCTCTCATCATTCACTCAATGATGGGGTCATAGACAGATGTGGTGATATTTTATTTCAGTTATGTGGTGTGTTTGTACACTGAGGGGTGAAACTAGTTTCATGTTTTGATTTTAATGTGTTCACATAGACTAACAACAGTTCCTGAGTGTTTATTTGGTGTGGAAGAAGAAAAATTCTTGACTCAGCTTACAGGGGAAAATCATCTACGTACGGTCCTCTGACTACCATACTTCGGTGGAAGGTACTTCGTTAGAAGGTGATCAGTCGATGAAGATGTTCATACGACAAGGATGATCATTAGCGAAGAAGATCCGGATAGCAAGAACAAGTAGTAATGGCTACTTCGACAAGTTTGATGTTTCCAAGAGCTCTTACCCCATGTTCACACTAAGGGGGAAAATGTTAGGAATATCTATGTTGTAGTGTGAACATAGAATATTATGTAAGTGATTATATTATCTAGGATAATATAATATGTGTTGTAATAATTAATTACATTATTGTAAATGTAATTATGAGTAAGTGAGTAAATATTGTTATGAGTTGTTGAGTAAACAAATCATTAACAATATTAGTTTTGTGAGAAAACAAAATCTCACGTAAAATAGCATGGAGTTGTTTTAGGAGTTATGTGTGGAGATATTTATAGAGATTATATCTCCTTAAATATAGGAACAACATCTCCTATTTAAATGGATGTAATACTTCCTATGAATGTAGCAAGAATAAAGAGTAAGATTTCAAATTTTCTTTATGTAATTATGATATTAATTTTTCAAGAATTTCCCTCCTTCAAAATATCAACAGATGAAATACATCAAATTTTGATGAATCTCTTTGAATTTTGTTCCTATGAAGTAGATGAAACATTTTTCATTTGAATACTCTCTGTCAATACTAATAAGAATGGGTAAGACACAAAACATTACGGTGAGTGAAATAGTTCACTTGCAATGGGCATTTCCTTCTTTAAAATATCAGTAGATGAAAGACATCAAATTGTGATGACTCCCTTGAATGTTCTACATACGAAGTAAATGAACCCTTTTAGTTGAATACTCTTTGTCAATACTTATAGGAATGGGTAAGACAAAACATTACCGTGATCGAATGGGTGAGCCTAATCCATGAGCTTTAAATACGTAAACCTAAACCCTAATCCCTAAACCCTAAACCTTAAAAATTGAGCCTTAAACCCTAAACCCCGAACCATGAACCCTAAACCCTAAACCGTAAACCCTAAATCCTCAACCCTAAACCTTAAACCCTGAGCCCTAAACCCTAAACCATATACCATAAACCATAATCCCTAAACCCTAAACTCTAAGCCCTAAATCCTAAACCCTAAACCCTAAACCATAAAACCTAAAACCTAAACCAAGAGCCCTAAACCCTAAACCTTGAGCCCTAAACCCTAAACCTTGAGCCCTAAAACCTAAACCCTAAGACCTAGGCCCTAAGCCATAAGCCCTAAGCCAAAACCCTAAACCTTGAACCCTCAAACATAAACCCTCAACCCTAAACCCTAAAAACTAAACCTTGAGCCCTAAACCCTGAACCCTCAACTCTAAACCCTAAACCCTAAACCCTAAACCCTGAACCTTGAGCCATAAACCCTAAACCCTCAACCTTGACCCCTAAACCCTAAACTCTAAACCTTGAGCCCTAAACCCTAAACCCTAAACCCTTAACCTTGAACCATAAACCCTAAACCCTAAACCCTTAACCCTTAACCATAAACCCTAAACTCTAAACCCTAAACCATAAACCCTAAACCATGAACCCTAAGCCCTAAGCCCTAAGCCCTAAACCCTAAAATCTGAACTATGAGCCTTAAAAACTAAACCTTAAACCCTAAACTCTAAACCTTGAGTCCTAAACCATAATCCATAAACCCTAATCCCACGATCCCTAAATCCTGAACCCTAAATCATAAACCCTCACCTAAAGGAAAGTCCTAAAAAGATCATTCAATGTGTTTCAGTGTGTAGGGAATAGTGTTTAAGGTGATTGATCGACTCATTTAGTTTTGATGAGAGACTACTTCCTTTAAAGGCCTAAAAATGCATTTTTGGCCATTTTGTAGTTAATTGAACACCCTTTAAAACAAGCTAAAATGAGCTAATCATGTTAACGAGCTATCAAGGACCATTTTTGTGAAGTATTAAGGCATCGTTTGTCTCCATAAGAGACATATGAGAAAAAAATGTATGATAATAATGAATTTGATTCCATGAAAGGATGCTTTTAGAGCTAGGAAAGGTGAGGGGGTGATCTTTATATGGAGCACCATGTTTCTAAGAATGAACAATCATTTGAGTTCACTTGATGCAATTCACTTGGTACTATTCGTAACAATTCATTCAACACCTAGTAGTGTTATCACACCTTAAGGAGGAGGCACATTACAATCACCTCATTTTGGCCATAGGACAAGAATCCTAGTCCTGGGAACAATCCTCTATCTACAAAGTGAGGATCTCTTTTTAGTAAGAATTAGACAAGTATCATAGAATTTATTCATGGTCACTAAAGTGAATTATGGACCAAATTTAAAAATTAGTACCAATTCAAGTAATGGTAGGGCCAAAATCCATTTTAGAAGGTAAAAAAACCTTTAAAATGACTATATGCTTTCCCAAAACAAAGACCGACTACAATATATATGTCCTGAAAGTTTTAGGTCATTTTTCTTGGGATCCGAAAGTGAGTAAGTACTTGACAAGATTAGATTTTGAAAAAATCTTCTAGATTATAATTGTTGGAGCTATGGGACCACTTCCATCGATTGCAGAGTGACCCTAATTTCTTATATTTACTAAAACAAATTTAAAGTATAAGATTTCTTTAATCTTATACTTAAACATTTATTTTGTAAGTCTAAGACACCTGTAAACATATACATGCTCCATGCTATTCAAAACGTGTGCGCATTTTGACTTCTATAAAACACGCACTCGCTTTGCCTTCTTTAAAACACATACGTGTTTTTCCTTCCTTATAACGCGTACGCATTTGGTAATCACCAAGCCAAAAAAATTAAAAGTGATTGCGTTTTTAGAAAACGCGTATGCATTTAATCTATTTTTAGGTTTTTGTCCACTTATTGGCCCCCCCCGTGCACTTACCCTAAGGTAGAACTTAAGTGCTCCAAAGGTCAGTAGTAGTGCCTCCCGAATCCAAGTGTAGAACAACTTCAGGAGGTATATATTCTATTTTTGATACTTTGAGGAGGGTGAAACACCATCTGCAAGTCATTTTTTCACTCTTGTTTCTAACCATGTTCAACGCCAAATAAATTACATGGTCACAATTTGTGAGGAAGGGAAGCTACTTCTCCCTACTTGTAGGTTTTCTTCAGTGCCCCTTTCCTCTACATAGAGTAGGCTAGGTTAGGTTTTCTTTCAGTAACACAAGTGCTTGTGCACACTCTGCATGTTCCCTTTGGGACATGTATGATTTTCAGCTTTTGTACATAGTGTTGTGCTTGTTTTGCACGCTCCCTATGCCATCTTTCCTTTCTGTTACACCCGTGCGCCCCTTTTATATCTTCTTGGGATGGTACTTAAATTTTTTAGAAGAGGCAATTCAAACGATCATGCACAACTTTTCACTCTCATGAATCCAAATCAAAACATCTTCACATGAGAGCAATAGTTCGATTCGAGAGTTTAGACAAAGTGCTTTAAGTGACTTGGGGATGTTCTTCATGTTGCAGTAGCTCTTGAGATCATATCTTCAAGTTTAGCGCTTGACTCTATGCCCAATGGACTTCTAAGGCTACTAGTCTCTTCATCTAGCAGAAGATACCCCCCCACAGTCATCAAAATGTTATCCAAATAACTCTCTTAGTTATTTGGATAACTTATATTTTCATTCTAACTATGATGTTTCACATTTCTTTTGATAGCTTGGCATAGTTGTAGTTCCTCTTCACGCACTTACGCACCTTCTTACTTCTCCATCTGCATTCTGCTATCTCCTTCCATTTCCCTTTGTGCCTTCCCTTCATGCACTTGCTCTCTTTCTAACCTTGTCGTGCACTCCTTACGCACACCTCTCGTAGACTTTCCTTCCAAAATGGATAATTCCCTAACATTCCTCTTACACGCTTGCATACACTAAACTCCTACATGCCCATTTTCTTCTTGTCTTCACAGTTGGATGCTCGTGCCCTGCTTCCATACTTTCCTTCGCAAGCATGCCTTTTTTCCCGCTGTGAAAATTTGCATTTTCACACCTATCCTTCACGCACGCACCTTTGAGCCTCTCACTTTCATGCCTTGCACCTTCTTCTCGCAATCATCATTGTTCCATTTCATATATTAGATTTGATTGCGCTAGATGTAAACTATCAAAGTGCGCTAATAGGGAACCAAATCGAACAACCAACTAGTGCATGACACGTGGCAGAAATGAAAAAATCAATGAGTAGTTGGCTAGCTCCCCTTAGTCAATCCACACATACCACATGTCATTGCATGTCAAAACAACCTATAGAATTCTGAAAACCATAAATTTTGCTGTAGTGATCAAATTCTTGCGCACCCAGTCTCATTTGAAATATGCTGACATCAGGTACACGATAGACTATTCAAATTCAAATCTAAGCGGTATTTGGTAGGTGAGAAATAGGGAGATGTCATTATGATCATCAATGCATACATCTAATTGACCTCAACCACCAAATTTCAATCAGACCTTGCTTTCTTCCTTCTTCCACATGCCAAATAGACATGGAGAAGTGCATATGAAATCCTTGCATGCAAATTTGTAGGCATTTATCACTAAATGTTGGTGGTTGAAGATTTGAATATGAGTTTCCCTCTCTTTCTCCTTCTCTTTTCTCTTTCTTCTTCTATAAATAACAGAGTTATAATTTATAAAAAGGATCCTTCTTTGTTATAACGACACCATGCCAAAATAGTGGCCGAATTCCCATGGGTTTTAGACCTTGGCATATTCTCTGTAATGTATTCTTTCCTTCTGATGTGAATGTAAATGATTGTGCATCCCTTAAGCAATAAAATCATGTTTTGTGGAACTCTTGTCTTCCCTCTCTCGTTTTCATTGCATCTTGCCTCTCTGTTTGTATTTTCTAGCATGCTATGTGTATTCCCACTTGTAGTCCCCATGTTCATGTGTTCCGTGCGTTATAAGGCCAAGCCTACATGTTGATCTATGGTGTGCACCATCCGTACTCTTCTCCCGCACATGCTCTGTTTCCTTCGCCACTCGTGGAGAGAGATTGAACCTTTCTTTTGGCACTAGCACCTTTCTTAGCTTAGGATTTCCCTTTTCTGCACATCCTTCTATCCATGGTCCCTTGGCATGTTTAGTCTAGGATTTTGTTTTAGCATTAGGAGTAGTACTAACGTTAAGTAGTAGGAATAGGTAGAGGAACCGACCTTCTCTAGAGATACATCCCAAGTGCACAAGGTTCCACAACTAGGGGATGGTTCCATTGTTATCTCCGAAATATCGGCTCTTTCGGATCTGAGACGCAGTGTACATTTGAACCACCAATAGTCTATATGGAAGTAAGAGAGGTCTTCAAAGAAGTCAAGAGCATGTACATGTGTGTGAACCTCGGGTGCTCCCGACATGTCTTAAAGTCAATTCAAGTCATGTGCACACAAAAGTAAAATTAATCCTATCTTGAAACAATCTAAGTCAGTGGTATCGATCATCAAATTGCCAAGGTATAATCTTAAAGAAATTTTCATGCATTGAAATGTCTCATTTGTTATCTTAAAATAAGTTTGTCTCGATCCTAAAAGCTGTCTTTAGTTATGTTTTGTATGTGAATGTGTAATTGACATAGTGTCAAGGTGATCATGTTTGTCAAGATGTTCAGATCTATCTAGTGATTAGTTCTCAAAAGATTGGGAAATGAGATCAAGTATCTATGAAATCCATCAAGTCTATATTCTTCTAGGTCTTCATTGGATTATTTTTTATGGTCTAAAGAAAGGATGGGTCTTGAGTCTAAAATTTGATATCATATGTGATGATGTGTGTTATAACTTAGTGTCATGGTTCCCTATAAAGGTAAAACGTAAGTTTTAGGCATATTGTGCCTATAAAATTCAATGAGAGTGTGCTATGAACTTACCATATTATTTGATGATCCCGTGAAAAGCTTCAAACCCCCACCTCTATGCACAAGACATCTAGAATGTGAAATTTTGCACAATTGTATGAGGAAGAGGTGTCCTTGTTTGATTGAGAAAATATAAGTTGAATCATGTTTAAGGAGGACTTTACAATCTTCAAGCCATCAATATCACTTGTGTTCTCCTAGAAGAAAGGAGGATGAGGTTAGTATGTCCAAATACAAGGGATGCATAGTAGCCTTGAACCGTAGTACAATAATGCGTGAGGTAATTACATGAGAGTATCAGAATCGATCAATCATTGAAGTTTGTAGCACTCACAATGATGCAAGATTATAATGGGTAGATTTTTATCATTAGAAAAATTACCTAAGAGGAGTAGAATACTTGTGCATTCATTACACCATATCCAAGACATTGATAGCGGCCTATAAAAGATAGGTGTCTAAAATTACAAAATTTTAACATGCTATTCAAAACCATGATGAAGATACCAGAAGTTATAGATACCTAAGAATTAACATAAACATGAAGCAAGATAATGTGCTTAGGTAGGTATTTTCAAGTAGTGTTGAAGCATGTTCATGAAGAACTCTGGTTTAACCCAGGTTTGAAAATCAAGACAAGGAAAGTATCAAGGTACAAGTTGAAAGAATAGAAGAAATCATGACTAGTGCATCATAGAGAATGGATGGAGAATCCTAATGGTTGTGCCTAAGTATCTAAATTTATAAGAATGTGACTATTTGAGAATTGCATGGATAAGTTATAGATGATTGATACATGGGAAGGAAAAGTAATGGATATCTATTTCGGGGGTTGAAGAGTGTGTAACATGATGGTTTCTTGCACTTTGGTTATCCTTGAAACACCGAAATGGGTTTGTGACTAAAAAGTCTGTGATTAGGGGTAAGATTACTGTTTGAAAGAGTGCAAGGGTGTTAGAGGAGAACTTAAGGAATAGATATCTAATGTAGGGGAGTGACCATTGTATGAAGGAGGATAAGAAAATCAAGCATGCATGTTGCATACTTGTGACTACCCTGGAACAAGAAATTTGGTGCAAGACCTGAGTTGCATATAGGCTTCCTATCAGACATTTTAGAATTATATAGAGGGTATCCAATGTGCTCAAAAGAGTCAGGGGTGTCATAACCAAAGATATTGATTTTGGGAATAAAAGAACGCATGAGAAGAAAGTACATGCAGGTGTGATAGTGGCATCTACAGTCATGCATGTAAAGAACCTAGAAAGAGGTTGAAATCACGTATTCTCCATCATCTGGGTAAGATAATTTCGAGGAAAGGTTCACTTAAACCTACATTCAAATTTTCATGCTTTGAAACTAATTCTAAATAAATTTATATGTAATCTTGGCCTGTTGGGCTCCTAGGAGGGTTTCTAAGGGAACTATCTAGGTTCCTCTTTTCAAGACCCATACCAAGACATTTTACCTTGAAACTCTTAGTAAATCATCTTCACAACCTAAGGAAAGAGAATAAAGAAATATTTCAAATTTTCACCGATGGAATTCTTAGATATTATTGATAGTTCTCTAATGTTTCTCAAAACACGGTCAAAGGCCTAATTAAAAGAGCACTATGAAGACAATCTTGAACAAGATGATGAAAATCAGTGGGTTGATTCCTATGAACTCATTTATCTGATTTATCTAATATTTTTTTGAGGTGTCAAGGAGGTTAGAGGAAATTGGAAGTGTTGAAGGAGCACAAAGGTCAAATTTACATTGTTGAGCAAGGGACTAATGAAAGGGAAAATAGGTAAGTTATGCAAAGAAGAAGTTGAAATGAAGAACTCGGTTTGGAGTCTTGTTGTTAGTAGATTGCATACTTGAATATATTATATCCCTACATCAAAATATGATAACAATGAGAAGAGAGAATGATCTACTTTTTTATAACTCTTGAAGGAATATGAGGTCTCCTATGGGCAAACTAAAAGAACACCCCATAAAAAGTACTTCTCTCATCAAGCTTCTCAAAAACCACTAGAGTTAGTCATTGTGTAAATAAAAAAGAGGGATAAACAAGGATATTGAAGCATTGGCATAATTTTTCAAGAATTACTTGAAAGAAAAGGAAAAATAGAAAGAAAAGTGAAGGTAAACTAGACTTCTTGAAGTAGAAAGAATACCAAAACAGAGGTAGTAGAAGTTAAGGAATGTGAGAGTCTACAAGTCCATGTAACTCAAAACAAGATGGAGGTAAAATGATCCATGAACAAGTAATGGATCTATGTTAGTATCTTAAACAAGGAGTCTAATTTATCTACTGGTGTGAAAAGTGGTTGAAGGGGTTAGGGATCCATGAAACGCTTGTAAAAGCCCTTTTAATCCTAAGAAGTATCAAGAACACCAAAAGTGAAAAGAGACAAGAATGAACAAACAATGAAAAAGGAGGTTAAAAAGGTCTTGAGTATGTCATAACCTAGTGTAAAAAGATGGTGCAAAGATTGAAATCATGAAAGAAAGATAAAACCCTAGTACTTGTGACTAAACCCTAGCTAATACAAGTATACAAGCAAAAAGGAGGTAATTTGGAGTTGTAAATGCTTACGAAGGATGTGAAGAATAAAAATTGGTGAAAATCTGGATGAGATAAAAGGTTATTTGAAACAATTTTTGGTTTTCTCCGAAAAAATTGTAGTTTTTTTCCCAGTTTTGAGATTTGTCTTCTTTGGAGGGCTAATTGGAGGACTAGTGCAAAGTTGCAAAAAGAAGCATAATTTTTTATCGAAGATAAATTAAGACCTAAAATTTGGTATGCATATTAATGAGAAAAATGTGTGTAAAAAAGTTTGGAAATCAGCATTGAGGGTGAAAATTTGGTGAATTTTGTCAAAAATGCACTTTCCAGTGGATACAAGGCAAAACGATGGTCTACAAAGCAAGTTGTTCAAATGGATTAATGAAACTTCCTAGATGGTTTGGTCATGATAGCTAGATGGTTCTAAGCAGTTTCAAAGAGAATTTGAGGTTTGGAGCAATATTTTGATGTATTTTGTAGAGTTGAGAAATATTTGGTCTCTTAGACTAAAGGTTGATCATTGAATAAGGTTAGTTGATTAGAGTGAGAAATAGCTAGCTACATGTCTAAGAGAGATTCTCAAGATAGGGGACTGTACAATTACCTTCAAGGAGATTTCTTAGGTGTTAATAATCCTAGTAAGAAAAAACAATGAATGTGGAATGGTATACTTCAAGGGGGATCAAACTCATAGCTCAATCACTGAATTGAGACAAAAGAACACTGAAAAAGTAGTTAAGGACTTAGTTGATATGAAAAATGCTTCTACATGACCTATGGACAAGAAATGAAGGCTAAATCATACATAGGAAGGAAAATGGTGATAGAACAAACCCAAGGGGAGAAATAAAGAAAAATTTCAAGCAACATATAGTAGGATATGGATGGACAAATATGGCAAAAATGTACTAAAAAAGTTACTTTATGGAACTCATTTCTAATTTGTATAATTTAAGGAATTAAGCCTGAAATTGAATCTTTTGAGTTGAGATAGAAACTTGAATGTCCTACGAGAATGGTTTCACTCAAAATCTAGTTTGTTGGTAGGTATATGAGTCATGAAGGTACTTTTTCATTAATGCAAAAAGGGGGAGAAGAATCATAGATTTTTCCATCAATGACAAAGGGGAGATTGGTGGCAGGTGTATACTAGGTTTTCATTGATGTCAAAGGCATATTAATAACAAAGAAGGATGAAAGAGTGCTAGAGAGAGCTTGGAGTGACTTAGACAAGGTGGAACATGTCAATGGCTTGAGAACACTTGAGTAAACATGTATTCTTTGAGCGAGTTGAAATAGGTACATGAAGAGTGATGACATGAGAGAACACCCGTATGATGTCAATAATTTTATAACATGTATATGAGGTGGAAACAGGGTCATAAGGATGAATATAGGAGCACAATAGGTGAATTTGTCAAACTATCTCATTTTAAAATGCCAAATCTTAAGGCCTAGGCAACATAATGACCAAAAAGGTAAAGTGAAGGTATGAGGATGTTGTTTAAACATATTAAATACATGAAATACATAATAGGACATGTCCAAGTGGTTACAAGGTGAAGAACATGACAATCATGGCGAGTGCATTGTAAACTAGCCCAAATTGGCCTATTCAGGTACCCAACATAAGGGTATGAAGAAAACAAAGGTGAATCAAGCCAGTTCATGGATGGTAAATGTTTAGGTACATTTTCAAGACTCCTAAATGAAGTATCAGTCATAATTCAAAGAGTGAGAGGCATATTCAGAGTCATTAGTGTGGTTGTTCTTCAAGACAAATAGGTTTAACATGAAAAAATGAGCTTTAATTGAAAGTTTAAGAGTAAAAATGAAAAATAGTAATTTTAGTTCATGGAGGAGGCATTCATGAAGGTGTGGTCCAAATTTGAGGACCTAAGGAGGATTTTTTCTCAAGATATTGCATTTTCTGTAAAACTGGGTTAAGTAAAGTTGCTAAAATAGCACTCGACTTCTTAGCAGTCAAGAAAAATTGTGGAGCCTTCTTCAGATAAATCATAAGAGAAAAAAATGGATTAAATTTGTATAAAATCATGGTGCAAGAAGTATTTTAGTTATTGGTTGAGTATTTTAGAAGTTCCATCCATTTTTGTGAAGCTGTCTGAAGCATTCCTCAAACCCAGTGAAATCGGTAAGGAGAAAATTGATTGTTTATGCCTCCAAATTGAATTGTTTTTTCTTGAAAATTATTTAAGAGTATATGTCATTTTCATGGTGATTTGAGTTCATGACACCTAGTGCCCCCATAAATCAAGCTGTTTTGTGAATTTTTCAGCGTAAAGACACATTTTGTAAAGGAACCTATGCTCAATTTTTTGTTGGGGGATTCTGGTGATATGTAATTTATGTTCATAAAGTTATATTGGTAACTCCTTCATATAAAATTGAAGATACAAGTATGATTTCATTTCTAGCATTGAAAAGCCTAAACAGACAAAACCGTTTCTCTCTGGTTGAAAGGTAAATGAGTTATTCTTCAAGAAATCCCTGAAAATAATGGTGTTAAAGTGAATTAAATTTCATTTAATAAGTGTTTCATGTTTTTGTTAATCATGAAAGTGAATTTTAAGTGTTTTAAGGAATACAATTAAAGAATAGTTTTGGGTGTCTTGAAACCATTGAGCTATCTCTGAAAACTATGCATATCCATGATGAAAGCTTTAAACTGAAGCTTTCGGTAATCTTGTAAGAAGTAAAACATGAATACATTTCTATAAAGGTAAGGTAGGCTCCATGAGATGATGGTTAAGTGAAGATATACCTCATTCTTTGAAGGATATGTTTTCTGAGTTTGAAGGTCTAAGAATTACTTGTTTAAATCTAAATGTTCTTGCTTGAACAAGAGTGTTGAAGAATCTACTTGTTGTTGAAGGTTTTATATAATTATGGCTCTTCATCCCATTTATTTGGAATGTGTTGAAATTGCATAAATATTTTACTAGAAGAGGATCTCTCAGAATCGTATTTTTCAAACCTCCATTGTTAAAAATGAAGCTCAAATGAACCTTGAAGACTACATGGCGAGTTAGGAGGGAGTAAGAGAGTTTTAAAGGTAAATAAGGAGTAGAATAATAGTATTTCATACATATGACACTTTTTCCCTTTTGTAAGTAGCTAAACTACAAGATCTCACATTGGGTGGAAAAAAAGACAAAAAGTAGGTGGTAGGTTCATGACGAATTTGTCGGTTTTAAAGAGTAAAAGAAACTTTTTAGTTATGTGAGGTTTGTAGTGAATTTGAGAAGCTATCATAATTATTTTTAAGTCTAAAAATCGTCTTGATATGTTATTGAAAGGTGTGCACTTATTCAAACATCCAATCGGATGTACTAATTACAAAATATGGTATGTTTTGGCTTGATCTCCCCATCTCTATATGAGCTAAATATGAAAAGACAAAGAGTGGAAAATGAATGATGAAAGGGTACAAAAATAGGTGAATTGTTTTTAGAAAAATGGATTTCTAAGTGTGTATGAGCTTGTTGTTGATGTATGTGAAATTGAAGGTGCAAACAGATATAAATGAAAATCTAGTGTGTATCTTGAGTTGTTGAATACTTAAATTATGATGCAGTTGATAATATAAAAGGGAAGATGTATAAAATGTACTTGTAGTAGTTGAAAGAGTGTGAGAAGAGAAGGAATTGAGCTGTAGAAGTGATCATAATAAGTTGTGGGAGATAACAAAAATAAGCGATCAAAATTGTGAAGAATTTTAAGTGTTTTCTTAGCATTCAGGGAGTTGAAGCTTCCTTGTAAGTAGCAACTTACAAAAGACTGAGTTGAAGCTTGGTTGAATTGTTGGGAGTTGAAGCTTCCATGCAAGTTGAATCTTGCTAAAGGTCAAGTAGCAACTTGACTAAATTTTGGAGTTGCAACTCCAAGTTGAGTTGATGCTCAACATGAAATCAATGTAACTTTTATATGACATTTTGTCCAACCTAGTTCTTGGTTTCAGTGGGTTTTTCTCCTATGAAGGGTTTCCCACATTAAACTTTGTGTCTCTCATGTGTTCTCTTTATTTTATGGCTTGTGTATGATATGTTTTTAATACATCTAAGTTAAGGAAATTGAATTGTGGGTTAAAATTTGTATAATCACTGATTCACCCCCTCTTAGTGCCTAGAATTTCCAATAGGATTCACAAGCACTTATTAACCCTTAAAACTCACCTTTGATCCAAAATTGATGACATCATGTCATATTTACAGAGATCTAGATGATGGTCCCTGCATCGATTAGATGTATGGATATGATGCGATGTGACTTTAATCTAATTATTTTTAGATATTTTAATGCACTTAATCATGGTTAAGAATAAATGTGAATTGTTTTCTTATGAAATGGATTTGATATATATGATTTGATGGTAAATTTAATATGTATGACAATGCACTTGAGGCCTTATAACAAATGTTAACATATAATTAACAATAGTTAGTCACATGTAGGATAATGGATATACATGGAATTAGCTTATATACCTTGTTTCAATATGGGAAGGGTTCATGCACATTTTTTCATGGGGGAGTGGGTTATCCTTTGATGGATTATAATCTTGTACCCCATCTATATTTTATTGGCGCAAAATGATCAATGCAAGAAGTTTTCTTTTTGATGGGAAAGTTGATCGATGTGAGAATTTTTCCTATGATGATTTTTTATTATTTTGACTTTTAATATGAAGGATCGTCGATGCGGGAATCCTTTTGTAGCCATTACTATTGGCATGTGCATTCAGCGCTACCCGTGAGTTTCGTGATATGGACTATCTCTCATGGATCCTAACTCTGGTGATTATAACATAAATTAACACCTATAGGTTTTGGTCTAACAACAATGGTGGTCCAAAAAATGGTATCGAGTGATTGGCATTGAGTTAAAAACTCACCCAGGTAATGCTAGGGGGAAATATTGGTATGTGCGTTTAACTCTCCTTATGAGTTTTTGACATCGACTAACCGCCTCTTGTGGATCCTAACTCTAGAGATTATAGCGGAGATTAACACCCATAGGTTTTGGTCTAACAACAATCTTGGTCCAATAATTCCGGGTATCTATCCTTCAAGGGAGTGGTCTATAAAGTTTTTGATTTTAGATTTTAGATGGATATATTTTGATGTAATTTTGATTAACAACTATCCTTTAAGGGATTAGTCTATATTTCTCTAGTAATTATTAATAATAGTCCTTTGAGGGATCAGTCTATAATATTTTGATAATAATATGCATCCATACATATGTTTTTGACTTCGTTTAAAGTGAGTAATGGCCTAATAGACCATTTGGCTAGGGGAAAGGATGTGTGTACAAACTACACATGAGTACCCCTAGTATTTTTAGTTGGTAAAATAAGGGGAAGATGGAAGTAATGATAATGGGGTTCCTGCTTTTGAGGAGGAACTTGTCCATGTGGAAAATACGATGAGTATAGTGTGGAACACATCTTTAAGGTTGTAAATATAGGATACTGACGAGAGACCACATAATTCCAAATCATTACAATAGTGGATGATAGGTTGGTGATGGAATGAGATCTTTGATGCGACTAATGTCATGAAAGTAGATGTGTTAAAAATAGAAAGGCCATAAGTGCAAGACATTTAGAGGTTCCTTTTCAGGTTTACCATTGAGAGAGGATACACGATAAGCTACTGAGACCCATATTTATGAGTGATGATATATAGACAAATCCATTTCCGAGAAAACTTCCCACATTGACTCCTTTCTAGAGTGTGACATTTTGATTCTTTTTAAGGACAAGATCACTAATATTGAAGTCATGTTTTATGAAATGTTTTTGTATGATCTATTGATGTGTTCTTGATAGACATGATGATGTTCAAGGTTTTTAGGTGGCATTTGTATAACAATTTGAGTTTTGTTAAGTGCTCTTGATGATAGTCCTCGTAAGAGAAGAAATCTCTGAGGGACATGCGAAAAGATGGAATTTGGAATCTAAGGGAAAGGACAACCTAAGAGTCATAGAATAAAGAAAAGGGTGTAGCACTTGTAGGAGTATGGATGCTAGTTTGATAGGACCAAAGAGAAAACGAAATTTAGCTCGATGTCGATTTCTGCCTGCTTGGTCAATGGTTTTCATGAGGATTTTGTTGAGTGTTTTGTTAGAAGCTTCTTCTTGACCATTTACTTATGGATAGGAAGGATATGAAAATGTCAACTTGATGGTATAGGTGTCACAAATTATTTGAATCTTTTTCTTTTTAAAATATTTTCCATTATTTGTGCTAATTTTGTAAGGAATGACAAAGCGAAAAATAATGTGATGGTGGATAAAGTTGACAATCTTATCTACTTTTATAGAAATAAGGGGAATAGCCTCGAGCCATTTTGTGAATTATTTGGTAGAGGTGATGAAGGAATGATGTTTTTGTGATGAACGAGGGTTGATGAGGCCAATGAGGTCAAGTCTCCATTGTGAAAAGGCCACAAATCCTGAGCGGGTTGTAGAGCCTAACTTGGGATGTGAGTGAGGTTGGAGTGTTGTTGACATTTGACACATTTCTTGACATATGCACAACAATATTGATTAAGGGTAGGCCAGTAATATCCCATATATAGGACATGTTTAGCAACAACCAAACCGTTGAAGTGTCTACCAAATATGCCATTGTGGACTTCTTAGATAGATTTTGTCAATTCATGAGATTTGAGGCATCGAAGGAAGAGGCCATCAAATCTACATTTGTAAAGGATGCCACCTATGATGACATAATGGTTAGCACATTGTAGAAAATATATTTTAGAATTCTTAGATAGATCAGATGGGATTTTAGACTAAGAAAGATAGTCATAGAATTGAGTGTACCAAATATTTGATTGATTTTGTTCGATAATATTACCATAAGGGATTTCATTGGTATAGATGGTTGTTCTAGTCTATGAATAACAACGAATAAATTATAATCTTCAATTTACAATGGGATAAGCGATGCAAGAGAATCCATAATGTCTGTGAATTTTTTGGATGAGCGAGGAATTGTTTGGATTGTATGCTAATCAAATGCCCATAGGAGGAAGTCAATGATGTTTGTTTATTTTTTTAATATTTCATTCTTACATTAAAAGTTCCTTTGATTTGATTGCTGATAAGATGGGAGTCCCCATTGACATCAAGGATTTGAACACCAAATATGACAATAGTTTGGATACCCATAATGAGGGCTTCATAGTCGTCCATGTTGTTAGTGCATTGAATATTTAATTTAAAATATATAGGAATAGGATTCCCCCAAGGAGGCATGATTATGATTTTGGTACCTCCCCCCTACCGACACTTAGAACTATCAAATAAGAGTGTCATTTTGAGGCGAGTGTATTCCTGATCAATGGTGTTAATAGATTTTTAGTAAATTGTTCATGCTCAATGGTTGATTATAAGGGAGGGGAGCTTCCATGATTTGGTCTACGATGGATTTCCCCTTGATTGATTTCTACGACATGAATTCAAGATCAAACTTATTCATAAGAATAAGACACCGAGTAATGTGATCACTATGATAGCTTAGAGTGTTTGGATTTGAGTGGATTAAAGTTAGCGATGACATAATTCTTATGATTAAGGAAATAATGATGAAGTTTTAAAGTTGTAAAGTATAAAGCACAACACAATTTTTTTGCTTGATTTAGCAATTTTTATAGTCGTGAAGGGTGTGGTTTACATAATAGATAGCCTTCTCTCTACCCTTCTCATCTTGATGTGCTAGCATAGCACCCAAGGCATGGTCGATGGTAGATATATATAGATAAAACTAGATGTTCATTAGATCCTTTTTTGATTTGTGTCGGTTGAGTGTAATAGATATTAGATATGATATTGATTGAGCATGCACAATAAAAGCACTAGAAAAATGCGTAAAATATGTTATCGAGTGGATAGGTAGATCAGAAAACCAACACATTGCATAATCTTGGAGACCATGAGGAAAAATATTTGTGAGTAAAGTGTGATCATCCGTGTAATCTAGACATGCTACTTGGAAAGCTCATAAATGCTCTTGAGGTTTTCCATAGTCTTTGAAAATGGGAAGCTTAGGAGTGATGAAATTTGGGACGGAGTGGATATGTTGAAATGACGGGTGAAAAAGGAGTATGAAAAAGTAATATGGAGTTAAGGGACAAAGATGCATGAGAAGTGACGAGTTAAAGCTGGTGAATATGAGTTTACTGAGATCATGATATAAAGAAGTGAATCGGGAGTATTCAAAGAGGAGCTAGGTTGTGCATTAGAAACATTGTTGAATGGTAGGAGTGGTAGTAATACGGATAGAAGTAGGAATGTGAAGGGGTTGAGTAGAGGCCATGAAAACCAAATAAGAACCTACAAGAGGGATAGGAGAGGCATCTCAAGAATTTTTGGCAAATATCAAAGCATGTAGAATATGGGGAAGATGTGTAGGGTTGTCACGCAAAGCTTGAAAAAAATTAGTGACCTTGTCAAGTTGTGCTTGATCAACATTTGTATCCTCATCATAATATTGTTCATTATCAACTTTCTCAATGTATTGAAGAGGAACATTATGAGAGTTAGTAAAAGGGTTATCAGATTCAGCCATTGACTTATAAACCATACAGGAAGATAAAGGAAGCTTGATTTTCTCAAAATAGCCAAAATGACCACTACGGGTAATGGGCATAAGAAAAAGACCCTAAAATAAGGTGGAACTTGAGCGATGGGTTCACCAAATGATTTTTAAAAATTAGAATTTTAATTTCTAAACCTTGATTATAGAGTCACAATGAAATAAATGTGCAATACAATACAAATTTGACCTAAGCAATATGAAAGTAGAAATTGAAAACCCTAAGTACAAGAGGGAGGAAGGAAGACTTAGCTGATTCACAATAATCCCGAGAGGTGTGAAAAGATATAAAAATGATAAAATAGGAATGCATAATGTCGCAATGAGCCCAAAAAAATGTAAAAGTGTCGGGATAATTGGATGGGGTGCTTGGATTAGATTAGAGGTGCTTGTGGTGATGTAGACCTCTTCTAGGTTCCCGTGACTACTTAGAACCTTAAAAAGTGATTTTTACAAGTGTCACTTCTATGTCACTGCCCTTCACTGTTGATCACCTTTGTCTCACTATAAGATCACCAAGCTTGCTTGTAACCTGCAAAATAAAATACCTCCTACAAAACCCCAAAACACATCAAATCCTACATAGAAAAATATGCAAAAGGGGAGTTAGAATTATCTTTATGGACACATGACTGAGTGAACTTATGATCTGGGCACTACACTATATTTTAGACTCCATGTAGTTATGCATGTGTGTGTGTAGAATTTTTCCCAAGGTAGCTCTTATGCCGAAACACTTGAATAACGGATAAGTAGATAGATGTAGAAATGTAAGTAGATGTGTGGATCAAAAATAAACTTACCCTCTTATGCATGTATGCATAAGAATGATGTCCCTTGTATTTTGTATGAGTTTTAGATGGATGTTTTGATGTTCTTGTAAATTCCTTTGAATTCAACCTTAGGTGGTGAGAGTAAATTCTTAGTCCTTTATTATAGTCACATAGCTTTATATTTATATGACTCCCTTGTTTTAATTTTGTAATTAACCACTAAAATGCCAACCCATAAAAAATCAAGATACCCAATGGCTAGAAGAGACCCAAATGACGAGCAAGATACAAAGAGGTCGGGGGCGCACCCGGAGGGGATGAGGGTGCCTAGGTACTAACATCTTGGCTAGGCAACATGGTGTCCAGACTTAAAAGATGAAGTTTCAAAATTCATACTTGTGCGATAAGGTGTGTAAGGAAAAGAAGGAAACCAGAAAGAAAGAAAAGAGGCTAAAGAAAATGGTCCATTAGTACTTTTCTTGCTTAACAATCATATGAATGCAAGTATGTGATTAGAACCTAAAAGTGTACCTAAGTGTGTGATTTTGTGTCTATACTTGAATATTAACTAGAGGAAAATTCATTTTCTCAATCATATTTGTCATCATCATCATGCATGTATGTTGAAACATGAAGTATTTCATGAACATATTTATAACTTTCGTCTTTCAATAATTACGCTCCATATTAAAATTTTGGGAAGAGATATTGAGAAATATTTGTATTACTTTTATTTACTTGCATATACATTTCAACGCAAGAAATTCCTATGAAAACACTATTATTTACCTCCATAGAAGGAACAATCTCTTCACATGAGTCTTTTTCACCATGATACATATGTGTTGCCAAAGAGAGAACTCCTTAATTATCTTCATAGTTTCCATTCTTCAATGAGTACGATCTTTGAACTTGAAAATCATCATTTGATTTCTCTCCATGATGGTGATCATTAAAATCCATGATAGGAACTTCCACATTTGAGAAGGGATGCAAATGAGGTAATTTAGGGTCTTGAAATTGTTGAACATAAATAATTTTAGATTTATCTTTAAGGTACATGTAGGTTGTCAATGTGGGTTCTTTTTGAGCATATCCTTGCCTAACATCTACCAGGATTTTTATTCTTAAATTTGGAAGCCATCATTTGATTCATATTCATTAAAATCAACAAGTAAAAACATCCATGCTTGGGATATCATGTAAAAAAAGATTAAGGAGATTTAACTCATTTTCTAATCAAACTTAGCACTTCGGGAGGTAAAACACACATAGGAACAACTTCAATTGTTTTTTCATCTCCTTGATTATTGATCTCACAAGAATCAAAGGAAGAATACTCATCATTTGATGATATGTTAGATTCATCATTGACATCTTCACCCTGCAAATGATACATTTTAATAACTTTATTATCATGTGGATTAGTCACTAGATCTTGAGAAAACGAGGTTTTTTGAAAACCATGTATTAAAAAATTTGAGAGAAGGTTGATTCATATTCATCTCTTATTTATTGAAAAATTTTGATGCATCTTTTGGAACACTTTCTTGAGTATTCACTTGTGAAGGGTGTCGAATCTTTATATTGATCTTGTGTTTCTTCACAAGGGGTTACAAATCAAGAACACTTGAAATAGGTTCGGTAATATCATTTTTTAGATTCTTGGAAAGAATCAATCCATCTTCAACATTAATGGCTTGTTATTGAGCTACATGCAAGTCTTGAATCTTATCTTGATGCAGTATTAATTGAAATTATGGATGTAAAATAGAAATGAAGAAGCACAATTAGTTGTTCACACTAGGTTACTTGTTTAGAAGAAAGCGTTTTCAACAACTTATTAAATATTACTATGAAGTTCCTCATTCCTTCACATTATTTCATCTAGATTTGAAATAGCTTAGAAAGAAGTGCATGCATTTCCATGGTGGACCCAAATATTTATAGTAACATGTTTATTAAGCTCTCCGATTTGTGATATAACCAATCTCCAATTTTTGATACGACCTAGTAGCAGGACCGATGAGGGCTTTGAAAAACAATCTCTACCCTTGGATCCATGTTATACATTATGTCCATCTACATTACGTTAGTGTCTAAAGTATGAACATGAAGTTAAGAAATTTACGGTCCCGAAAATCCTAATCCATTTAAATCCTATCATATGACCTATATGCCCAACGACGTGATGCTTCCTTTACAAAAAGCCATGTATTCGAATTAATCTTCTATAAGCTCTTTTATCCCCACCTACAAACTACCATATGATCAATATTTCGAAGACGTCATGCAACGTCTCTCATTTGAGGAGTATCACCTCCTAATCCTCAATACACTCCTTACGCTTAAAACATATGTGAGACTTGAAAAAAACCCCTTTATGAACCTAATGTGGTAATCATTATTTCCTTCGACCCCCATTTTTTGAACATAGCTTGTGTATGGAAACATTGATCACCCCTCTTCCCTTTTTAACAATCAACCTCACACTTAACTGATTTAATTTAATTTGAATTAAATCTAATTGCAGAGTCACTATTGAAATAAATGATGTATAAATGTTGTAATACAATAATGACACAAGCAAGATAAGATTTAAAATATGAAACCATAAGCAAGAAGATGAGATAAGAATACTTAGCTGATACCCGTGCAATCTAGAGTCGATACATGTAGGGATAAGTGATGAACAAGAGCCAAAACATCATACTTAATCTCTGTAAATTATGGAGCTCATGAATAAGGTTGGGCAACGGTGTCCATGACAAGACAAGGGCACCTGGCACCGATGACTTCTCCGGGAGCTTGTGACTACACGAGGCTTGGAATCTACTTTTGTTGTGTCACAAGAGTAATACAATTGATCTTTGTTGATCACCTCTTGTTTTCACTATGATCACTAAGGGTACATGTAACCTACAACAAACAAGTTCACTTGTGAAAGCCCATAAAAAACATCAAACCTAAAAGGAAAATTCAAAATGGGGAGTCGAATGAACCCAATGGTCACCTTGAGAGTGAAAGTTTACAACCAAACGGTACACTACATCTTAGAATCCATGTAGTTCTTGTGAGTGTGTGTAGAAATTGTGCCATAGGATGCCTTACTTCAAGTTGCACTTGATAGCGAGATGTAGCTAGAATGTATTAATGTAGTAGAATGTGTGGATGGAATATAATGAACTTCCCCTTCCTATGTTATGTATGCATAGTTGATGCAACCCTTGTCCCTTGAATGGATGCTAGATGGATGCTTTGGAGTGTTTTAGGTGCCTTTTGAATGTAATATTAGGTGATGATAGTAATGCTTAGTGCTTGGTCCTTCATTTTGAGCACATAAGTATGTATTTATATGATCCCCTAGTTTGAATTTTGTAATTAACAACTAGAAGGCTGAATCATAAGTGAAAAATATTCCCAAAAGATAATAGAAATACAAAAGGAGCGAGTAAGGTGAGAAAGGGTCAGGGGTGCCAAGAGAGGACATGAGCACATAGGCATTAATGTCCTTGTTTGGATCACAGTGTCCTGAAGCCATGAAATATAAACAAGTAAAGTTTTACATTTGTAGGGTATGTAAGACAAAATAGAAAACAAGAAATAAATAAAAGAGGCCAAATATAATCATCAATTACTAGTTTTCTTGCTTAAGAATCATGTAAATGCTAGTATGATTTTAGGACCTAGAAATGTACCAAAGTGCATGATGTAATGTTTACATTTTCCCCACTCAAACTCAATAACATAAAATACATAAGAGATGCTATGATCCTGTAAAGCACATATAAAAATGAGTACCGATTGTACAAGTGAAGCGTGGAATGATGTAAAGTGAAACATGAAGAATAGGAAAGGAAAGTGACCCTAGGGGTGAAGCGTATGCATTGTACCACATTGTTGTAGCTTGTAATTTCTACTTCTTGTAAGGATGGACCTGCAAAAGAAGAGAAAGAATGTAGTCAAATTCATGTATATGATAAATCATAGAAAATGTGCATAAGTATGTAAAAGTATGTAAAAGTGTGTAAAGGAAAGTGTGTACCTACTGTAAAAGAGTGTAAAATTATAGAAAAGTGTCTTGAAATTCATGTAGAGCAAGTTTCTTGGTGATATCATGCCACCGAGTAAGTTTTTGGGCGATCTCATAGCAAGTGCAAGTTTTTGGGAAATATCATGCCAAGAGTGAGTTTTGGTCGATCTCATGCCAAAGAGCAAGTGTCGAAGAGAGGTTTGGTGTTACTCTCCTTCCATGAATTTTCCAGATAAATACCACTAAAGATGGCATGCCCTTGATTTGTTCATGTTGTCCTAAATTATTTTTGATTTGTTCCTATTGTACTAATTAAAGGAGATAGAATGCATTCTGTAATTGAAGGACTATGCCTGTAACTCTAGAACTTCATTTGGAGCTTCGGTGAACTATTTTGATATGTAAAGATTATTATATGTTCCCAAAGACATTAGTTCCCATGGGAGGACATAGGAAATTAGGTGCTACTATGTAAGTATAGGAACCGGTGTTTTTGTTGTGCTAAGGACCCAAGTCGATTCTAGGCCGTTTCTGATCGTATTTTTGTGTTGTTTTCGTACTATAAAAGTTTGTACTATAGATATGAGCTATAGTAGGAGTAATTTGTTCACCTAATGTATTCCCCGTTTAGGGTTCATGCAATAATTGTAGATACATGAAAACAAAGTGGCTAGTAAAATGTGTTATTAAAAAAGTAGCAAACATGCAATAGAAGAAAATTTAATCAAACAAGTGTTCAAACAAAGTGGACCGTGAAAAGCGTGTTTCATACATGGGAAATCACTCAAAAGGTCGCAATGCAATAAGGGCCGAAGCAACCAAAATCATACAAATGGTGAGCAAACAAGACATAGGGTATACCCTGCATGCAAACAATGGAATATAATATAAAACAATGACAAGAAAAGTGTATCAAATAACCATGGTGGTATATAGTCCGAAAGGTAAACGCTACACCGAAACACCGTTAGCATATTAGAAAGATAAAGAGTATGTCAAGACATGTATGTATCAATGGAAAGTAATGTGCAAGAAAGTAGAAGTAGTAAATGATTAAACAATAACACATGTAACGTGTGAGAGTGTTAAAGGTAGATGCCCAGGATCCTTGGTGGGACTGGAAAAGGATACAGTGCCGAGCATCATTGCAAAATGTGAAAATATGTAAGAGATCTGCATTCACTCCAAAAGAAAAAGTGAATGTGCATGTGTGTATATAGAAATATGAGGATATGCTTTGAGTATATTATTAGCATAGTAAGCGAAGTGTATCATGTAAGTAGTATAAGAAATCAAGTGTAAGTGCAACCAAGATATGCAATATGCAGTCTATGAGTGTGATGGAATGGTATGTAATGTGTGAATGTGATAGGAGCAGCATGCCCCCAACGGATGTGTATGAGATGAGGTTCATTTATAAAATACCCCTCAACAATGAAGAAAGAACCATAGAAGTAGAGTGTGTCATCGAGTAATGACGATATAATGCATGTATCAAAGGGTTTGAAAATGTGAAAGAATATTAGATATGGTGCACGGAGTGCAAAATGTAATAGTATGTGCTAAAGGAAACTGATAAGAATATAAGGTGGGAGAATTGTAATGCCCCCAAGTGTACCAAAGTGATGGAAATTTATGTGATGATGCCAGTGAGATATTGTGGTGGTGACAAAGTTTGAAATGTATCATAAGAAAGTATATTGTCATCACAATGGTAGGTAGGAGTAAGAGTAGAACTAAGTTTGGATTTTGGGTTAACAAAAGTAGTTTAAAGAGGTTATCTAGAGTTTGTTGGTCTTGCTTAGAAAGTGGTTGCTGATTTGGAATTGGTAACGCCGTAGAAAACTTGAGAGGAGGAGGGGATGGACTAATTTTTAGAGGAGGTTTCTTAGTTGGAGTTGGTAATGTTGTAGAAGGCTTGAGAGGAGGAGGGGATAGACTGATTTTTAGAGGAGGTTACTTACTTGGAATGGTTTTGGCAGAGGTATTTTGATTGATCAAAGGAAGAACATTACTAACTATGGAATTATGCTCATTAGACATGGAAGGACCGAAGTTAGGATCCCATTGAGATTTAACAATTGAATGTGTAGCAAGATGTTGTGAAGAAAATGAAATAAAACCCCTATGCTCAAGATGTTTGATTCTTCATTTTAGAGCATAGAAATCATCTTCATGATGTCCATTAAGTCTGTGATAATTACAAAATATGAGACCGATGTATTATACAATCCGATAAGGAGGATAAAAATGATTCGTTGGTAAGTTGATCAATTGGCAATTAAGGAGCTCGGGGAAGAATATCACGTTTCTTATCATTTGGATCAAACTTGAGAGGCTAAGGGAGCAAATAAGACTTGGGTTCACTTATATGAGCACAGGTAGCAGACATAGAAGTAGAATGAGATATATAAGAAGAACTAGCATGGGCTTGAGAAACATCCTTGAGATGTTGGATTTTAGATTTAAGAGATGTGATCGTTGTTTCCATAGTTTGAATTTTGTCTTTAAATAAACAATGTAAGGCTTGAATTGAGTACAAGATGGGTTGATTGAATGGAGGATTAGGACCGATATAGTCATCATATAAATGATATAAAATGGTACTAACTTGAGTAGGTGGTGTATTGCAAGGGAGGTACATAGTGTCTAGGGATTTTTGGATAACATCTTTTTAAGTAGAAAATTTGTCTTGTGGATAAATTTGTGGATTTATGGTGGTTTTTAACCAGAAATCCACAGAAAACTCCACTTTCCCTATGGCAATAATAAAAACTCCTTGTTATAGCAGAAATCAATCTAAGAAAGGGGAGGGAGTGAGAATGAAGGAGGGGGAAATCAATGTTGTGGGTAGAGTGTTAGATTCCCACACACATCAACTGGAAGTTTCATTACATGCATTAATTAATAGAAGAAAGACAAATTTGTAATTTTTGAGCACAAGATAGAATAAAACACGCTGGTCATAAAGTGCCAATCAATTTTTCCATCGAGGGGACATAAAATTCCTTCCTTTTTATTGATCTCAGAGTTGAAACTTGTACAACGAGTGGGAATAGAAGAAATAATGTAGAGGAGGAGAATAGAAGAAGACTAACAATCATTTTTGTCCTCTGTTTGTAAAAACGTGCTTCCAGTTTCCAAATTCGATTTCCCCTTCACAAAGACTTTGAAAAACCATTAAATCATTCGACCCAAAGCCATTACAAACAAATTTGATCATTTCCCCTCTTCAGATTCCCTTCGCAAAGAAAACACTTCTGACAAGCCCAAAAAGAGCTTCTACGTGCAAAAATGTGTTTTATATTTCAATTTTCTAGTTCGCATATGAACCGTTTGATCCTTTTCCCTAATTGCTTTGAAATCAAGCCATCCACATGGCGGAGAGATTATTGGAGTAGAGTCGGGGGATATTTTTTTGCATTTTTTACATGCAGAGACGTTTTCTCAATTTTCTCCCACAAAAATCCATCAAAATTTAAAATTGAAGTGTCCATCGTGTGGAGAATTTCACCATCTTTCCATTGATACCAAAAATGTGAAAATCTAAGCTCTAGATCGAAAGATATGGCCTCTTGAAGATTTAGGGAAAAGCGGCAAAATTCGGGTCTGCGGGCCAAAATTTGACCTTTTTCCCTCTTTTTTCAAATTGGGAAATTTTTCCCCAAAATATCCATGCCCCCGCCAACCTGATGACATGTGGCACTTTCTGGTTCATCCGTGGGCTTCAGAATAACATTTCACCCTTTTTTCCCGCAAGGGAAAATTTTCCCAAAGTCCTCCGACCCGACCTCCGCTGCTGATGTGGACACGTGGCACCTTCTAATTTGATGTGGAGATGCGGTCCAACATTTCACCTTTGCACTTTTATGGTTTTGGAAAAAAACCAAAAATCCTTCCGACGCCCCGATCCCCGCCGATGAATGGACACGTGGCGCCTTGTGATTAAACGCGGGGACTTAATCAATTTTTCTCCATTCTCCTTTGCGGGCTTACGGGTGAACTTTTTACCTTTGAGTTTTTTAGCCAAAAGGCTAAGTGTCAAATTTCTCTCCGTGCCTCCACCAACCCGCCAATTTCCTTGGCAAAATTTCCTGCTTACCTCTGCGGGCCCGCCCAGGGAAAATTTCCCCTCTAAACTCCGCCGAACCATAACTTGCAAAATACAAGGAGTTTGGAGAACTTCCTTACCTTTCCTATGGAAAGGGGAAACAATTATCTATCTAATGAAGCAATATCCAGAAAATTTTGATTGCACGAAATGTATAAAAATTTAAGCGAGGAAAAAAAAGGAATCTAGTTAACCCAAAATAAGAGGGAGCTTATTTTGGTTAACAAGTATGATCAAAACATGGAAACTTTGAGATAGGAGAAAGTTGTCTTGCTTGAAAACTTACAATTTTCCCCTTTACACATTTGCAAGACAACAAGCTGGCTCTAGCTTGGGGACATGGCGTGGATTGAGCAAGGTGAAGACATGACATGAGGATCCAGAATCATAGGTTTCAAAACATATAACGTTGACCAGTGCCTTATCCATTGGGCCTTGCAGAGTCATGTACAATACTGAAGGAAGGAAGAAGGAAGGAGGGGAAAACACAACAAACCAAAACCACACCAAAATAGAAAACAAACCAAAACACACACAACAAAAAAGGGAAACAACAAAAACTATGGTACAGGGTGAGGGACAACTCACTTTCACTGATGGTACAACTTCAAATATTGCCCACTTCTAGGCAATCCCAATGGAGTTCCATCCAAGTATGATAAGAGAAAGGCATTCTCACCACAAGCTTCTTGAATTTGAAATGGACCCAACCATAAAGAATCTAACTTACCATGACTGCCCTTTGGCTCTCTCCTCTTGTCCCAAAGTAGGACCAAATCTCCGGCTCGAAAATACCTTACTTTGGCTCTTCGTCAAAGAGCTTCTTCACTTTCGGTTAATGTTCTTTGATTTTGTCCACTACTGGGACTCGCTCTCTTCTAGATTCTCAAGGAAAAGGATCCTCTTGTCAATTGAATCTCTCTGTATTGGCTGTCTTCCCTTGTTTGAAAGTACTTGAGAGTGGCATTTCAATTGTAATAGGAATCTATGCTTCAACTCCATATAGTAGCTGAAAAGGTGACATGCCTATTGCCTTCTTAGGAGTGATCCTATGATCCCACAATGCATCATATAATTTTTTGTGCCAATTCCTTTATTCTCATCAACAAGCTTGTGGATAATGGTCACAATATTATTGTTGCTTGACTCAGCTTGACCATTCCCTTGGGGATAGTAGTCAAAAGAATGAGCAAGAGAAATCCGGAAGCCATAATAGAATTCTGTCAATTCCTTCGAAGAGAAATAAGTAGCATTGTCTACTAAAATCTTCTGAGGAACTCCAAAACAAACAATGATATTCTCTTTTATGAAATTAAATACAACTTCAAAGCTAGCCTATTTGGTTGGAATGGCTTCCACCCACTTAGTGAAGTAATCTGTGGTGGTGAGCACGTAAGAATGCTCTGCACTTGAATGAGGGTTCAGAACATCGATAAAGTCCAACTCCCATTATTGAAACGGTTCTTCAATCACCACGGGTGCAGTGGCAAGACAACCATTGAGGCTTTCCAACAAATCACTGGCATGCTTTGCATTTCGAAACCTAGTTCTATGCATCAGCAAAGAGAGAAGGCCAATAGTACCTACCTCTGAGAATTTTGTGGGCAGTCACCATGGCTGAAAATTGTCCACCACAAGCTTGATCATGATAGGCTTTGAGGAGTTTTTCTTGTTGTTCCTTGTCAACACACTTGAGAAAACAACCATCTATCCCTTTCTTGTAGAGTGCATGATTTCAAATCACATATTTGGTTTCTTTCATCCTGAGAGTTCTTCACTTCTTGTAATCTAAATGAGGAGGGAAGTCCCCATAGGTAAGAAATAAAGTGATGTATGCATACCATTCCTCTGTAGTGTTCACAAAGAGAAATTGTGGGCAATCTTCTGAGCAGGTTGGGCAAGTGTCATCTCTTTCTCCAAGCTAAACTTTGAGAGATTCATCTTTAGCAATCAACTTGCACAAACCATTTCCTCTAACTAGATTAGAGGGCTTAATCTCTAGGTCATACTCTTAGATCCTTGCAATCCAATTTCCTCTTTTGGTTCTGGGATCTTGTTGTGTCAAAATGGACTTGATTGCACTTATGGGGACCATCACCACGGTGTGAGAGTTGAGTATGTAAAATCTGAAATTCTTCACGGCCTTGACCACGCATATGCATGCTTCTCCAATTGACTATAATTTAGTTCATGCTTCTTCAAAGGGTAGCTCATGAAAGCAATAGGTGCTTCCAATCCTTCATCATTCTTCCGAATAAGGACAACAGTAAGAGTGTGCTCCGAGGAATAATAGTACATGATGAATTACTTGTTGAAATATAGAGATACCAAAGACTGGAGTGTGGCAATGGCCTTCTTGATTACTTCAAATGTTGATTTTCCTTCACTACTCCATTTGAAACTTGTTTGAGGATTCATCATAGAGGTGATATGCTTTGTTGGTTCGAGTAAATTTGGGGACAAAGTGGAAAAGAAAATTTACCTTCCCAAAGAACGAGTGCACTCCTTTCTTCTTTGGTGGGAAGAGATAGTGCTTGAATAACACTTACCCTCTCGGGGTCAATATGTTCTCCATTCTTATTCATGATGTGTCCAACAGCTTGCCCTCTGTGACTCCAAAGATACACTTCTTGGGATTTAGAGAAATGCCATGTTTTCTACATCTTGCAAGAATCTACTCCAAGTGGAAGATATGCTCACTTCTCTTCTTTGAAAACACAGTTAAGTCATCAAGGTATATGAAAATGCAATGCTTGAGATCTTTGAAAGCCAAGTCCATGGATCTTTGGAAGGTGGCTCCCGCATTGATCAGGCCAAAAGGCATCCTGCTATAAGAAAAAGTGCCCCAAGGAGTTGTGAAAGTTGTCTTACTACACTCTTCTTTGGCCACATTAATTTGATTATACCCTAAGAAGCCATCAAGTAAAGAGAGCATCTCAGATCCAGTAACTGCTTGTAGGATATGATCCATGATCGAAAGAGGGTAATTCTCCTTGAGAGATACTTTATTTAGATTTCTAAAATCTACACATATTCGATCTCCCCATTTTTCTTTTTGATTGGTACAATGTTGGCCACCCATGTTGAGTGGTGAATAGGGAAAATTATTCGGCATTCACCATCTTGTTCAATTCTTCCTTGACAACATCAATAGTCTTTGGATTATAGGGTCTTTGCTTCTTCTGAAGGGCTTATCATCATGCTTGAGAGGAATGGAATGATGCATTTCCTTTATTTGAAAATATTTGAGCTCGTAAGAGCAAAGCAGCCAACACATCAGTACTTTTAAGCAAAGCAATGGAATTCTTTTTCTCTTTAGGTGAGCAGCATTTGCCAATGTTGGCCATCCTTGGATCTTCAGAAGTCCCAATGTTTTCCTTGTCAAAATTAGATGGACAACGAGAAGATATCTTTTCTTTTTCACAAATAAATCATCATGCTTGTCAAACAGGTCCTCCAGAGAAACTAGACCTTTGGGGATCTTGTTACCTTTCAATCTGATCATGCCTTCATCATCCACTCTTTCAATTTCATCTAATGCATCTTTAGCCACAACTTCTCTATGTGGATTAACACTTCCCTCAAATAAGAGATTATGAAGTTCTCTCTTTTCTCCAAGAAGGATAAAATATGGTTGTCGCTTATTGAAAACTTACCAGTGATCTGCGTTATCAGGTACACTTGGTATGAAAACCACCTTAATGGTTATTTTTTCCTTGCCAAAAGAAGGATGAGGATTCAATAGGGATGTTGATACTGCAAGAGAATCAACTCTTTCATTTTGTTGTCTTAGGATGGCTTCAATAGAGAATGCATCAAAGAATTCAATGCAATCCCACACTCTATTCCTATAATGCTTGAGCCTTGGGTTCTTCACCTAGTATTGCTAGTGGATTTACTTCACTATCACTTCTACATCACCAAGGCATCTCAGATTTTTGATTCCCATGTCTTCCACTACACTTATGCCCAAGAGGAGAGCTTCATATTCTGTTGTATTGTTGGTGTTGTCAAACTGCAGTTTGTATGCAAAAGGATGCATCACATTGGAAGGAGAGTACAACACAACACCAGCCCTGAGTCTACTTTGGAATGGCTTCCATCAAACTCCATAGTCTAGACCTGATCTTTCTCTGATTCTGAGGAAAGTGGTAAGTCTTCTTCTCATTGTGAAGTAAGGAAATAGTTTCCTAATCCACAATCTTGAAAAATGACATTAGCTCTTGGGTCACTAGAACTTTCTTCTGTAAACTTCATTTTTGTTACCGGGAGAAACTTCTTTATCTCACCCTTTACCTGGAATAGTTTTAGAGGTCCAATCCATCTTTATCTTTCCACCAAGTTCTCTACAAAAACTTCTACTCAAGAGCATGCCAAAATATGTTGGAATGTCTGCCACTAAGATGGTTAGAAGTACTTTCTTATTAGGGTATTCAGCCAAAACCACTTGTGCATCTTTTATCCTTCCTACTAGTGGTACTTGCTTAGATTCCATTGAGTAACAAGCTTCATTAACTATGGTTAGTGTCAGGCTGAGAGCATTGGAGACTTTGAGTGGCATTACGTTATCAGAAGCTCTGAAGTCAATGATGTAATTGTTGAGCTCAAAACCATTCATGAGAAGAGACAAGTAGAAGGGTTCCACCTTATCTATTTTGGAAGCACTTAGGGCCAACATGTTTTGAGTAGGTGGTGTAGATGGTGTCAAGAGTGGACTTGTAGAATTTTAACTTGAAGGTATACAACTGCTACTCGAACAACATTGATTAGTCTATCAAATTGAGCAAGGTGTGTTTGCAAGTATTCAAACTCTGAGATTTGCACTTTGGTCTTACTTGCATGTTCCAAAAATCAAATGGGACAATGTTGGATGAGGGGGAAGTTCTTGGAGTGAGGGAAGGTTTACATGGTAAGGGTCTTTGAAGAACTTTGGCTGACTTGGAAATTGGATTGTCTTATAAGGGTGAGGTCATAAACTTAGAAGGAGTTGAAGGTGAAGCTATGGCCTGAGTTTTAGTTGACTTAGGATAGACTTCATTGGAGGGAGGAGTGTTTTTAATAAATTGTGAGCTAGAAGAAGGAAAAGGTGACTTACTAGATATAACAACCTAATCTCTAGCAACCATTTGGTCCTGGTTTCATTTTGTCTAAATCCATTAAGGGTGGTAATGGTGAGCCTCGCTAATGATCTTCTTTTGTGTGGCTATGGAAGTGGGATCTTATTTAGTTTTATTTTCCTCTCGAGCCACGGAGGGTAGAGCATATTTCTTGGATTGATCTCGAGTGAAGACATCACATGAGAAGCTTGGGGCTTCCCATTCTTCTTCCCCATCATAAACAAGCTCAAATAAGCCATTGTGCATATCAAATTCTTCAATTTCGAGGTAGCCTTCATAATCCTATGCTATTTCTCCTTCAAGTTCATCAATTTCAGCATCCTCTCTTGATTCTATGGTGTCACAGATAGCATTGATAGGAGGTGCTTCAAGGGCAAGTTGGTGAGGAGGTGGTGTAATTCTTTGTCTATTAGGGAGTTTAGCCTTCTTGGAGCATTTCTTGTTGTCATTTGGGACAACTGTTTCTTCAAGGAAACCAAATCATTTACCATTTTCTGGAACATAGGATCTATAGTTACTGAAGCCAAAATCTGACCCTTCTACTTCCCATTTGGGCCTTTCACCTTTCCAAAGAGGATTAAGTCATCATCAATTTCAATGGCAAAGTCTTGAGCTTCCCTCAGCGTGTTTGGTTGGGCTCTTATGAGGAAGAAACCAACTTCTAATGGCTAGGCACTGATGAAGAATTTTCTCAGGTTGTTCTTAGGAGGTAGCACATCTTTAGGGATTCTTCTTGTCAATATGTCAAACCTTGCTACAAAGTCCCTCATGGATTTAGATCTTTCTTTCTTTATTTGGACTAATTGCACCAGCACTCTTGACCATCTTCAGTGCTCTTGAATCTGTTTTCAAATGCTCTTCTAATATCTTCCCAACCAGTAATAGATCTTGCAGGAAGCATGTAAAACCATTCAACAGCCTTTTCCTGAAGTGATTCCACAAATAGTCTAACTAACACATCTTCATTCTCAACTCCTAATACACCACAAGCAGTGATGAATGTTCTACTGCATGCTCTTCAGGGAGTTGAGAACCATCTCCCCTGAATTTGGGAAAATTATTTCTAGAGCCTCTTGGTAGATCATGAAGAGGTTGTTGGAGGGAAAGCAGGCCTGTGTTTCCTCCCCATGGCACAATAGGCCTACGTGCTTCACGTTCATAGTCACCCATTCTGTTTCTATTTTTGGTTTCTTGGTCAGCTAAGGCTGCCTCTCTCTCCTCTGCTGCAACTTGGAGTCTTGCAATTTCTTCAAGTTGAGCTCTAATCTCTTCCTCTCTGTCAAATTAAGCTATAAACTTTGCTTCTTATCTCTCCAACTCCTCAAAATTAGGGTCAATCACTCCTCCTTGCCTTAGCTAGTGAGTATACCTTCTATCAGCCAGCTTGAAAGTTTATTGTCTTCTCTTTCATAGCCCAAAATTTTGTAGCAATGGTGAGATGATTTACACTCTGCCAAATATGCCAAGTAACCTCTTTCAGGTCTGAAATGATTTCCTTTGGATATGACAGAGCAAAGAAGGTTTTCTAGAAGGATTTCCAAGAATTTTGAGTTACATCCATGCAATTCATATGGCTACTCAATCTGTAGAACTCTTATATTTGAATCTTTTTGTATTTTTTAATCACAAGGAATTTCAGACTTCAAAGGCAAACTTAATGATATTTTAAAGACATTGTGGTCATTTTGGGTGCGATGCTACAACTCTGCGCCCCATGGTGGGTGCCAAAACTATTGGCGAGAAAATTTGTCTTGTGGAAAAATTTGTGGATTTCAAGTGAACGCTATGGGAATCTAAGTCCCTTTACATTTGAATAGTGCAGCTCCCATTGTTTAGCATGTAAAACCAAAGTGGATTTATGGTGGGTTTTTAACCAGAGATCCACAAGAACACTCCACTATCCCTATGTCAATAATAGCAACTCCTTGCTATAGAATAAATCAATCTGAGAAAGGGGAGGGAGTGAGAATGAAGGAGGGGGAAATCAATTTTGTGGGTAGAGTGTCATATGCCCACACCCATCAAATGGAAGTTTCATTACATGCATTAATTAATAGAAGAAAGACAAATTTACAATTTCTAAGCACAAATACATAATAAAACATGCTGGTCATAAAGCACCAATCAATTTTTCCATCGAGGGGACATAAAATTCCTTCCTTTTTTATTGATCTCAGAGTTGAAACTTGTACAATGAGTGGGAATAGAAGAAATAATGCAGAGGAGGAGAATAGAAGAAGACTAACAATCATTTTTTTCCTCTATTCACAAAAACATGCTTCCAATTTCCAAATTTGATTGCCCCTTCACAAAGACTTCAAAAAACCATTAAATTGTTCGACCCAAAGCCGTTACAAACAAATTTGATCATTTCCCCTCTTCCAGATTCCTCTGCCACAAAGAAAACGCTTCTGACAAGCCCAAAAAGAGCTTCTGCATGTAAAAATGTGTTTTATATTTCAATTTTCCAATTCACATATGAACTATTTAATCCTTTGCCCTAATTTATTTGAAATTGGGCCATCCACGTGGTAGGAGAACATTGGAGCGGAGTCAAGGGAAATTTTTTTGTGTTTTTTGCATGCCAGAGACATTTTCTCAATTTTCTCCCATAAAAATCCATCAAAATTTAAAATTTAAGTTTCCTTCATGTGGAGAATTTCACCAAGTTTCCATTGATACCAAAAACGTGAAAATCTGAGCTCTAGATCGAAAGATATGGCCTCTTGAAGATTTAGGGAAAATTGGTCTGTGGGCCAAAATTTGACCCTTTTCCCTCTTTTTTCAAATTGGGAAAATTTTCCCCAAAATCTCTGTGCCCCCGCCAACCCGATGACACATGGCACTTTCTGGTTCATCTGCGGGCTTCAAAATAACATTTCGCCCTTTTTGCCCACAAGGGAAAATTTTCCCAAAGTCCTCCACCGGCCCGACCTCCACTGCTGATGTGGACATGTGGCACCTTCTGATTTGATGTGGAGATGTGGTCCAACATTTCACCTTTGCACTTTTATGGTTTTGGCAAAAACCAAAAATCCTTCCGACGCCCGATCCCCACCGATGAATGGACACGTGGCGCCTTGTGATTAAACACGGGGACTTAATCAATTTTCTCCATTCTCCTTTGCGGGCTTGCGGGTGAAATTTTTACCTTTGAGTTTTTAGCTAAAAGGCTAAGTGTCAAATTTATCTCCGCACCTCCACCAACCCACCAATTTCCTTGGCAAAATTTCCTCCTTACCTCCGTGGGCCCGCCCAGGGAAAATTTCCCCTCCAAACTCGTCAAGCCATAACTTGCAAAATACAAGGAGTTAGGAGGACTTCCTTACCTTTCTGGAAAGGGGAAATAATTCTCTATCTGATGAAGTAATACCTAGAAAATTTTGAGTTCCTGAAATGTGTAAAAATTTGACTGAGGCACAAAAGGAAGCTAGTTAACCCAAAATAAGAGGGAGCTTATTTTGGTTAACAAGTATGATCAAAACATGGAAACTTTGAGATAGGAGAAAGTTTTCTTGCTTGAAAACTTGTAATTTTCCCCTTTACACATTTACAAGACAGGTGCATTTGAAGTGCAAGTCATGTAAGGATATTTGAGGAATTTTAGGAGCCATGAAAGAAGGAAAATAAAGATCCAAGTGTATGATCACGAGTAGGGTTCACCAAATGATTTAATTTAATTTAAATTAAATATAATTGCAAAGTCACTATTGAAATAAATGATGTATAAATGTTGCAATACATTAATGACATAAGAAAGCTAAGATTTAAAATATGACTAAGAAATAAGATAAGATAAGAAGACTTAGCTAATATTCATGCAATCTAGAATCGATATTGGAAGATAGAAGTGATGAACAAGATGCCAACATCGTCGTAATTAATCTTTGTAAATTTTGGAGCTCATGAACAATGCTAGAAAGGGGTGATTATAGTAGGACAGGGGTGCCCACAGTAGGACATGGGTGCCTTGGTGCTAATCAATACTCCTAGGTGCTAGTATTGCATAGAGGTTTGGAATATTCTTTATGTTGTATAATAAGAGTCTTGCAGCTTACCTTTTCTTGATATCCTATTGTTTTCACTATGATCATTGAAGGTACTGTAACCTACAACAAAGAATTTCACCTACACAAGCCCACAAACCACATCAAACCTAAAAATAAAAATGTAGAATGGGGAGTCAGACTGACCCCGACGGTCACCCCGAGAGTGAAATTACGACCAAGCGATGCCCTACATCTCAGAATCCATGTAGTTCTTGTGAGTGTGTGTAGAATTTTTTCCCTACGACGCCCCTGTGTAAGTTGCACTTGATAGTGGGATGTAGCTAGAATGTAGCAATGTAGTATAATGTATGGATGGAATATAATGAACTTCCCCTTCCTATGTTATGTATACATAGTCGATGCAACCCTTTTACCTTGAATGAATGCTAGATGGATGCTTTGGAGTGCTTTAGGTCCCTTTTGAGTGTAATCTTGGGTGATGAAAGTAATGCTCAGTGTTTGGTCCTTCATTTTGAACACATAACTATGTTTTTTATGATTCCCTTGTTTGAATTTCATAATTGACAACTAGAAGAATGACCAATGAGTGAAAAATATGCCAAAAAAATAAAAGAGAGTTGTCCCATAAGTGAAAAATATGCCCAAAAAATAAAAGAGACACAAAAGGAGTGAGTAAGGTGAGAAAGGGTCAGGGGCACCTAGAGGGGACATGATCACTGGTGTTGTTGTCGGTTGGTCGCCGGCATCCGAAGCCATGAAAGATAAACAAGTAAAGTTCCAACTGGGTTGTAGGGTGTGTAAGACCAAATAGAAAACAAAAGACAAATAAAAGAGGCCAAAGATAGTCGTCAATTACTAGTTTTCTTGCTTAAGAATCATGTAAATGCTAGTATGCTTTTAGGACCTAGAAATGTACCCAAGTGTGTGATTTCATGTCTATATCAACCATTCTCTTCAAAATTTTCATATTTATATAAGCCTTATTTCACCCATACGTACCTTCACCACTGCACATGGAAGGGTTTTGGCATCGTTATATACAAAAAGGTCTACATAATTTACCCTTTGAATACTTGACGAGACCTCACAAAAATATGGCCTCGGCTTCAAATCATTTTATTCAAATCCATCACTACCAACATCGAACTTGAACCATCCTCATTACCACTATCATACCCATCATCGATAATGATGATACCGTATCCATTGCTCCTGAATTTTTTTAATCAATGTTATCACATTAGGACCACTGACTTACCAAACTCTTCCCTTTACATTACCGCACATGATAGAAGAGGATTCATCTATCATCGACATTATTTGTTATCATGATGATGACGTTATCTTAGCCTATATGGGTGTTGAGGATCACTATCTTCATAAAACCTTACCCTCGACATGTCAATGCTTCTTAATGAATATACCATCAATTTTAATATCAAGACATTATTTATCGAACTTCACATTGTCAAAATCAGTCAAGCCTTAGACCCATGTGAACTCCAAGAATTCACCACATTCTTATCCAAACATAGTCAAGCCTTCAAATGGTCTTACAGTGATATGCATGACATAGACCCCAAAATCGTTATCCACAATGTCATCACCATCTTAGATGTTAAGATGGTGAAGCAAAAACTCTATAGAATGCATCCTCACATCGCATTGTTAGTCAAAGAAGAACTCTAATGTCTTCTTTCATCCAATTTCATACTACCTATTGATTATCCCTAATGGGTTTCCAATATCATACCTATCACTAAAGTCACTGGGAAATTACACATTTGTACGAACTTTCGAGACCTTAACCTCGCTTTCCGAAAAGTTAATTTCCCCTACCTAACATCGATCAACTCATCAATCTAACAACATGGAATACAATGCAATATCTTATGGATGGGTTTTTGGCTACAATAAAATAATCATCAAGCCGAAGATGGTCTATTAGGTAAGTATAGCACTTTGAAAAGACCATCTTTCTATCCCGACATGATCTTTGCATGCCTACTATAGTTATTTCTCTTCCTTAATCTAGTTAAATGTGTGTTTGGAGTTCTCACATAGAAACTCCTAGGATTTATAGTTTCTATTAGGGGAATTGAAGTTTACCCTGCTAAGGTCAAGGCCATTTTCAAAATTCCTCCTTCGTTCGATCTTAAACAACTTCGTAGCCTTGAAGGGAAACTTAAATTTATCTATCATTTTATCTCTTAACTATTAGATCATTTTTAACCCTTTCATCACCTTCTAAGGAAAGACATCCAATTTAAGTGGGATGATGAATGTCAATAGGACTTCTACACCCTCAAGTAATATATCTTAAATCACCACCAATGCTTACACCTCCATGTAAGCGAGTACCCTTATATCTATATATCTCCACATCACGACCATGCCTTGGGATCCTTGCTAGCACATCGAGATTAACAAGGTAAGGAACATGTCATTTATTAGATAAACCACACCCCATTATTCTGAAGTATAAAAGTTGTGTTGTTCCTTGTACTTTATAATTTACAAACTTTTTCATTATCTTCTTAATCAAAAAACATAAATAGTCAAAAAATTTAATCCAATGAAATCCATCCACTCTAAAATGCATCATAACGATCATATAACAAAATGGTTCATGCTCATGATAGAGTTTGACCTTGAATTTATTTCTCAAAATTAAATCAAAGGGTAGGTCACCACTGATCAACTCATTGAAGCTCCCCTTCCTACCGATTATATACCTTTTGAACAGCCGTGTTGAATCCATCAATACCCTCGATCATGATAACAACCATATCAAAATGACCTTGCTTTTCAATGGGTCCAAATGCAAACAAGGGGGTGACAGAATAGTCATAATACCCCCTTAGGAAACCCCTATTCCACTATCCTTCAAACTAAAACTCAATTGTACAAACAACATGGATGAATACAAGGCCCTCATCATGGGACTTTAGGCCACCACCTTTCTTAGTGTATAAGTCCTTTACATCTACAAGTATTATCAACTTGTCATCAATCAAATCAAAGTAATCTATCAATGTAAGAATGAGGTCTTACAAAAATATAAATCCATCATCGAATATCTTTTGAAACTCTTCGAGCATTATTAAATCCAAAATACTCCACGATCATATAATAAATTCATAGACACCATGGCTTCCCTCACCTCTTTCATTCCTTTATCACCAGACGATTCTAAACTCTTCGTCATCATACACAAATTTGATCAGCCATCCTATGCTAACACCGACCTTCTAAACATCAATCATATATAATATATATCATCTAATACTCGGTATGCTCATACATATGAATATATTTTCATAAGAAAAATACCTTTATATTTATCTAGGAATGGTAAAAGGTATTTTCAACAACATGCTCCCAATACATCATACTAGGGGGTATCCTTTATAAAAGAATTTTTAACGACCTCTTCCTTCGATGTCTTAAACTCGGAAGATTGTCTATCTATCCAAGAATTCTGCGATGATATATCCGGTAGACACTAATGGTTTAGATGTTGTTAAACATATCCTGTGCATGGGCTTTTATTGGAATAAGTTTAACCAAGAATGTTGTGACTATGTCAAGAAATGTGTTGAATGTCAACAACATTCCAATATTACACACATCTCAAGCCATGCTCTTCAACTAGCTTAAGATCTTTGGCCATATTTCAAATGGGGATTTGACCTCATTAGAATTATTAACCCTTGTTCTTCACAAGATAAATCTATCATCACAACAATCGAATACCTTACAAAATGGGTGGAGTTAATTACTCTTACTTCCACTAAAGTATATAAAATCATTTACTTCATTCATCATCACATTATCTGTCACTTTGGCATTCCTCACAATATTATCAAAGACAATGGAAAATAAAATAAAAATAAGAAATTTAAAGACTTCGCAACAATTACGACATCATACTTAGATTTTACACACCTTACTATCTGTAAGCGAATGGTTAGGCCGAAGCATCCAACAAAACCCTTAACAAGATCCTTACCAAAACTGTTGATCAAGTTGGTAGAGATTGGAACCCCAGATCCCATTTATATTGTGGGCCTATCTAAATAGAATTCAAACCCCTACCGGTGTTACACCCTTAGTATATGGTACCGAGGCTATTCTTTCCCTTGAAGTCTAGATTCCATCACTTTGCGTATCCCTTAAGGATTTCATCCCCAAAGAGGACTATCATCAAGAACGTCTATCACAACTAGAATTGTTATACAAACACAATATAACTATCTTGAACATATCAACATCTATCAAGAATGAATCAAAAGAAAATATAACAAGCACATCAAGGAATGTGACTTCAACATTGGTGATCTTGTCCTTAAAGAAAATCAACATGTCACTAACATGGAAAAGAGTAAACATGGGAAGTTTTCTCCAAACTAGCTTGGACCATATATTATCACTCATAAATATGGGTCTAGAATCTTATCGTTTAGCCTCCCTTGATGGTAAACATGAAAAGTAACCTCTTAATTCCCTACACTGTGACCATTATATTGTTAAAATATTGACTTACGTGACCTTAGTCAAACTAAGATCTCCCTTCATCAACTTATCTATCTCTCACTTTTGTAATGATTTGTAATCATGTGGTCTCCCTTCAACATACCAACTATGACCTGAAATATGAGCACCACAACTCTGCTTATAGCATATTCCACATGGACAAGTTCCCTACTCACGGTTAGGGAACCCCGCAATCATTACACTATATCTCTACCTACCTAATTAACAACATTCTAAGGACATACGTGTAGCTTGTACATTCACTTGTTTCCTTCTAATGGTCACATAGGCTCTCCCGAGCTACAAACAGATTAAAATATCTATGGGATGGATATTATCAAATATAGACCCTTCCCTCGAAGGATGGCTATTAATAAATAAATTTACATCAGCTTGTGCCATTATCAAAATATTTCAAATAAAATCGTAGACCACTCCCTTGAAGGATGGCTACCATAAATAAAAAATCAATAAAGTTGTAGACCAATCCCTCGAAGGATGGCTACCTAATAAAAATAAATACATGGCGAGAAAAATGACTTCTCCCATCGATCGACCCTCATATCATAAAAAGGGCTTCCCTCATTGATCAACCCCATAAAATAGAAAAAAACCATCCCAGAAAGCTTCCCACATTGATCAACTTTCCCATAAGATGAAAGCTTCCCGCATTGATTAGCTTGTGCATTATATAATAAAGCTAGGGAAAAATGTGGGAGCCATTGCGAAGGACTTGTTACACACAAACCTTTCCCATGTCAAAAATGGGTAAGCAAAACTATCATGTATACATCCATGATCCTAGTATAACTAACCATTGTGAGTCATATGTTAACACTAATTATAAATCTGTATGTGCAAGTCATAACAAATAACCATCATACACTATATATGCTAAGAATAGTATGGAAGAAAACATCCCATGCCATGTTCTTATCTTCATAAACTTAATCCAATCAGATATTTTTAGTAGGAATTTGTTTCAAAATCTCTTCACGAAAAATTATTTCATCTTTTCAACCATCATTCCACGTCTGTTTACCTTGGCAACCATCTTAACATATTCAAGTCCCGACAATAGAACCATTGTTAGCAGAGGTCCTTGGATCATGGAATCAAGACTCATGCAACATGTTGTAGTCTATATTAATTGATCATAAATTCATCAAGCGGTCAACACATAACTTATTATCTCTTAATTCTCATTTGCACAATAACTATGTCAAGTACATACTTCACAAAAAGAATAGACAATGAAAGGGAAATGCATTAAGAAACAAAAATACTTAGAATTGAACCAAAACACGGATATGCTTAGGAATGTAATGAAATTAGAATATTTTTTTTTAGGATCTAAGATTAACCTTTTGTACATAGCATGTACATACTTGTATACATTACGAGGCATGAACTGTTGAGTTACCAATCCCTTTCTATTCTTCTTCTTCTATAAAAAGAGACTATTCACAATTTGTATTTTATCTAAGAGAGTGCCACATCTTCTACTCTCTATTATCTAAATTCTACATTACAATAGAATTGTGTAATTATACAAAATATATCCACATCGGTTTTCTAATCCTTTTTACACTCCAACAACAACCGGGAGTCTAGCACTAAGGGTATTCTAGCCTCCAATGTACACACATGTTTTCTCCTTTTGGTTTGTTAATGCTTTGATGAAGGATTTTGGAGGTTGCTAGGGTTTCCACTTTGTTGCAAGTTATTATAGGTCATCCTGAGTTATGCGAGAAATAGTTAAATACAACAAAGATCATTCCCAAAAAGTCAATCACACAGAAAGTTACATATCCATATTGTCAAAGGGTCCAAAATTGTACATCTCCAAGTCAGGATTGTACAATTCCATCCTAGACCATACAAAAGTTGTACAACTCTTCCCCGCTCGCCTTTGAGTTCCAAAACTTCTAGTGTAGAAGCTACACTTTCAAACCCCCTATTTCATTGTCCTACACATCCAAATTCTATATGCCTTGCCTTGAACAACTAAGTTTATCTCTCCTCTTGTGCATTTAAGCAAGTACTTATCGTTTATCAATTGTTTAAAAGTCATTTCATGTTTGAATGCATTATTCGATTGTGTGTAATTGGTGTTGGATGTTAATTAGATCATAACAATCTATATGTTGAAAACCCTTGCATCTTTCTTATTGTTGTGTATTTTCCATAGCATCTAGATTTAGTTAGGGTGTAAACAACATGTAACTTTCCACAAATTCTAAAAAATGGAAGTTACATTTATTGTAATGTACAAAAATATGCACCAAATTTGTAACCTCCAATTTTTTTTTTTGAAACAAGAGTTAGACCTTTAATTGAAGATGTTTTTCCCATTTTTATAGTGGCATGTTTGATAAGTGTTGCCACTACTGACTTTGAAAACATATTCATCTATAGCTAAAAAGTAAAGTTATTTCTAGTAATTAAAGCTATTTCTAGTATGGTATCACTTTAATGATAGTTATATATTATTGTTGGCAAAGCTTTCCAACTAATACAAGATTAGGTTTATTTTAGATCTATATTCAAATGAGAATTATATATGCATAGAAACAACAGGCACACATTCAATGCATCCAACAAAAGTTATTACGATATTTATAAAATTTATCATAAGATTTCTTTGGATTTTAACATTTTATTTTGTATTTTTGTATTACTAATAGAAGCGTCTTCAATTTTTTAAAAAAATTATAGTACATATTTTCTTTTGGATATTTTATATATGAGAAAATAAGAGAGTGAAGAGGTTGAGCAAACACACATACTCATCCATAATTAATCAACCATGAGAAGACGAGAAGAATTTTCCAATTTCAACTCGCTTAGTGGAGAAAGTTCTTAATTTTTGACAAATTATTGTAAAGATACTTTTTAGATTTTTTTATGTCATAAAATAAGAGAGTGAAGAGATTGAACAAGTACACATGCTCATCCACAATCAATCAACCATTATATGACAAAGAATTTATAATTTCAAGTGGTATAGTGGAGGAAGTTAGCGTCACCTTGCATCATTAAGTTAACTATTTATATCAGTATATCTTTCCCAAAACAAAATTAAATTTTCCAAAAATATTTTCCCCCTTTTTCCCGCAAATAATAATTCAAAAAAGCAATGAAAATTGAAAAAAATACTTTAAAAACCCGGAAAATTGAATTATATAAATATTGACATATCTACCCTTTTGAGTAGTGGATTGCGACAATTTGAGTATACTTATATGGTATATCAGAATCTCCTTCACAACTAAGGGACTCAATATTACTTTTCTTCCACACTGAAATTCTATTGAAATCCTTTGAAGTTTCTGTGATGTTTGTTTTACGAAGTTATTATGGAACAAGATTCAGATTTAATCTCAGTTCTCATGGTATGTACATTGCATCCAATTTTGTGATTCAATCCAAAACTTGCTTCCTGCAGACCCTTGCATCTGTGAAAACTCTTCCAGGTCTGCATAAATAGCCATGCCCAGGAGCACAATGAACATCTTCTGAACATACACATAGACCTTCCAAAGCACACCCATTTTTATATATCACAGCACCATCTGTATTTCTTATACCCAATACAGCATCAGTCCACTCACTAGAAAAATATCCATCTGGATCATATGTATTCACAACTCTCAAAAAATCTTCTGCTTTTCTGAATTTTTCAATTGCACCCACAAAAGCAATATTCCTATTCTTTCCCCAATGAGGCACACCTCCATATTTAAAGAAAGCCATCTGCTCAATCTCCTGCAAAACATCTATATAAACTGGGGGAATTTTTGGGTTATGGGAACGATAAAATGTGATGTCCATGTCTGCTGAATCTTCTTGTTTGCCAAGGTAGGCATTTGAAGCCTTCACATAACGAATTAAGATGCCATCATAGAGCTCAAGCACACAGAGGCTTTTAGGATCCATGTCTCTAAGTTTTTTCAGGTCAAGTAAAAAGTCTCTTATCTTAGATAGGCCTATAGAAACTCCAATTTGATGGAAGAATTGGCCTTTTATTCGAGGATCCCATGGGCATGCTGTTAAGAGTTCATTTTCAGGGCTGACAAGACACGAACCAGAAGATTGCATCTTGTGTTGGAAGCCTATGACTGGATATCCCGTAAAATGTTTGTCGTTGTTCTGCAGTCCCGTTCCAATTCCAAGGATCACAGAGACCTGTAGTTTTGAGGTGAGACACAAGCCCTCTGCATCACTGGTTTCTTCTTCCAATTCTTCTGTCAAATTCGGAACACAAGTGTTTTAAGTAACAGATTGTTGGGCAGAAACAATAAATATGTTGAAAGGGATCAATTCTTAAAGATAATCAATATTGGGCTAAAAACAATAAATATGCTGTAAGGGATCAATTCTTGCTGAATGCAAAGGTCTTTATGTTTCGACACAGAGAGTTAAGAGGTTCAAGTCAGAATCGTCAGTTGAGATCAGGATCATCGGTTTAGGCCAGGATCATGTCTTAGGTGATTTTGATGGCATGAATGCCTCTTACTCGTAGCTTCTTAGCTGAAAGTGTTCATTGATTTAGTTTGTACGCTTACTCAGTATTGTAATTTCATTATATGTTTTCTCAGAAACATGAATAGAGATGCCAACAATGAATATAAGTCAATGTCCATTGTAATGCTTCAGCATTCAATCAAATAAAAAAACTCTCAAAATTTTGTTTTCCATATGTTTCTTCTTATGTGTGTGATTAGTGTAATGATTATATCATAAAAATTTGATACTCATTGAAACGATCATTTTAATTGACAAACTGAGTTTATATCTTACCGTAATCAAAGCTTTCCAACCAACCTGAGATTAAGTTTATGTATATAAAGATTATATTATTAAAGTTTTTAAAAACTTATTGAATGCATCTTTAAAAAAAAAAATTCATCCTAGCCGAACAAGGCTGAGTTTGTAGCCATAAAATAAGGCTGAGTTGTTTGAGCTTGTAGCCATAGCCCATAAGATATATTGCAGTGCACTCTTCCAAATGTCCTATAAGTATCTCCATCATCTACATTAAAAACATTAATTCCTGCACACGTACGTGAATATATATGTACCTGTTGTGCGGATGGTGGACAGAAGAGGAGTAAGGGAAGCTTGGAATCCAATGAAGTCGTTCAGTCCCTCCCCTGCTACAAGCACAGGAACTCTATCATCCACTCTGTATACTGCCTTCCCCTGTGAAGGATACCATGATATATCTCCAAATTCATGTACCAACCCAAACGGGATTACCATATTCTCTAAGTCTATATCGTCTTTCTCAAGATTTGTGACAGATCTTTTAAACATTGGTTGCAGTTGAAGTGTTACCTGCAAGATTCAAATATGCGACCTTTTTCTTGAGAGTACAAGTTCTTTGCCATTAAGTCAATAAATTAAAGTAATACAGATATATTAAATATATATATCTATTGAGTTATATATCATATTGTTTAATTTTCTACCAACTAATGGTATATTGCCTCAAATTTCAATTGATCTGCACCATTATGTTGATTTAGAAAAACAATCTGGTTTAAAAAAATTAGGCTCTAAAATCCACTTTTTCATTAAGATATTATCAATTTTTATAATAATTTTTTCCTTAAATAATTATTAAATAAGTATCAAATTTAAAAATGACAATTAATTGTTGATAAGCCAAGAATATCTTAATCCACCACCCTCTACTGCCATTGTAAGAGACTTGTAAGAGAATCCATTCATAATGGCAGTTGGGAACTATAAGAAAACCCATTTCTTACAATTCTCCAACAAAAAATTCATAAACTCTTTATGGAAGGGAAAAAACATTTATCAAAATCTAATTACATAAACAAGCGTGCATACTCTTGAAGATATAAATACAGTTTAAATGATATGAACAGTAAAAATGAAAGGTAGTAAAGAAAACTCATAAACCCCTACCAAAGAAAAACTAAAACTTCTACCACCTAAACCTAATGGGAAACCCATATAGACCTGCCTCTCAATTGTACGACCAAAACATATTTTTATAAAATGGTTTTTCTTAACTAATATTCTCCATTCGATTGTTGACAACGTTTGTGACTGAAACTTTCAAAGGGAGTGGTTCATTCGGTAGATCAACCTCTTTTTACTTTTAAGATTTCCCTGTTCTCTGTATGAAAAAATTAGATAGGACGTTCAATGACGTAGGAAAGTTGCATTAGAATATAAATTGTAGCAGGTGGAGAGGATGTCAACCACATGTATATATATATCCATGTTTGGACATATATTCATGTTTTTAAATGTATAAAATATAATTCTATGTTTTAAATTAAACAAAATCTCAGTGACTGTGATATATATAGTGACAGGAGTTTTGGTATTTCTTTTATAATTTTATTATTATTTTAATAAGAATATAGATACAAATTTATGATTTTGTAAAAGAAATAAGTTTATTATAAATTATTTGTGATTATTAAGAAAATTATAAAATAAAAATATATATTATATATTGTTAAATTTAATATACAATAAAAAATTTAAATTTTAATATGGATAGAATAATACATGAATAAATGTTTAAATTTTTATTGAAATAATTTGAAAGTTTAAAAAACCTTAAATTAAATTGACTATTTGTTAACACATTAATTGTTTAGCATAATTTTTCAAATGTTTTGGGTATTAAAATCTATTCAATATAAACATACTTAATGTTTACATAAAATTCTACAAAAATCATCCCCGATAAGGAAGGAGCTTATGCTACATTGATTTGACAACTATATACAATCGAGAAGATATGTTTTACTGTGGTTTTGTTGCTTACAATATATTGTTACAATCAAGGCTTAGATTTTGCAAGGCGTTTTTAGTCATTTTAGATGTCAAAATACAGCCACTTTTAAAATATGACCGTCATGATTGACATGCAAAAATATAATTTAAACCTCAAAATGACATGTATATTACAAGTTTAATCTGTCAAAAATATATATATATATATATATATATTAAGAAAGTTAATAAATTAGATATATATTTTTATTGATAAAAATAAAATATAAATAAAAATAGAAATTTTCAGATATAAAGAAAAATAAAAATAATAAAATCTTAATATCTTATTAATGATTATGAAATAGAAACATCTATTAATTTTGATTTTCAATTAGTTTTGTTTGATTTCTTTTTTTAGTTTTATTTGATTTTTTGTTTAGCTTTTTCTATTGATTTTTGATTTGTAATTGTTTGTTTTATTGTTATTTGTTTGATTTTTTACAAATAAAGATTGGAAACTGCAATTATTGCAATAAATGTGAAATTTGAGAACTTGGATGTAAGAAGATAGCACTCATTTTATAATTATTTATTTCAATTTAATTTTAGAAATTCATATAAATTTATTGTTTCAATCTTGTTACAGTTTTACTCAATTTTTTATATTTCAAAATAGTTATAATAAAAATAAATTTGACGTGCATATTATATTTTGAACGTCAAATGACATCCATATAATTTTTTAGACCATCAAAGAAAATTATTGTGACATGTAACATTGAACGTCAAAATCCAGCACTGGTTGTACAATAACACTATACAATAAGATGAGATATTTTGTTGCAAATTATATGGTTATAAATTGAATAATGTTATAACTCTATATAATATGAAAAGATTTTTTCACATAATTAAACATAAAATGAATAATATTCATTGTGTTTTATCTCATAAAAATATTTTTGTATAGCCTTTCCAGTCTCAAACGATTTTCTTTTTTCTCCTGTTGAATTGCTTATCAACTCAAGCATTGTTGCTAGTTTACAGATCTCTTACCACAAGAAAGCTGTATGAAAGGATAGATTAGTCAATTACCTGAGAAATCACCCCAAGAACCCCAAGAGAAACCTTAGCAGCATTAAGATCCTCATCATCCTCTTTAAGCACAATAACTTTAGCATACCCCTCTTTTCAGTAGCAGGAACTACCAACCTCATCCCCACAACATATTCATGAACTGCGCTGCCTTTTCCAAACAGAGAGCTTCCATGAGCCCCAGTGCTCAAAATGCCTCCAATTGTTAGACCCTCCCAATAAGGACAGTGTGGCAAAGCAAGCCCTTCTTTGGCAGCTTCATCAACAAGCTTTCTCAGTGGCACTCCTCCTTCAAAGCTCATTCTCATGGCAGAATTATCAACAGAAACAACATGATCTAAATCTCTAGTACCTATTAGCAAACCAGAGTCTCCTCCAGGGCAAATCAGCTTAGGAATACTGTGAGAATACCTTGTCACCACCCTCATCTTCTGCTTTTTCACAACACCCCCTGCAACAGAGGATAAAACCTCTTCTTCTGTGGAAGGAAAAACAACTTGTGCAGCCTTGCATGTACTTCTATCAGGAAAAGCACCATACCCATTTGTAACAGTGCAGCTGATCAACCCATTCCCACACATAACCACAGAACCAGGTGGACTACATCTTACATTTCCTACCCTATACATCATAATAATATTCCACAAAACTCCCATTACCCAAAACATATTCCCTACTATAGAAGCCATTATGAGCTCTAGAAGACTATTTTTAGCTTTGATTTGGCTGTAATAGCCCTATATAGAAACCAGCTTTGAGCCAATCAATAAAGGAAATATGAACACCATGTGAAATTGGTATCATGTTCATGTATTTTTAAAATCATAATCTTTCTACCAACCTGTTGAAATGTTAGATATATGATTGTATTATACAATATTTTCTGTTTTTCTGCATAAATGTTAAGATTCTTCTGACAATGGTGTGTTTTTTTCATTCCTAACAATCTTGTGAAGAATTGCTATAGGTTGGCAAGCTACCATAGCGCATTCTACTGACAAATAAGAAACAGCCTGTTTATGGTTTAAGTAAAGGATATAAAAACAAATTGGAAGGTATGAGGTAAACCAAACTGCGAGTTCTTTTTGTTCAACTAAATTCTTTATGATATATATATACGCGGAAATAAATCCTACCAAATTATTTTGAGAATGAGAATGGGATAAAACTAGTGCCAAATATACGACATGAACATGTCAAAATGATCTCATCATTATATTTTTGTTTTGGAAGATTAATTCACTCTAATATTATGTTGTTTAAACACGTATATATTGTTTTATTAAAAATCATAAATTCAATCACATTTTAGTTTTTTATTATTAAAATTAAATGTTTAACATTTATTTCTATTAAAATATGGTTTAAAATGATGCATTAATGAGATGGGTCTCATAAATGACTTTTAGGTTGTTTGTATATATATGGATCTTTAGGATAATTTACCACCAAAATTGAGTCCAAGAACAAGCAAATGTTGAATCCCAAGATTGTATGATTAAATAGAAAAAGGGACTTGAAAAAGAGAAGTCACCAAGAATATATGACAGTTCGATCCACGATCATTATTAAATGCCTTTAATTGATTACACAAATTAAGACTATAAACAAATTTTGGTGAATAAAAGTGGCTAGTGTTGGTGATAAAGAGCGGCGGTGGACGCGTTGATAATAGCACATGCCTATAATTAATGTTTGCACAAGTCCGATAATGCTGATTTTCTATGAGTGTCTTCCATATACACCTTATTTTTCTCTTTTATTGATTTTTGCTCTTTGAAAACATCATTGGCGCATTGACTTCCCCATAACAATGTCCTTGGGGATATTGTTGGGAGCAAGAGATAATTGGAAATGGTTATATGGGTTGGCTAGTGGTGGTACTTGTGAGAGAGATTTGATGTATAGTCGATGTCACAAAACCTCAAATGTCTTTTATACCCTTACAATCATCATTTTATAGTCTCCATACAACATCACTTTGTTATCCACCTAGAGTCACCGCTTATAACAAACTTATACTTCAACCATATCACTTTTCAACAACTTTAAAATCTTCGTCTCTTTGCTAAGACTTCCTTCTAAGACCCGACATTAATATTTTTGGGGACATATTCACATGGCCACCACTTTAAATATAAAGTCCAACCTAAGTTTATTTCATAAAATTAGCATAAAACTTATAAATAACTTTTATAATGTTATATACAATTAAATAAATTAATTATAGTTAAGAGTGAAATTGTTCAACCGAAAGGTTCATAATTGAATCACCTACACTTTGATAGGGTGATAAACTATTGAAAATTGGACAATTAAATGTTAGAGTAAGTTGGTTACCTTAGCTCGTGTTCACCTAGGTCTCACCCACTTATGTGTGGATATTTATTTTATTTTATTTAGATATTAGGAGGATATTATCTAGTTGTTATGTTGATCTTCATTTAAGCAAGGCCCATTCTCATCAGATCTTTGTGTAGAGTTTCATAATAATATATGATATTGTTGTTCATTTGTTTGCAAAGGTTTTTGTAAATTTATTCTAGAAAATTACTTTCAACTTATTGAGTGTGGTGTTTTATTAGCATTTGAGTTCTTTGTGGCTTGGAATGATTTGTTTATCGTTCCTTTTATGGTATCAGAGTAGTAGATTGTTGTTGACATCCGTCTGTAAGTTTTATTTTGTAAACAAGGGTTTTTAATATTTATATATTTTGGAATTTCTTAGTATTTTGTTGCAACATGCATTTTTATGCAAAACAGAGGGCTCCATTGGATTCAAAAGGTGGAAAACCCCAAAAAACGGTTGTAAACTCTACGATTTTCGGATAATTGTTTTTCAAGTTATTATTGGTTTTAAAGGGGTGGATGCTCAAACATATTTGTTTGGAAATCAATCTTTGGTAGGATAGAAGGTCCAAAAAAATGGTTTTGGTACTAGGTTTTTTCCTTCCGGTTTACAAAATTCCAGTTGGTGAAGATCTAAGGATTTGTGGTTGGTTGTACATGTGGATTTTTGTGTTCGGACCGTGCACTTTTGTAAACTGAGTCTACTATTTTGGGTATGGTAGGTCGGTTTCGCCATAGTCCACATATATATCCTTAGCTCTTGGTCATATGGTATGTTCATATGAGGGCTTAAGCTTGTGATTCCTACTAGTAGGTGCTTAATTCCAACCCCCTTAGATTGATTTGTGTGGCGTAGAAAAAATCCTTTTTTATAGTGCCATTGAAATAGATATTACGTAGGAAACTAGATAAGATTGTATCTTTTGGTCAGTAACTCATATTTGAATGTCATTTTTTTTCAAAAGTACTTTTTTGTGTGTGTTTGTTCCATTGTAACTATTTATTTTGAGAAACACACTAAGAATATAAAGTGTCATACTATAACATGCACTCGGTTATAAAGTGCCAAATCTGGGGGTCTTGTTGCATTCCTTGATTATTGCATTCTTTTTAGTGATTTTGAGAATGGCGTCTTTATTTACTTCTACATTAGATCAAATTGAGCCATTAACAACACATAATTACCACACATGGAAACCAAGAATGGAAAAAATCATTAAACACAAAGGATTATGGGCTTTAACTTGTAAAACAACCAATGTTCACTAGAGAATATGAGAAATTTCAATACCAATGCAAAGTTGATGAGTGTTTGGGTTTGATAGGAATTTATGTAAGTGATAGTCCTTTGTTTCATTTGGAAAAATGTGACTCTCTTTTCAAGATATGGGAGAAATTGGAGGGCTTATTCGGTAAGGTGGATCACATGAGAGCCATACAACTTGAAATTGAGATCATCTCTCTTAGTCCTAAAGATTTTCCAGCAATTTTAGACTATCTTACTAACTTCGAGCATTTTTTTATATAATTTAAGGGGAGTGGAAGAGATAAGAAATATGAAGAGTGTGTTTACCTAATTCTATCCAATTTGAGATGTCCATTCCAAATCTTTGTTTCTACCATTTTCTCTAGCATGGATGCCTTAGGTGACACATTCAAAATGCCTACCTTAGAAACATTTTGTGAAAGACTTACTATGGAAGAATCCAAGCTCTCAAAAGGTATTAGTAGCATCTAATCCTAAGGGAAAGGGAAAAGTAAAAGGTAAATCCAATTTCACCCCTTATCCATCTCAAGTGCTCCTAAATCCAAAGAAAAGAACTCTAAACCCATAGAGTCTTCTAAATAAAAGAATAAGTCCAGCCTTTCATGATCTTTTCATGGGGGCATTGGTCATGTAGAAACTAGGTGTTGGAAGTGAATGCACACCTTAGTAGATGCGATAAAAAACACAAGATCCCTATTTCCACTCCACCTTCTTCCAATGAACATCACAAAGTTCTTAATATTGTCGGGAGATTTCAGTCAACAATTGCGAGATAGTTGGGTTATAGATTATGTGCTCTCATCACATGACTTCTTCCAAGGATTCTTTTGTATCTCTATATTTGAGTTCATTTCAAAAATTGAGGTTGGAGATTCTTCCATTCTTTCAGTTAAGGGGAAAGTTGGCATACACCTTGATGGTGGAAAAATCCAAGATGCGTTGTATGTTCCTAACATCACTACAAATTCGATTTATGTATATCCAATTTGTCATTTTGGTCAAGGAAAATAATGACTTTTACACCAAGGGCAAAAGTACAAACCTTGTTGGATCCTCATTCACTTGTTGCTCAAGGTATTTTTGATCATGGTTCTAGACTATATCACTTTGAGGGATTTTATGACACTTCCTCTATAGGGACAAGATTAGTTTCTCATGTAGATTTAGAGAGAAAGCTTTAACATGAGATATTTAGACATCTCAACTAGAGATATTTCAAGGAGTACATAATTCATGGTATAGTTGATGGTCTTCTTAGAGTTTCGATGCGGGAACATAGGCTCGGGACCATCCAAGTGACTTGTAGAGGTGAAAAATAGTACAATTGCATTCTTGCAAGGAATTCAAGGGGTTATTAATTTCATTGGATTTTTCCAAGTACGGTTTTTCTTTTTCCCTCCAAAATACGTTATTTGAAAATTTGTGTTTTGTAAATGCCTTTGAAGGCCTCAATCATGTCTTAAAAAGGTGATCAAAGGATGAAAATGGTTTTAAGTTCTCATGGTATATGTGTATAATCCTTCATAGTCCGAACCCACCTTGAGGAGCATCAAAGGGTGATTAAGGATGATAAAAAGGTAAAACAGAGTCAATTTGACTAGGACAAGTGGTAAAATACATAAATAAGGCCATGTAGGCCATATCTTCATTGCAAAGATTGTTTTTAGGTGATCTATTGAGAAATTTAAGGGTGATGTATATCACATACTTGTTTTATTTGATGATTGAGTCTTTATAGGGATGTTGGAGAGCATCAGGAACTCATATAAGAGTTCTCAAAATAGGAAAACCTAGTCTTAATATAGATATTCGAGCTCAAGAAGCTCGGTGGTGTGTGTTCAAGGTAATAAAATATTTATGTAGTTTCAATAATATGGATATAGCTTTGTTTTGCATGGATTTGATGTGTAATTGCATATTCGGAGGATTGTGCATGAGATCGTGACAAAACAAGAACAATGAAATCCTATAATCAAGGAAAATGAACTAAATATTCTCTACCGTAACCTTAAAAATCTGGAGAGGGTCATCACAAAAAAAAATTAAATTTATTTTAGTTTTTGATATGGAGTTTGGAGATTTATATAGCTAAAGCTTTAACCTCGGGCATGAACTAGGGCAAGTCGTAATTTCTCTTAATCGACCAAATTAGCTCAAAATTGTACGAAATATCTTCTGAGCTAGACTAAGAAGTATACAAAAATTTTGGGGAAATTGTATAGTGTGGATGGAGATCTCTTTGACATAAAATTCAAAAGGAAGAGGAGTACACATAGTGATGACCAAGGAGAAAATTTGATGTTAAAAAGGTAATTTTTGATATTCAAGTCTTAAAAATTGTTTAACTAATGCATTGAAGCATTCTTAAGCTATTCATGGTATCTAAGGTTTTGAGAAATGCACTTTGGGTTCAATTGGCCTAAGAAACAAAAAATTCGAGTCCTAGCCAAGCTTAGGAAGAACAAACATATTGGGTTTTCTCTAACCTTTATCAATTAGGAACCTAAAATATAGGCTATGGAGGGTTTAGAGATCTAAAATAGTTTCTAGAATTAGACATCAAGGTTGTATCCGCCTTTAAGTGGAGAACCAGAAATAAAAGAGTTAAATCATAGATATATAAGACCTAAAACAACATTGTAAAACCTTATCATTTCATATTGTTTGTCCAAGGAATATAAGAAGGGTTCATGTATCTTTTAAGGCTCGGACCAAGGTGTTTGTACCAATTATTGACATTGCATGATCATTGCCTTATTTATGGCTAGTGAAAAGGAACAAAATAAGGCCTACACAAGCTACTAGAATTCAAGAACATTGAGAAATGAATAAGGATTAACTAGGTGATACAAATCCTACACAAGAGAGAGTGATATAGTAAATAGGAGATATATCTGGAAGGAATCATGTATGCTAGTAAATCTTGTTTTCCTCCAAACATGGAATGGTAGTTGTTTATGTTCGGTTCAAACTAATGATAGTTATTGGGATCTTGGGTAATTTGGCTAAGGTAAGAACATACTCGAGTCAAGGTCTTATGACCAAAAGGAGGTAGTAGAGAGGGGATCTAAGTCTTTTAATTGTTGATAGCTATATATATGATATTGCATTGTGTGATAATAGGAAGAAGGATCATGCATTCAAGTATCAATTTAGTGATATAGGATGAATTGAGCTAAGATGACATCAATTTGTGGTATCATATTTGAGATTCTAATAGTGTGGATGTGTATGATTACATATAAGTATACAAGTTTGTGCATTCATGTAACAATAAAGACAAGAAGGTCTTACAAAGGATTGGTGGTCCTAAAATCCATTGAAGGCTTGAAAGAAGGTTGAAGAAGGTGACTGCAGTTGATAGAAAAAATGGTGCAGGTGAGAGGAGAAGGAGGTCAGTCCTTGGGAGACAAGTTAGATGAGGTAATGAGAGAGCTATTTTTGAGGTTGGAAGATATAGAAATTGGCCAAAGGAGTATGATGGAGGAGATAGAAATTCTAAAGGAACAAATGCTCATGAAGGGAACTATGATCAGCTCTATAGAGGTACAAATCCATCCATCCAAGGATATGTAATTAGTCACTAAAGGTATATCTCCCCAAAATACTTATTTTAGAGGAAAATGTTATAAATGTCAAAAATATGCAGGCCACAGAGCTCAAGAGTTCTTGGAAATGGATACTAAAGTACCTGTTATGATAGGAAAAGGGGAAATGACTAGTGGACATGAGTGTAAGGAAGGTAAATATCTTTTGATGAGAAGAATGATGCCCAAAAAAACAAGGTAATGGATTTTATCACTCAAAGAAGGAATTTTTTTAAACAAGATGTAAAGCTCAAGGAAAGTGTTGTAATTTGATTATTGACAGTGGGAGTACTAAAAATTTGGTATCCATAGAGATGGTAGAGAAGTTGAAACTAAAGAAATTTCCTCATCCCACACCATATAAGATGTCTTGGGTGCAGCAAGGGCATCAATTGATGGTGAATGAACAATGTCAGGTTGAATTCAAAATAGGAAGCTACAAAGACCAGGTAACATGTGACATTGTACCTATGGATGTATGTCATGTCTTGTTAGGAAGACCTTGGCAATATGATAGGCAAAAAACTCATAATGGGAAGAAGAATACATATGTATTTGTGAAGGATATAATTAAACACACCTTGGTACCTTTGAAGGGAGAACTCCAAGAAAATGGAAGCAGGAGTGTGATGATGGCAGTGAAGGAGTACTTGAATAGTATAGGAGAATCATGGAAAAACAATTCCATAAGGGCAATTAAGCCTCAAGTTTTTATCTAACAAATGATGTTGTATGCATATATAACAGTGAAGGAGGATGATCGGTCCAATGATAAAAAAAAATAATGCGGGATGATCCTATTCTAGAAGAATAACTCATAGAAGTTGTAAATGAAAATAAGATACCTTTAATGGATGAAGAAGTGATAGAGGCATTCTTAGCCTCTCTTGAAGAGGAAGAACAACAAGAGAATGCAACAATTGAATTAGCTAGACAAGTTGATAGTCCCAAGTTTGATGAGGACAAGCAATATTTAGATGAAGGTATGTTGAAATGATAACAAAAGGTAATAGAAGAAATGTTCACTCCTAGAGATGAAATGTAGAGAATGGAGTATGAAGAATAAGAAACCGTGTTAATGGAACTAAAAGGAGCTCATAAATATCAATATTTTTAGTCTGACTATGTTTATGAGTGTGTACTTGTAGGCTTTGTAGGTGAACAAGTATAAGGAGGTTATAAAAAAGAAGAAGAGACAAGTAAGGAGCATGAATCTCATATGGAGAGTAAAGAACAATAGGAGGAAGGCCTAAATAAAATTCAAATCAGAGATAAAGGACAATACGAGAATGAAATTTTCTCAAGAGCTATCATGTTAAACCTCGGTCCACGGGGTCCGAGAAGGAATAATGTAAACACGAGAGAGTCCATGGTTCCGATGATGATTTAAGAAGGTGCAATGGAAAGTGTTAGAGAAGCCACAATTCAAGAAAAATCAGTGTATTCAAAGAAAATATATGATTTTTGTGATGATAGTGGCAAAGAAACTTCAAAAAGGCAACTTATTTTAATTATTTGTAGATGTATAACAAGAGATCAATAATAATCATTAGTGGAGATGATGAGGAAATTATTTTAAGGTAAAGAGGTTGAAGATAACATGGGCAAGATATCAAAACTACAAACCATACCGAGAAGAAAATTTAGGAAAAAGGATGAAGAAAAGATGGAAATTTCATAGGTAAGGTAGTATAGAACAAATATTGAACAAAAGAGAGGAGTAATGGTCATTCCAAGGACCATATGCCATCATGAGAAGGCTAGAAGATAGACGAGAAAGATAGAGCATGCAGATAGAGAAGAGAATGAGGGAAAGTAGGTACAAAGGAAGAAGAAGAGAGTCCAAACACAAAGAGGATACAACCAAGAAGAAGAGACAAATGTAGTCTTACAAATCAAAGAGACAAAGAAACATGAAGTAGCACCACAAGGAGTACTTGTATACCTAGTGGAAGGTCTCAAGAATATGCAACCAACCGATAAAAAAGTTTGAAGATGGAATAAAATGAGGAACAATGCAAGAAACACCTAAATAAAGATAAAGAAAACTAAAAACCAAAGAAAAGGATGGCAGTACAACTAAATACGAGTTGAGAACAGGAAAGAGGCAAAGGATTAGAGATCTAACAAGGATAATGGTGTTGAGAAAGAAAAATTTGAGGCATGAACGCCAAGATTCCAAGTCGGGAATGCATGGAAATGGAGAAGAAAATAAAGTTACTGATCAAGATAACAATTTATATAACAATTCAAAGGTATGAAAATATACATGAAACAAATAAGAATATGAGAAGCAGACAGAGCTAAAAATAGGACAAGTACACAAGAACCAAATGAGACAAATTTGTAGGCAAGAAGCCAAATATTGGCAATATCTATATCTGATCTAATTATAATTATAGATAAGAGGGAGTTTTATAATGATCTAATAATACCTTGGAATGGTATGTCATATAAGAAAAATGAAAGAGGTATGACAAAACATTTTATTACATGGTGAATGACAATCCAATCAGATGAAGAAGGACAAGCTCAAGAAGAGAACATTATAAATATGAGAATTGAGTTGGTAAGAGAAATGGTGAGCATATAAATAATGGAATAACATTAATTCTCTTTTTGATGGATTTGGAAGCTATTTATGTGTAGTACATTGTACAAATGGAGGATAATAGTCAATGTGAAGGATATATTAAATGGAAAGATATTGCAAAGATTGAGAATATCCATATGAGCATGAAGGAAGCAAATGTAGAGTTGAAGGTACTCAAAAGTATCATGGAATGTAAAGGAAATAAGGTCTAGGAAAGATATGCAAATGGATGAGGTGAGAAGTATGGAAAACTGATGTCTTCAATTAACATGGTTGCTTCATGTGCATGTACAACTAAAGAAAGTTTGAAAATAATTAAAGGAAAATGTTGTTCATTTGAAAGGCATGCTACAACAGACAAGTTTCTATATTTCAAAGAACATCATGGGATCCAAGGACGTATAAATATTTGAAAGGAATAAGAGAAGGTGAAAAGATAGGTGGAAAATCCATGAATAGTAGCAACAAGAATGAGAAATTAAAAGACATAAAAAGTCATGAGCAGGAGCCCATGAAACATTTCAAGTCTGGCAATCTGATGCAGGAGCATAGGCTCAGGACCATCCAAGTGACTTCTAGAGGTGAAAAAGAGGACAATTGCATACTTGCAAGGAGTTATAGGGGTAAAGAATTTCATTGGATTTGTCCAAGTGAGGGTTTTTCATTTTCCCTCCAAAACATGCTATTTGAAAATTTGAATTTTGTAAAGGCCTTTGAAGGCCTCAATCATGTCTTGGAAGGTGATCAAAGGATGAAAATGGTTTTTAAGGCCTCATGGGACATTTGCATAATCCTTCATAGTCTGAACCCACCTTGAGGAGTAGTCAAAGGGTGACTGGGATGATAGAAAGGTAAAATAGAGTCAATTTGACTTGGTCAAGTGGTAAAATAAGTAAATAAGGCCATGTAGGCCATATCTTCATTGTAAAGATTGTTTTAGGTGAGCTATTGAGAAATTTTAGGGTGATGTATATCACATACTTATGTTTAGTTGATGGTTGAGTCTTTATAGGGATGTTGGAGAGCATCTAGGAGCTCATATAGGAGTGCTCCAAATAGGAAAACCTAGTCTTAATATAGATATTCAAGCTCAAGAATATCAATGGTGTGTGTTCAATGTAATAAAAGATGTATGAAGTTTCAATAATATGGATATAGCTTTGTTTTGCATGAATTTCATGTGTAATTGCATATTCGGAGGATTGTGCATGAGTTATGTGATAGGACAAGAATAATGAAATCCTACAATAAAGGAAAATGAACTAAATATCCCTATTTTCACTTTGAAAAGATATAGGGGTTCATCACAAAACAAAGTAAATTTATTTTAGTTCTTGATATGGAGTTTGGAGATTTATATAGCTAAAACTTTAACCTCGGGTTTGAACTAGGCAGCGGAGTCGTAATTTCTCTTTTAATCGACCAAATTAGCTCAAACTTGTACGAAATCTCTTCTTGAGCAGACTAAGAAGTCTATTTTTAGGAGAAATGGTATATAGTGTGGATGGAGATTTCCTTGAAATAAAATTGAAAGGTAGAGGAGTAAACACGGTGATAGCTGTAAGGCGGGAAATTTGATGTTGAAAAGGTAATTTTTGATATATCAAGTCTTAAAATTGTTTAACTAATGCATTAAAGCATTCTTAAGCTATTCATGAGATCTAAGGGTTTGAGCAATGCACTTTGGGTTCAATTGGCCTAAGAAACACGAAATTTAGTCCTAGCCAAGCTTAATAAGAACAAACATATTGGGTTTTCTCTATCCTTTATCAACTAGGAACCTAAAATACAAGCTATGGAGGATTTAGAGCTCTAAAATAGTTGTTAGCATTAGACATAAAGGTTTTATTTCCCTGCCTAAGTGGAGAACTAGAAATAAAAGAGTCGAATCATAGATCTATAAGACCTAAAACAACATTATCAAACCTTTTCCTTTCACATCATTTTTATAGTGAATCTAAGAAGGGTTCATGTATGTTTTAAAGCTCGAGATCGGGGTGTTTGCACCAATTATTGACATTGGATGATTATTGTATTGTTGATGGCTAGTGAAAAGGAAAAAATCAGGCCTACACAAGCTACTAGAAATCATGAACATTGACAAATGAACAAGGATGAACTAGGTGATATAGTCCTACTCAAGAGAGAGTGATATAGTGGAATGAATCATGTATGCTAGTAAATCTTGTTTTCCTCAAAACATGGAATGGTGGTTGTTTAAGTTTAGTTCAAACTAATGATAATTATTAGGATCTTGGGTAATTTGGCTAAGGTAAGAACATATTGAGTCAAGGTCTTATGACCAAAAGGTAGTAGTAGAGAGGGTATCTAATTCATTTACTTGTTGATAACCATATAGATGATATTGCATTATGTGATAATAGGAAGAAGGATCATGCATTCAAGTATCAAGTTAGTGATACAAGTTGAATTGAGCTAAGTTGGCATTAGTTTATTTTTTTGGGGTGTTTATGTTGGCTTTGCATTAGGGAAAAACACCAAGATCCATTCCCTAAGAATTGTCCAAGAGAGCTTCTTCACCACTTGAGCTTGTGCACAATGACTTAATGGTTTTTCCTACCCCTCTTTCAATGAAGATAAGTATGCACTTACCTTTATTGATAATTTCTCAAGGCATACTAGGTTTTATTTTATCAAGTAAAAATTGATGTTTTATGACACTTCAAAATCTTTAAGGCTATGGTCAAGAAACAATATTCTAGTTGCATAAAGAACCTTTGCATTGATAATGGGGGGAGTACTTCAACAAAGAGTTTTATAAGTTTTTAGCAACTCATGACATTATTCACCAACATGTTTTTCCTCATACTCCACAATAGAATGGCTTAGTAGAACGAAAGAACTGAACTTTGAAGGAAATGGTTAACTACATGATGCATTTTAGATATTTACGTCCTATATAATGGGTATAAGCAGTTGATTGTGCTAACTACATGTAGAATCATACACCACACAAAACACTTGAAAACGTGACTCAGAGGAATCTTGGTCCAAAACTAAGCCCAATGTCTCATTTTTTCAAGTCTTTGGGAGCCATGTATGGGCCTTTGTGCCAAAGAAAACTAAGAAAGCATTGGATAAGAAGAGAAAATCCTTTATCTTTTTAGGGTATTAGGAGGAAATGAGAGCTTATCAACTCTTAGATTCTCGATATTCATGAGGTTGTTTTTCAAACACATGTTCAATTTAATGAGTGCTTCTCTCCTCATGATTCTTCATCTTCTTTAATGCCTAATTCTTATTTATCTCATCTTGAGGATCCCTTCTTTGAGGAGGTTTCTGAGGAGATTATAGATGCTGAAAAGATAATATTCCCATTGATGTTGTCACTACGCCTAAGTGGGATCATTATACGTTTCGAGGCAATACCTTTCATATAGGATCTTCCACCCACTAGGAATCACCATGCACATAATACGAGTTCTATACTTTTGTGTCGAGATAGTTTCGAGGATCCACAATATTTTTCACAGGATCATGGGATATTGGAGTGGGATGATGCAATGACAAATTTGAGTATTTTTCTTTGATGAATAATAATACTTTGGATTTGGTTTCTCTTCCTTAAGGAATAAGGATGGTTAGGTGTAAGTGAATATACCAAAAAAATATATATTGATGGATCTATTGAAGAGTATAAGGCTCATCTTGTTCAGACCTTTGGTTTTTCACCATCAAATGTAGTGATTACTTCGAGATTTTTTCACTGTTTCCAAGATGGATTCCGCACACCTTGTTCTTGTTATTGTTGCATCATATGGGTGGCTATGTAGAAAATAAATCATGCACTTGTGTACATTTCTAGGTCCTAATCACATACTACTATTCATATGACTCCTAAGCGAGAAAACTAGTAATTGACATCTATCTTTGGCCTCTTTTTTTTTTTTTTTGGGTTTCCTCTTTGGTCTTACACAACCCACAACATAGTCTAGTCTTTATTTCTTTATCTTTATTGAATCTAGACACCACCGCTCAAGTTCCCTCATCCTCCGGACACCCCCAACCTCTTTGTATATTTCTCACCCCTTTCGAGCCTCTTTTATCTTTTGGGAATCTTGTTTTCTTATGGGTCGACCTTTTATTTTTCAATTACGAAATTCAAACAAGGGAATCATATAAATACAAAGGTATGTGACCAAAATATAGGACCAAGCTCTAAGCATTTACTATCACCACCTAAGGTTTCATCCAAAACAATTCTAAGAGCATCAAATCATCCATATAACATTCATTAAAGGGACAAAGGACTACATTTTTGCATACACTTGAGAGGAGGGAAGTTAATTTTGACATACAACCATCTATCTACGTTGCTACATCTATTTATTGCTCGTTATCAAGTGCATCTTGCACAAGATATTCCTAGGGAATCATTCTTACACACACGTACATAATAAATGCGTGGAGTCTAAAATCTAGTGCAATGCTTAGTCGTAATTTCACTATGTCATGTGACCACAGGTAAGTCGAATCCCCACTTGCATCTTTTTATTTGTTAGGATTTGATGTGTTTTGGGGTTTTGCATGAGATCATTTGTTTTGCAAAGTTACTAGAAAATTCTAAGGACATAATGCGACATATAGGTGATCAAAAGAGAAGGTTAGTGAAATTGGTGGGACACATGAAAAATTGGATTCGACCCTCTGCATAGTCATAAAGCAACCTACAAAAGGTCTCTGGCACCCATGTAACCTATTCCAACTTATTTTTGAAGCTCCACAATTTTCCATTTTCATCGGTTTTCCAACTCATCATACCTTGCGATCAAGTGTAAAATAAGATAAGTCTCTTACTCCCTCTCTTGCACTTAGGGTTTCAATTTCCATTTTATTGTTTCTTATGTAAAAAATTTGTGCCTTACCATTTTATTTATCAGTTGTGACTTTGCAATATCTGGGGTTTAACAACATAAATCTAATTTTTGTTAAATCATTTGGTGAACCCGTCTCATTCAAACACTCTTGGGTCCTCATTTCATCACTTCTTTCATTTTTTCCTAAGATTCTCTCATCATGGATATTTCCATTCATGATTTCTTGCTAGCCAATCCTGATTGTAGAGCTAAAATCATTTCTCTCTTGGCTAATACTTGCATTCCTTCTACTACTCATCTAGATATAGTATATCAAACATTTGTAGATGAATTTTCTCAAAATCTAACTTTTTCACTTTATATAGCTTCCGATCTTTCGGTTTATGACAATGATCCTCCCATAAATATACCGACTTGCATCGAAAACATGGGTATCAAGAAAACTATAACCTATAATGGATCTAAGCTCAATATTTGTACTCTATCGCGTTTGGGACATTGGTATTTCCTCCACCTTCGTTAAACCAAAATCCATTTGTCTTAGTGTACGATTATTCTATGCATTCATGCATAAGAACTATCACCTTTCCAACACAGTTTGGCCAAAAATATCCGATTTGTATTTTTTGTTATCAATTTCCTAGTTCAATAAAATTTCTTACTTGGTAGGCCATGGCTTCACGCTATACAGGCAAGTGCCTTCTACAATTCATCGGTGTGTTAAATTCTTACATGAAGGATTTGAATATACAATCATCACTTATCGTGACCCATTCAAATATTTCTTCCTAGATCCAACCACTACATTACGTACTCCAACTTCTACTAATTTTATACATCTCGTTGATGATCAACAATCCCTAGACTATTTTAACCAATTGCCCCTACTCGAAGGAAATATTTGTGCACTAAACACTGTCCCATTAACATCCTCATCACCCCCTCCTTCTACTAATTCTATAGTACTTTATTAAGGGTTTGTCTATATATTGGACTTCATTCCATCTTCATCACCATCTCATGAGTAACATGCAGTGGTGGTTTCTCCTTTCAAATGCACTCTTTTCATTAATAATGCTTATTAGCCACACATTCCACTCGATCCCACTTGCTCTAAAATTATTTTCACATATGATGGCTTTACTTAGTTTGGGTTGACACTCAATAATATCCTACCTCTGCCTCATTTGACTCATCTCTCTCATGGATATGTTCGCATTAGTGCTGCTTATGGTATTCATGTTTTCCATTTATTAGTATTTGTTGCATGAACTTATCCCATATTTCCACTTGTACTAGGAAGTATTGGCTTAATTACATTGGGGGAACTTTGGATCCTAATCATATCGACATTTCATTCCCTATTCCCTTTGTCTATGTTTTTTTCAATGAATCATTTCTCGGCTATTCACAAAATCTTACTCGCTACTATGCACATGGATTTCCACTACCACCTTTCACTGATGAAGAGGACACAATGGGCATGTACAATTTATGTCACAATGGATCATTATATTATCATATGAATACTATTGCTTATCAGGTCTCGACGCATCTCCATTTGGCTTCGATCATGAGAATGATGATCTCTCGGATGAATTCACTTGAATATTCACATCATCATACACTTGGGGGAATCATGTTTCCTCCCCTCATCTTAGCATTATCAGGTGTCCCATATTTCTACTCTTCTACTTCATGCTTCACATCTAGTCTTTATCATTCATCAATGCACACATCTTGTATCATCACTACCCTATGACACACTTTTGTGCTATGGTTCACACTTGACTGTTGATGGCATACTACATCCATGAACCTCACACACTACAAATTTCACACTCGGAGCATTCATGAAACATCTATCTAGAATCACACTATCACACATCACGGTACCTATGACACACTCTTGTGATAAAATTCACACTTTACTCTTGAGTATAGACTACATCCATGAACCTCACACGCTACACATTTCACAATCGATGCATTCACGACACATATCTACGAAATCACACTCTCAAAAATCACACTACCCTATAATGTAATCTTGTATTAAGATTCACACTTAAGCTGTTGAGGGCATACTACATCCATGAACGTCACACACTACACATTTCAAACTAGGCACATTCACGATACATCTCTCTAGCATCACATTCTCACACAACATACTACTCTATGATGCAGTCTAGTTCCACAATTCATAGTCAACTATTAAGGGTCTAAATCTAAAATGAGCCTCACCCCACCGAATCTTTACACTTTATGCTTCATTGATCCATCTTTCTAGAGCATACATTCAAACCATTTCTTGATGACATACTCTTGTTATATGGTTCATTCTTGACTATCGAGGAGTATTTTATAAATGAACCTCATCTCATACACATTTGTACACACATGCTTGGAGGTATGCTACTCCTATCATATTCACATTGCATATCATTCCATATCACTCATTCACAACATGTTGCATATCTTGGTTACAATTACTCTTGTTTGCTTATACTCACATGTTACACTTTGCTTACTATGTTATCTAGATATCTAGTATGTCATTATCTTTATCATATACACATGTGTGTTCACTTGTTCTCTAGTTGTGAATGAAGACTTTATATAGATCTTTACACGCAACATGGATTCTTGGCACTATACCTCTTTCCAAAGTCCACCGAGATTCGTAGGGACATATACTTTCTTATACACTACAAGTGTTATTGTTTCGTTTTATACTACTTCATATTCTTACTAGAACACTACTCTTTCGATATATACATGTATTGACTTACTTTTCATCTCCCTAACATTCTAAATGGTGCTTCATGTGCAAAATTTATGTTGTAGGAACTATTTTCCACCATGGTTTTCTAACACTTTGTTTGTTGTTGTTTGCCATTTTTCACCATTGTATGCTATTGTTTGCAGGATATGCCCTATGTCTTTCTTGTTCATTTCTTGTATGCTTTTGGCTACTTCGGCCCTAATTATCTTGTGACATTATGAGTGATGTCTCATGTTTACAACCCTATTTTCATGGTCTACATTGTCTTCTTACTTGTTAGATTACACATTATATTCTATATGTGTATTTGTCTTGATTACACTAACACATGTTTCTAGCCACTTTGTTTGCATGTGCCTTGGTTTCTACTATGCACATTCCCTCCCTTGCAAAGCATCATTTTTAGATCAATTTCTAGTCCTCTCCTTTGGGCCGCATCCTCCTAGCGATGTTACATGCACCCCAAATGAGGGGGAATACATTGGGTGAATTAGTCACCCCATTCAACATTACATAGTCATAATTAATACCTACACAATAAATGAATATAGAAGTCTTTAGTTACAATAACAGTACTTAGAATCTGACTTGGATCATCAGTTTAACATAGATGCTAATGCCCAGCTACAAACATGAGCGCACGGGTACAAACATGAGCGCCCGGTGGGTCTCGACCTTTCCGGGCACCTATGACCGGGGAGTTACAAAAATTTCTAATATCAACATAGTTTTCATCATCACATGGAGAAATTTTCACAATATAGGCACATTCCTCCAACAATCAAAATGCATTCTATCACCTTTTTCTATTTTCTTTAGATTGAAATTGATCAACTCGGATGAATCGGAACAAAGTAGGATCACACCATCTGCAGTGGTGTGTATATTTAGGAAGCAAAGTGAGGTATGGAGAATAAAAATAGACCTTTCACCCCAACACATCTTCTCGCCATGACACTAGATCTCCCCAAAACTCTATCTTGGCATGATATTTCCAAAAAAACTCACACTTGGCATGAGATCGCCCAAAAAACTCGTTCTTCTATAGTGTCGTAAGACAATTTCTATCCTTTTTACTCATCAAGGATCAGGTGAACATGTTCCTTTTACTACTTTTATGACATTTTAAAACACTTTTTACATATTTGGATCAAATTTATCATATACACATATTTGACTATTATTTTACTCTTCTTTTTTTACAGTTCATTCTTATGAGAAGTATCACTCATATCAACAAATACATCAAGTGATAATGACAACATGTACAACATGAAGCAACACATACGCTTCACCCCTAGGGCCACTTCCTCTTCCTTATCCCCCACGCTTCATTTTATCACTTGACAATTTTTTCTTGTCTCCTCGACAAACTTTCGCCATCGATCTACATGGTTATCAAGTATGCATCTCTAATCTACTTTATGTTATCAAGTATTCACTCAACAACATTAAGTGGGGAAATATAGACACTAAATCAAGCACTTGGGTACATTTCAAGGTCTTAATCACATACCGATGAGGCCGAATATGTCCGATTAATGTATAATATATGATCTCATCTTACTCTCCTTATTATTAAGTTTGATTGCATTTTGTGACTTTTAGTTGATATGATATGAGTTATGATGTAATTTTTGTCTTTTGATTGATTGTGATTCTAATGTTTAAAAGCTCTCAAATTCCCGACAAAGTGTGTGTTCAAAATTCAGTTTTGTAATAAAGCGGGTCTAATCACCTAGGAAATGAAGCAGTAGTGTTCAAGTATGTTTTGGTAGCATCTGTTCCCACACGGCTTAGTTCAGGAACTTCCAATCTAGTTCTAGAACTCCATCACACAAATCATCATTTAGTTCCTAACTCCAAAGATTTAGTTCGGGAATTTTAGGACTTAGTTTTGGAACTCCTGGGTATAGCTTCGAAACTCTCACGGTTTTGATCCTTAACTATTTCCTATGGTTCTGGAACTTCTTTGAAGTTCAGGAACCGATGGAAGTTATCTATTCTAACCACATCTAGAGATTTTGCATCAACAACCCTTTCAATCAGGAAAGGATGAAAAAATTATGAATGCAAATCCAAGGATAGTTATCTTACAACTGTTCTAATCACCACAATCGACTCAACATCTATTCTGGGCATGATTCAATTTCATCAGAATCATTGAGACAACTGTGATTGTAAAATGTATATAAAATTAGACCTGCAGTAGATATATATAATATATAAAATATGATATGAGATAGAGATAGAACAAATAAGAGAAAAATAGACTAAGTACTCAGATCCAATACGTTTTTTAATACCGAATGTTTTATCAATAAAATAGCCATTCCTATTTGAGAGAATTCGAGTTGTTAAATCTTGATTCGAGGAGGAGCAAGGGCCCACTCCCCCAAGGACCAGGATATTCATTTATTTGGTATTTATATTTCTTCAACAAATAGCTTAGATTTGTTAATTTTGTATTGTTTTAATTCTTCCAGTTAAACTCTATTGTATACTTGTTCCTGCAAGTGTTTAGATAGATTCTTATATTTCTTGCAATTGTTTTCAAGCATTCTAAATTGAGTGTGTTTAATTCCAAAAGAAAGTGTGTTTACTTTCAGAAGCAAGTGTGTCTTTCAAAGAAAGTTTTCAAAGTGTGTTTACTTTCAGCAAGTTTTCATAGTATGATTTAAATAAGGTTTCACCAAGTAGTCCTTAAGACATTGAAAAGATCCCCCAGAAAATACAAAAATAACTACAGTCAACTACTAGATCGATAAGATTACTCTTGTTGCATATAGATTTTTGATATGACATCAACAAGAAGTTGATTAAATTAAGGGAATAACGACACCTATCATTTTTGGTGTCTGCTGCCAGGACCACTAGTTGGAACTTTCTGATTAAGTGTTAGCAAGAGAAAAAAATCATACATCTAGTAGTTGAAGGATCTTCCCTACTATATCATAAAATATATGAGTAGAACAAGAGACTCACATGGTAGATTCCTCCCAAAAACATCTTCACAAGAATTCATATCATCCTCTAGTCAAAGTAAGGAAATTGATCAAGAATTGGAGGCACCATCATCCCCTGTCATACAAGAAACAGAATTGCCACCTTTGGAATTCTTAGATCAGTCACCTGAAGGAAGTAGAACTTCTAGGAGAAGGCTTATTACTCAAGATCCATTTAGGCGAGTTTTGATTCTTAATTGAGTAGTCAACCTCCTACTCCTGATTTTTCACCTTCCCCAAGGCATACCGCTTACCACATTGATTGGGAGGAAAATTCAGAAAATATTTTTAAAATGGCATGAGAAGATGAGAGAGTACCTAATAGGACCTTTACTTATCCAATCCAATTGGGAGATGATGATACATCAATGAAAAATATCTCACTTGCACATTTACCCACATTTAGAGGGATGTCATCTAAATATCCTGACCAATTTTTGTTTGAGTTCAAGGTACTATGTCAGACCTATGATTATAAAATAGATAATCAAAAATCAAGTTGTTTCCATCCACTTTGAAGGATGCAACAATGAGGCGGTTCATGGGATTACCATCCAACTCTATTAGCACTTGGGCACAAATGGAGATTGCCTTCCTAGATAAATACTAGGATTATTATAGACGGAGAAATAAGAAGGAAGAATTCTTCAAAATCAAGTAGGAGAAAGATGAAAACATAGAAGACTATTTAGACAGATTCCTCTTTGTTAGCAAAAGATGTGGATTTGTGCTTCAAGAGGAGTTAAGTAAAACCATTTTTCTTAAAGGTTTGGATGACGAATATAGGGAATCCCTTAACTTGATAGGAGGTGGAGACATTGATCAGTTGAGAATGAATGAAATTAAGGAGATTTGCAAAAGCTATTCCAGAACAAGAGGTGGACCTAGAAAAGGAAAATCGGTGAAAAGTTTGAATCCAGATATGAACAAACTAATGGATGAGTTAGAAAAATTTAAAACAGACATTTTAGTGCAATTAACCTCTACCATGGATGGATTACAAGCTAAAGAAAATCCCAAAACTGAACCATTGGCTATGTATTGTCTTAGATGTAGGAAGAAGCATGCACTAAGAGATTGTCCTTTGGATAAAACTAGAAATGTGTCTTATATGTGAATCTAAAGAACATGATACTGATGTTTGTTCTTTACTTCCAATTATTAAGAATTAACTTAAACAAACCAATTCCTCATCTACAATAGAAGAATTGAATTTTGTTTAGAGACAACCTAACCAAGGGAATTTTATGCCAAGATCAGTTCCTAATCCATGGACGATGCCATGGGCTTCTTAGTCAATACCACAAAATTGGGGAAAACCACCTTGGGTACCTCAACCAACTTGGAACCCTCAAGATTGGGCAAATCAAGCTTGGTATGCTTAGGGACATCAACAACCATGGGCTGGTCAAGGAAATCCTTATGCTTGGTCACAACCTAGGTGGAACCCTAGTAATTATGCTCAAGGAAGAACATATCCAAATCAGAATCAACATGCCATCATGGGATCCCCTACACAAAATTCACAAACTAAGAATGTATTCCAAATGCAAATACCAACACAACCAAAAGAGCAAATCTAAGAAACAAACAAATAATTCTTGTTTATGGAACAAAACCAGAAAAATTAGTTGATTTACATGTTATGGATTGTAAGGATATTCAAACTAGATCTGGGAAAATCATTAACAATACACCCCTTATAATCAATGAAATGACAGAAGAAAATGAAATTCCTAGTACTGTTGTTCCAAAAGAGGATATAGAAAGAAAAGAAAAGGATCCAGATAGCAACACTACTGAGACTCCATTCCCAATGAGATTTAAAGAAGTTTATAGAAATCAAGGAATCAATTGTTATAGGAACTAAGGAAATTGAATATTGAAATACCACCGTTATGAGTAATTAAAGACATTCCAGAATTGAACAAATTAATTAAAATGTTATGTCTAAAAGTTCGAAGGAAGAAACGGTACCCCAATACTATCAAAGTAGATGGGAAACTTGTTGATTTACTAGCAAGAAAACTTTTACTTCCCAAATACGGAGATCCTGGAAGTCATGTTATTTCTGTCTCTATAGGAAATAAGGATATACATAACATTTTGGTAGATTTGGGAGTGGCTATCAATGTAATGATAGTGGATACTCTGAAAACATTACCATTAATGGGTATACAACCTACTAATACCATATTGCAGATGGCAGACTAGTCTATAGTAAAACCAGAAGGAATTATTGAAGACGTGGCGGTTATGGTGGAGTCATGGGAATATCTAGTTGACTTCCTTATACTACAGCCAAAAGGTAAAACATTGGGTTATCCCATTATTTTGGGTAGACCATGGTTAGCTATAATTGCTACTTTAATAGATTGCAGGTCAGGTGATATGACAATCTCAAATGGTAAGAACTCTAAACAAATTTCCTGCCTCCTACCGCATGACCTTTACTAACAATCATGAACAATTGTGGGATAATTCTCTTGAAACTAATCAAAAAAATGTATCTTCTTTGGCTATGATCACATTGCAGGATCATGTAAGAGAAGTAAAAGAGATGATTAATCCACCATTGGATGAGAACCTATTGTCCTTGAAGTAATCAAAAATAGTTCGAACCTACGATCTTAGTTCTAGAACCTATGAACTTAGTTCCAAAAGTGTGACTATAGTTCCGTAACCTACAACTATAGTTTCGTAACCACCGCATTTAGTTCCAGAACCACGACAACAACAGTTCTCTTTGATTGAAAATAATTTTGCTCCAGAGGAACAATATTTCTTATGGGGAGAGGATGAATCAAGAGTTTCAGTTTCAAGTACATCAGAAGTGGTGAAGAATTTCTAGAAATTTGGAGTGATGAAGAACTTGGCCTACAAAGAGATAAATATCATAATTCTCACATCTTGTCCTTTTCCAAAGATTCTATCTCAAGGAAATTTTGGAGATGTTGCTACATACCATATGTTGTTACCACACGCATGTCCATTAAATAATTTAATGAAACCCTTCCCACAAATCAGTTCATCACATATTGGAACCAAGCATGTTGAAATTCAACCAGGTAAAACTTTAAACATTAACAGCTGGTTGAAGGATGATGAAGAATCTAAATTGTTTAATGTTCTAAAAAATCATACTAAAGTTTTTGGTATTACAAAGACATGAAGGGAATTCACCCAAGTATCTACACTCATCAAATATATACTCGAAAACATTAAACCGATTACGCAACCTCAAAGAAGGATTAACCTAGCCTTAAGGGATATAGTCAAGCAAGAAATTGAAAACCTATTACAAGTAGGTTTTATCTACCCTATCTCGAGATAGTCACCGGGTATCTCCTCTTGTAATTTTTCCCAAAAAGAATGGCAAATGGAGAATATGTGTTGACTACAGTGAACCGAACAAATCCACAATGAGAGATTATTTTCCCTTACCATTCATAGATCAAGTCCTAGATAACCTTAGGTAAACATTAATTTTCTTTCTCGGATGGCTTTAGTGGGTACAATCAGATCGTAGTTACGCTTTGAAGATCAAGACAAAACTACATTTACATGTCCATGGGGAACCTTTTCCTATAGGGTTACCATTTGGTTTATGTAATGCCCCGCAACTTTCCGAGAGTTGTACTTGCAATCTTTGTTGATCTAACAAATGATTGTGCTAAGGTATATATGGATGACTTCATTGTACACAGAGATACATTTGAAGATGCTTTGGGAAATCTGGACAGAGTGTTAACAAGATGTGAATAATAGAACCTATCTCTTAGTGATGAAATTTTTTTATGACGGTGGATGAGGGGATTATATTAGGACACCGTAGTGTACCAAAATTGTAGGGTACTACACCGCCGAACGATGTTACACATACCCCAAGGATGATACAAGTCTCCTGGAAGCTACAAGCTCCCGGGTATATTTTTATATTCCCGCATGCTTTTTTTTTCCTTTACCCCTTTTTTTTGGCTTGCATTAATGTTTTTGGTTCCTGGTAATAGTGTTTTCCTTTGTTTATAGTAAAAGAGTTCAATTGGGAGTTACCCTCTGGTAAATGCATTTGCTATAAATAGCCAACTTGTTTTCAAACAAATGGCCCCTCACCTTCTCAATTCTCTTATTCAGTCTTTGAATTTCTTGCTTAGAATTCTACTAGTTTCATGTTTTGCATCAATTATTAGTTTTCTTTGTTGTTTAGAAGTCATTCAATCTTCTTGTTTCATCTTGTTCCATTGTTGCTCCATACAATCAGTTTAGCATAGAATAGCTTCATTTCTAGATTAGAATCCATTAAAGTTGTAGGTTTTGTTTTGTCACAAGGATAGATTCTAAAACTCTCGGTACATTTGTGTTGTATTCCCATAATAAATCCCGCTAGGAATTGCATAGTCAAGCTCTGTTCACTTGCGTTATCCCTCTCCTACTCGCATTGTATTCGGTCTATATCCAAAGTTGCCATTGTTTGAATACCATCTTCTATTGATACTATCATATACACACTTTTTTGGATTCACGAGAACATGAAGGAATGAGGAGATCACATTGAGGGGATGAAATCACACACAACTAGATTTACCACTATTACTGTAAATGCCGGGTTTGAGCTATCAAAGTTCTAGTTCTGACATATCAAATAGAGTAGTGAATTATTTTATTTAGTTAAAAATTTCACTCTCGATATCACCGGGGAAGTTGTGGGGATTGATAGTTTTACGAGAAAGCTGTGATTCATTCCTCACTTACGAGGTAGGATCGAGAGTCTTTCAATTCAAAATAATTAGTTGCTTAGATATTTAGGATAAAATCACACTTTGCACATGGGAAAATAGCCACACCAGGCTACTTTGTTTTTTTTTATTTGTTACTAGATTAGTTGTTCCATTTTATAAATATACTAGAGTAGCTGCTCTTTAATTTCATTAAAATACGTCATTGAAAATACAAAAATAGAAGAATGCTTGCATAGTGTAAATACTTCTTTTTATAATCAGTTTATTAATTTTAGTTAAAAGTTGAATCATTTTGTATGACAATCACAGGACCTAGAGAGCCTAGAGAATATATATTTGAACCCATAGTGCCTCAACCAAATCTACCCACAACATTAGCTGATATAGATCAAGACCTTAGGATACGAGTCTTTGAGCAAGCAATGACAAACCTACAAGCAATTAGTGAACAATTGAGAGGTTAAATATCGAAGATGACAAAGCTTACACATTTTGGTCAAACCATCCTAACTATAGACTGCCTTGATAAAATATCCGAATGATGTAAGGATTGAAAGAGAACAAACATTTGGTTGTGATCCTTTAGTTCCACAACCTGATGCAGGAGACCTCCTCGTTGACATAGATACTAGCTTACGCATTCAAGTTGCCAGAACACCTATAAGGTATTTCTGAGAAAATCATACAACTTCTAGTTCTAAACATAGAGGCTGAAAAGGCATATGATTACTGGATAGTTGGAAGAAGGGATTGATTCTTCACATGACCATAATAGGTCCACAACAACCACGAACTCATGGTTGTGATCCCCAAGTCCCACAACCCAATGGGCCTACAAATCAATTAAGTATTGACACGGTTTATGAACGTTGGTATTTAGATCCTCACCACTCACCGAGATATCATCACGTAGTTCTCCGTATTAAATATAGAAGCCAATCAATCTAATATTTTCTAGGCTAGACCAGAAAACCACCCATAGTTCACTACAAATCCACTAAACCTCCTATCACCATTTTCATGACCTTATCTGGAGATATATATGAAGCTCCCACAGGTCACTTCCCATGTATCCAACAACCAAGAAACAGGATCTCAGTAGAGCTCGACATTGATTGGAGCCTCGAACAACCATTATATCTAAACGAACCATTACACCAATTTAGGTTAGGAGGGCCTTCTTTGCCTTAGATTCACAGATTCCATTATTGCGTATTGAGGATATAAGATTACCGATTAGCTTATCTGTATCCATTCATATTCAACATTCACCGGTTGTCTCGGCATGACCTCGGGAGGTCGGGTGAGGAAGAGGTACTTGTAGATTCCCATGCTCGCATGTCACTTTTCCATCGTACAAAATTGGTGAACCTGACGTGAACAAACAAATAGTTCTTCCTCTTTTATTTTTCATTTCTTTCATCCACCTTCGCTCTTTCCCATTATTCTACGGGTATTCATATACCCCCCGAATATGTCGGGATACGATGCATATGGTAGACCTCTCTTAGGTCTCAAAGTAAACTATAGTCAAACAAATAGACAACCATCACCCTCACTTTCTGCATGGGCTGATAACTATTCAAGTAATTACTTGTCATCTCAAACTCCCCCTCAAAGAACTAGCTCTAGTTCTTCATTCGAATTGAGGAGTTTGATCAGCTTACACAAACACAACAGCCAGAGCCATCAGGCTCTAATAATATGACATTTACTGGAGAATCCACTTCATCTCCTCGGGTCTTGTTCAGACCACAGATCAGTAGACAGTCAGACCCACTCCCCTTTTTGGATGAGGAGTACTTAGCACGCTTTGCTAAAAGTGAACAATGCTTCCAAAATATGTATCCACCTATAGGGAGTTTACAAATACAATCTGATACCCTATTCCAAGAAAACACCCCCATTCCTCCACCTATGGGAAATACCCTCGGTGAAGCTTGGTAGGGTAATGATCAATTCATAGTAGGGGTATCACACCCCTTTATAACCTCAAGGTATACAACAAACACCCTTAAGGAAAAATATTGTGTCTTCACCAATAGAGGTCATTTCAGCCTTAGTTAAAAAGGTTAGAGGGTTGGAACTTGCTCAAGCAAACCAAAATTCATATTTTGGGCAAGTAGGAATCTGACCCTCCGCATCATCCCTAGTCAGGTTGACCTCCTTACAGGAACAGGCACGTTAGGCATGCCTCCTCAAAATCCTTATAGTTACCCATAACAAACACCAACTAGGACCACATTTTCAAATGCCCGCTCCAGTTGAAAACATGACACCTCGACTTGGCACCAAACAACCCATACCAGAACAATGCTCCTCCTTACTTAAACATTTATTCAAAGTCACCACAAGGAGACATGTTCTCTTCTCCGGGATGTTCGTTCAACCACAAGGATTCCCTTATGTCCCTACAAATGCATATGTTATGCCATATCAACAACCCATTCCACCTCCCCCCCTCAGCAAGCGCCATCGATGGTCGAGGCCTATGCGGTAGGGACTTATTTAGAATATTTAAAAGAGCCCCTAGACTTCACCATATGAAGTGTTATGCTTCCAAGACCTCTTCCTGATTTACCCAAATACAAAGGGAAGGGATCAAAACACACATTAAGGCCTATGCCACAACCATATGGGAGTTACTCCCTTGGGATGGGGTTGTTGCTAAAATATTCCCTAAGACCTTAGAAGGTATTGCCCTTGATTGGTATTACAGAATACCTGAAGCCTCGATACACTCATTTAAACAACTCGTGTCAGAGTTCATCAAAGCTTTTGACATGAACAAATTGTTAAAATGGGAATCGGGAGTTCTTGCATATTAAACAAGAACATAATGAATCCACTTTGCTCATTTTATTCAAAAGATGGCGTACGGTTCTCTACTCATCGTGCAAGTGCTCCAAACATGGATCAAATGGAACTATGTGATTTATTCCTTAATTCTCTCAATAGAGAGATAAAGGAAGAAGTCCAGAAGTTCCCACTAAGAACTTATGATGAAGTACTCGAGAGTGCTCTCGAATCGACCAAGCAGTGATAGATAGTGGTCGTAAGACATATGGGACAAATGGGAAATTAACCACTCCCAATCAAAACACATGGCCTATCCTAATACAGGAGAATGCTAATCAAGGACCTAAGATCCTTAACAAGAACCGCGGAGTTACAACAGATGGGTAACTGACCAAGTTAAAAGGGAAAATGTTGTAAACATTTTTGCCACTGTTAATAATCAGTGAAATAACAATTTTACTCCAACAATCAATGCGGTGGATTTTAATCATCCACCACAACAACAACAACAACAACAATGAAAAATCCAAACACAAGGTCCAAATCAAAACCCAACTGGATATCAGAGTCAAAACCAAAGGCAACAACCTCAAAATTTTAACTCTAACAACAGCATGACCTTATCAGAATTTTGGGCCACATGACAGTTTTAAATCAACATGACCTCAAAATTATAATCCCAATTTATATTGTGGCTTCCACAAGATTCAAGGCCATGATCTTAGGACTTGTCATGAATCAATAAATTCATGCGGCATTTTTCCAGAAGATCAAAAACAACTCTTTATAGATATGTTTTTAGCAAATTCTGTAGTACCCATGCCAAACACTTATACGGGAATTTCCCCTCAAAATGCACCCCTCAAGATCTTTAATGATCCACTCCCAAACCATTCTAACAATAACAGGCTAGATCCTAATGGAACAAACAAGGGTGTTGTAATAGGAAACAATGATCATGAAGCTTCAACTTCATTAAATCCACCAGTCGCACCCCAACTAGGAACTCGACCCCAAACTAAGATAGTTGGTTTGGTAGAGTTAGACACCGAGCTACCCGTAGAAACCATAACAAGAACATGGGATTATTCTTCTCAACCTACTCCAAGTTATCCATTGGAACCAGACAACAGTCAACAAACGTTGGTAAAACCCATAGGCACCTATGATTTAATTAATGATTTAACTAAAACCTTCTCTCACATCTCCTTTTTGGATTTGTTAAAGAACTCTCCCACCCATAGGGCTGCCCTCTTAGAAGCATTAGGCCTTGGTCATTTAATCAACATCACTCCTCCTGGAAATGCAAGTAAACCATGTAGACTTTGACGTTTATCCTCTGGGGCAGCCAGATAGGGATACTGAATTTATATTTGATATAAAAAATGCCAACAGATGCTGAAATTGCATGAAGAGGTGACCCAACTTTACATTTACAAGTATGGGTTTACAATAATTATGTTAAACGTGTAATGGTTGATGATGGGGCAGTAGTTAACATAGTCCCCTTCACTTTTCTTCAAAAGTTAGGATATGGAGAGACAAATTTCCACAACATGAAATACGCTAAGAGGATATGATAGCCTCAAAGGCCACTTTGATTGGAACCATAGTTTTACTAGTCACTTTAGGACCCAAGACGGTCCTCACCGAAGTTTTATATTATAGATCGGGAAACCAACTATAATATGATCCTTGGTCGGCCATGGATACACCGCATGAAGGCAATCCCTTCCACGTTATTCCAAGAAATAAGATTTCTACACTTAGGGAAAATATTTGTGGCACAAGGTGACCCAAAACCCTTCGATATACACCTAGCTGATTTGAAGAAAAGACCGGGCATTCACTCGAGTTTGAACTCCCAACAAATCAACTCATCAAACCAATTAATTCAAAACCAAAAGAAGAGTTGATACCCACCACAAGAATTAGAAATTACAAATCAGTGAGGACATTCCAGCACTCAAAAATGAGACCAATGTTATAAAAATAGTGTCACTAGGGACTACCACAAAAATTGTCGAGTTGCTTTAGAGAAAGACTTACCTATTCTCCTACCATTTGATTCTATGGGTATGGGACACACCCTGGGAATTGCTTCTCTTCCATCAGATGAAATTTTTTTATGGTAGAAGTAACCAGAAGCAAAAGAAATAGATATGACAGATATCCCAACATCCATTTTTCCAAGCAAGTATTGGACTCTCCACTTCGATGGAGCTAGATGTCACTTTGGAGCTGGGGTGGGAGTAATCTTTACTTCACCTGAGGGAAAGATCCTACCTTTCACCTTTAAATTAAACTTTGAATGTACAAACAATGGGGCTGAGTACGAAGCTCTCCTCCTTGGCCTCATCTAGCCAAAAAGAATGGGGGTGTCGATAACATTAGAGTCTAGGAGACTCATGACTAGTTCAAACCAAGTCTCTGAGGTATATGAAACTAGGGCTGAACATTTACAACTCTATAAAACAACAAGTATTAGATCTAAGCAAGGGATTTAACTTCATATCAATTGAAGCAATCCCACGAGAGTAGAACCTTCTCATGAGACTCGATAGCAACCTCAGCTTCCGTTTCACCCCAAACAGTGAGTTGGAAGATACAAATTTCATGAGTATCACTTTGTACCGAACCATTAGTGCGTAAAATACCAACAAACTCACTCCTGACTCATGGAGAAGTTGAGGATGATTTTTCTATCATGGATCACTTTGATGATGATAGAGTCACTCTCGAATATCTAAATGCCTATGCGGAGCTACACCTTGCTCACCGTATAGTTGATCTTTCCCTAATACCACATTCCTCTTCCTATTTTGGAAATCCCATGGTAGAGTCTCCTCCATAGAAGGATCTCGATATCTATGAGATAGAAAATGGAGAAAGCTTGGAACTACCTCTAGCCCCACCTGAATTTGAAGAAGGTAATGCTTCTTTAATAGAAGAAACCATTGACATAAACATTGGAATGGAGGAAGAACCAAAAATTTTGAAGTTGGGATCCTCGTTAACTCCGGAGGAGATAGAAATACACACCCAAATCCTCAAAGAACATCAAAAGGCTTTCACATTTAACTATAAAGAAATGACGGGCATTGCACCACATGTCGCGGTACATAATCTTGTCACTAAACCAGATGCAAAACCAATTAAACAGAAGTCAAGACCAATGAAGCCAAAAGTGGCTCTCATGGTAAAAGAGGAAGTAATAAAACTTCTCCAAGTGGGATTCATCAAGCCCATTGACTATTCACAATGGGTATCTAATATCATCCTGTTCTCAAAAAGAATGGGAAGATACGCATTTGCATAGATTTTGGGATATTAACAAAGCTTGTCCCAAGGATGACTTCCCATTACCATCCATTGATGTTATCGTTGATGCAACAACTGGATTTGAACTATTGTCCCTCATGGATGGGTTCTCAGGGTATAATCAGATTAAAATATCTGAACAGGATCAAGCCAAAACTACATTCATAACTCCCTGGGGAACTTATTGCTACGTTGTCATGCCATTTGGTCTTAAAAATGCCGGCTGCTACATATCAACGGGAAATGACATATATATTCCATGATCTTATCCATAAAATTGTGGAATCTATGTGGATGACTTGTTGCCAAGGCAAGAAATGTTGTGATCATCGGAAGTGCTCCGTATCATCCTCTCATGATTAATTGAATATGGCGTCACATTAAACCGAGAGAAGTGCGTGTTTGGTGTGTGTGGGGAGGAAAACTTTGGGCTACATTATATCTTCACGAGGATTGATGTTGATCTAGCCAAAATACGGGTTGTTCTCGAAATGATCCCACCATCGGATGAGTCTGGAATCAGGTCATTTCTTGGGAAACTCGGTGCAATCGAAGGTTCATCCCAGATTTAAGTTTTTCCATTCATCCAATCAACAATCTATTAAAGAAAGATTATAACATTGATTGGACTGAAGAATGCAATGAGGCCTTTGAAGTAGTTAAATGCTTCTTGTTGTCTCCACCCATGCTAATGCCTCCCAAACCAGACCGCCCTTTGATCCTATACTCATGAGCCACTCATGTCTCGTTAGCTGCATGTTGGCTCAAGAAGACAATGATAAATGAGAACGTGCGGTCTATTTCATTAGCTGAACGTTGCTTGATTATGAAACACGTTACACATAGGCAGAGAGAGAATGCCTTGCCATAGTCTTTGCAACAAAATGTTTAAGACATTACATGTTAAACCAAGAAATGAGGGTCATTGTAAAGACAGATCATTTACGAACATTTCTCACACAAGGATCTTTATCTAAAAAGGTTGGACGTTTCATAACCTTAATGGGTGAATTTGAGTTGACATTCGTAAACCAAAAATCTGTTAAGGGACAAATCATTGTAGATTGGTTGGTGACAATCCACTAGATGGAGGCGATCTGGTAAATCTGGACTTTCCTGATGAGTGTGTATACTTCATCGAAACCAGGCCCCCATCTCTACATGTCCCTAGTACACTGATATCATCAATTTTATCATAGACCACACATACCGGAAGGTGCCACATCACAAAAAAGAAGGTGGTTATGCATTATTACCACTAAATATGTTGTTTTAGAATAGGTACTCTATCGTAAAGCCTTCGACGACATGCTTCTAAGATGCGTCGACATAGAAGAATCCAAGAAGATTCTTCATGAATCCCACAGTGGGATATGTGGAGGCCACTTCGGTGGTCATGCCACCACTCACAAAATACATCGGATGGGCTATTTTTGGCCCACTCTCGAAGCATGATGTAGTGGAATTTATACGTAAGTGCCACAAATGCCAAGAATTCTCTCACGAGATTCACATGCCAGCACAATCCCTACAACCAATAGTGACCCCGTGGCCCTTCTCCACGTGGGGTTTGGACTTGATAGGAAATTCTCTCCCTCATCAACCGATGGCCATAATTTTATAATTACAGCCACGGAATATTTTACCAAATGGGTGGAGGCCATGCCTCTCACCACCTGTACCAGGTTCGGTAATTGCCAAATTCATTCTGAACCAAATCATTTGTAGGTATGGTGTCCCACAAGTCATTATCTCAGATAATGGCACATCCTTTAAAAATGATGAAGTCCGTGAGTTATGTAGCAAATTCAAAATAAACCATCACACGGCCTCTCTTTACTACCCTCAAGCCAATGGGAAGGCCGAAGCGACAAACAAAACGTTAAAAGCTATTCTCCTCAAAACAGTCAAGGAGAACAAGTGAGATTGGCATTTAAAACTATATCGGCCTTGTGGGCCCATCGAACCTCAATAAGAACACCAACAGGAGCAACCCCTTTCTCGTTGGTATTCGGGGTAGAAGCAGTTCTCCCGCTTGAGGTTGAAATACCCGATCTCGCATCTCATTCTGAGGATTTGGATGAAGAAGCTTATAGGGAGGCATGCCTCTCTCAACTGGAAAGCCTTGATGAGGCCGGGCTAAATGTTGAAACAAGGCACAGAGCCTATGCTGACCGGATGTGTGGTAGTATAAAAAAAAAGTCTATGAGTGAGAAATATATGAGGGAGATCTAGTTCTAAGACTAGATAGCCGGATCGATAAGAAAACCGGTGAAGGAAGGAAGTTTCGGCCCAAGTGGTTGGGCCCATACCGAGTCATGAAGGACTACGGAAATGGTGTGTATCTTTTGTGCACACTAGAAGGTGAGGAATTCAAGTGAAACTATCAATTCCTTGCATCTTAAATGGTTTTACGCATAAAACATCAAAATCACCACTTGTACATTATAGCTACCTACATTGCATTAGTCATTTAGTTGTTTCATTCTGTCCACTCATTTCGTAAAAATGGTAGTCCAGGAACTTACTCTTAAGCAATTTATTACAAATTTCTGAAAATATTGGCAAAAAGCATTCAAAACACATCTCTTCAAACATCATCAAGTATTTTCAAATCTTCTCATCAAGTTTGACCAGACAAGTATTGACGAAAACCATACCAAGGCCTGCATACTTGGTTTTGCTCTTTCTTTCTACTAGGTGAAGTTGTCCTTACCTACGGTCTATTCTAGAAGCTTCTTGGTGTCACATCTATCCCTCTTAAATCTCTTTGAAAGAAAGGATATCCCAAAGTCATAGATCAGAAATGTCAAAATCAAATGGAATCAAAAGCACCAAGCAAACAAAATATTTTATTTTACACACTTCTTTGCCCCCATGACCTTCGGTGATAAGCCCACATCTCTTACTAGTGGTGTGAGGTTGGGAAAGGAAAGAAGTGCCCTTACTCACCTATATCTTGCCTTTGGTGACAAACCCATGCTTCTTACTAGTGGCGTGAGGGGGTGTGGGGGTCCATTCACACAAATTAACAAATCTTGGTATCTTTAAAAGCACAAATCAAATTCTATTAAGAGAAAACAAATATCCAAATTCCAAAGAGATCAAATCCTCAAAACCAGATTTTGTCAACCAGGTTGCCATTTATGAATCTAAGTCTAGATAAACTGGAAAGTAAGTGGCCTTCTAAGCTTGGTGGTAGTTTTGAGTAGGGTAGGTGTGTAGGTCTAAGTTTGGTTTACTGGTTTGTCTGTCTCTCATCATTCCATTCAGTCAAACTCATACAATTTGTGCCCTTCTAACTCTTGGTGTTGAGCCCTCGCATCTTACTAGTTGCGTGGAGTTGGGATTGGGGCAAGTTCATCTCTTTATCACTATACATTCATCACGTTTTGCCAACATAAGAAGAAATTACAAACATTTCCCAAAGAGTTCAAAAGTTCAGTACTACCATATGTTTGTATCATCTCATATCAGCATTACAAAAAAATACAAAGTAAAACATTTTTTTTATCATTTGTCATCCATTGCATACATTCTGAAAAGCATGAAAACAAATATTCTAAAAACATCTAAGTACACATGTGGAAACAAGTCACAAAATTCTAGGCACCAAGAGTCTAGATCCAAAAAGATATATATATATATATATATATATATATATATATATAAGTTTCAATATATACAATGCCATCATGCACTAGGCATGGTCAAAATGCTCAATGAGCCCGAAAAGTACAAAAACACTCATATAGATATCTGAAAAATACTACAAAAGTGGCCTCTCAATCCCTATGGGATCCCTCAGAAGGTGCACGACCACGTCTAGGACTCGGCTGCCGGCGCTCCGAATGCACTGAGGGCTCGTGGTCATGGCCAATAGCTGTTGTCTCACTATGAGAATGACTCCTCCTCATCAAGTGCTCGGCCATCCTATATCCAGCTACCTCAGCATGGAGAGAAGTCATGATCTTCGCCGCATGCCAGACAGAGGCAAAAACATCGGTATGCCTACCAGGCTGCTGAAGGCTCCCCCACATCCACAGAAAAGCTCAGCATGAGTCTTCTTCGAGGGGAGAAGCAAGGTATCTGTGCATACTCGGTGAATCAAGTCTCGCCACTCATCATCAGTCACTGCAAGTAAAGGAGAAAACAAGTTAGAAAATGATCAAAGATAAAACCAAGAGTAAACAAAACAAAAAGAAATAACAACTAAGACAATTCTAACTAAAACAAATGTCAAGAGAAGAGTGACAACTCACTCGGATCTCGGGCCTCGAGAAGGATCTCTAGGATCCGCTGCACCTGCCCATGATGCCACCAGCTAGTGGTGTCCCTCTCCCACATGCGGGGAAATGTGATGGCTACATGATGGACTCACCATCTCCACCTAAGTCTGAGAGAGCAACTCCTCGAGACCGAGTCACCCTCTCTGCTGCTCGCTCCACCCTCTCGGCCCGTAGGATCTCTGAGTATCATGCCACTCGGGATCACTATCATCCTCCCCCCACCCATCCATCTCATCTGATCTCCATCTCCTCTCTCTCTCCTCCTCTGTCTCTCCCCAGTGAACTCCTCAGACTCGGAGTCCATCGTCAATGGGCTCATCGCTGCTATGGGCGGGACCGGTGGCAATCTGAAGTAAAGGTGCTGAGGAGCACCGGCTCTCCCTCGAGCACGTACCACCCTCTTGGCACGATAGGAACACCAGGAGTAACAATAGTCCAACCCGGCCTCTAGGACCTCCCCGAGCCTCACGATGGATAGATCTATACACTTGGCCCCCGCGGAGGAAGCATGTCAATATAGGGAGGCCAAGCTGCTTTGTGGTACTCTATCAAAGGGGTGGATCTCCAACTTCCCCCCCTATCTACCAGTATTGGTAGTAGTCGACAAGCAATCAATGTAATAGTCTCCTCTCCCCATACCCCTACCATGGCCTGATAAGGAGTGGCCTCCATGTCTGCGGTGGTCAAAGAGGCCACTGGCTGGTGGGTGCTCTAAGAACTATCATCCCTGTCCACCTCGCTGCCCTGATGGCCCGGGATCCTCTACCTCTACACCTCTCCCATATGGGGTGATATGCTCATACACCCAACTCATGACAAGAGTCGGGTGGCTCGGTGATTATCCTATAATCGGACGGACCACCTGTATAAATCATGGTAGGTGGTCCTGAGGATATCTGCTCCCCAAGCATAGACACGTCCATGGCCCTCAATCTATGTAATAATGGGGGCCCAACAATATAAGAGGGTGTCCCCTCCCTTGTCCCCAATCAGTCTCGATGCAAGGATGCCCATGATGGCCTTGCGGAGCACAAGAATGTCTGACTCAATAATGGAGTGGATCCTCACTCCCTTCTTGATCCCATCGATACAACTGCATCCCCATATAGGTGGCCTTTGAACCACAGGATCTCGATCTTGCTGTCTTAGAGAGAGCAGCTGCGCCCGAGGATCGGAACCCCAGTATATGGTAAACATCCTCCAGGGTGATGGTCCACTCACCCCTAACTCCTGGCAATCGGAAGGTGTTCGATCCGCATCCCAGTATGAAAATAAGTCACATAGTATGTGACTAGCGGTGTCAACGTGAGGGACCTGTGCAATCCTCCAAATGCCAGCCCTCTGAAGAGTATCTCTCTGCTCTGCATGGGAGAGTGCCTCTAACACTACTGGGAGCCAATCACACTCCCTCTCTCGGCTCCATCTAATATACTCCTCCTTCTTATGCATACACCCAAAAACACAAAAAAAGGAGTAAGTTAGTACAAAATCAATTGGAAAAACTATTAAAAACATGTAAAAATGCTAAAAATGCAAAAATAAATAAAAGAAAGCATTGTTTTGGCTTTCATCATGAACCCGCCACCTGTGCGAGAGTGGCGGTTCCGTAACCACCACCTTCTAAGGTGGCGGTCCCATAAGCCACCGCCCACGGGGCGGTGGCGGTCTATCCCAAAAACAAGCGGTCGAATACCCTAAAAATGCCTAAAAACAAGCAAATACACCATTTTAACTAAAAAAAAACCTACCCTATGGGCGCCCCCTAGAGACACATTTAAAACTAGTATTTTCAAAAATACCCCCAGAGACAAAGATTTCATCATTTCCACATTTTAGGTTTAAAAACAATAAATTGAGAAGAACTAACCTGAGACTTTGCGGGTCGATGTTCCACTCTCGGAGGCATGATCACTATCTCACCATGAACATTTTGACTATACTCTCGTCATGAAAACCATCACCGTGGGTCCCAGAGCTCAAAAACTATCAAATCAATCCATGTAAATGAATAGTAAAATGAGTTCATTTTATATATATAGCTTTCTAAAATTGATTTTGAATGTCTTTCGCAGGGTTCGGAGTGTCGACGGAGGTAAGTTCTAAACCCCACGTAGATGGTAAGTCCTCATTTCATATCAATTTTGTTTTATTTCTCAATTTATTTTATCTATCTGCACTTGAGTCCCCTTTTTCATTTTTGCCAGATAGCGGGATTTGGATGGTGACTTTCCAACACACGGGCGTGTCAGGTATAACTCCTAACTCCCCATTTTGGGACCGCCATACTCGGATCCACCATTTTACGCCTCTTCATGGCTAAGATGCTTCTCGAGGGGGCAATATGTACGTACCCAAAATTGTAGAGTCTTTGCCGAAGCGATGTTACACATACCCCAATGATGATACAGGTCTCCTTGCAAGGTGTTGGAATCCAGAAAAGCTCGCCAAGTATACGTTTGTATCCCGCATGCCCCGCTCGGCCTCCGCATGCTTTGTTTTTCCCTTTGCCCCCTTTTTTTCTTGCATTTTTGTCTTCAGTGATGAAACCGCCACCACCCTACCTAGGTGGCGGTCCCGTGACCACCCCCCAGGACAAGGTGCGGTCTCGTAACCGCCCTACATAGGTGGCGGTGGTCTGTACGCATTTTCTAGATTCTTCGACGATCGCATCAAACGTAAATCTTCAATTTACATGCTTTCTTCAACCACTTTGGCTTGCATTAATGTTTTTGGTTCCCTGGTAATAGTGTTTTCCTTTGTTTATAGTAAAAGAGTTCAATTGGGAGTTACCCTCTGGTAAATGCATTGGTTATAAATAGCCAACTTGTTTTCAAACAAATGGCCCCTCACCTTCTCAATTCTCTTATTCAGTCTTTGAATTTCTTGCTTAGAATTCTACTAGCTTCATGTTTTGCATCAATTATTAGTTTTCCTTTGTTGTTTAGAAGTCATTCAATCTTCTTGTTTTAGTCTTGTTCCATTGTTGCTCCATACAATCAGTTTAGCATAGAATAGCTTCATTTCTAGATTAGAATCCATTAAAGTTGTAGGTTTTGTTTTGTCACAAGGATAGATTCTAAAACTCTCGGTACACTTGTGTTGTATTCCCATAATAAATCCCACTAGGAATTGCATAGTCAAGCTCTGTTCACTTGCGTTATCCCTCTCCTACTCGCATTGTATTTGGTCTATATCCAAAAATTTGCCATTGTTTGAATACCATCTTTATTGATCTATCATATACACACCTTTTTTTGGATTCACGAGACATGAAGGAATGAGGAGATCACTGCTGAGGGGATGAAATCACACACAACTAGATTTACCTTTATTTGTAAATGCCGAGTTTGAGCTATCAAAGTTCTAGAATTCAACATATCAAATAGAGTAGTGAATTATTTTATTTTAGTTAAAATTTCACTCTCGATATCACCGGGGAAGTTGTGGGGATTGATAGTTTTTGAGAAACTGTGATTCATTCCTCACTTATGAGGTAGGATCGAGAGTCTTTCAATTTAAAATAATTAGTTGCTTAGATATTTAGGATAAAATCACAACTACACAGGAAAATAGCCACACCAGGCTACTTTGTTTGTTTTAAATTTTGTTACTAGATTAGTTGTTCATTTTCTAAATATACTAGAATAGTTGCTCTTTAATTTCATTAAAATACGTCATCATTGAAAATACAAAAATAGAAGAATGCTTGCATAGTGTAAATACTTCTTTTGTAATCAGTTTATTAATTTTAGTTAAAAGTTGAATCATTTTGTATGACAATCATAGGACCTAGAGAGCCTAGAGAATATATATTTGAACCCATAGTGCCTCAACCAAATCTACCCAACATTAGCTGATATAGATCAAGACCTTAGGATACAGGTCTTTTTGAGCAAGACAAACCTACAAAATTAGTGAACAACTGAGAGGGTTAAATATCGAAGATGACAAAGCTTACACATTTTGGTCAAATCATCCTAACTATAGACTACCTTGATAAAATATCCGAATGACTGTACAAGGATTGAAAGAGAACAAGCATTTGGTTGTGATCCTTTAGTTCCATAACCTGACATAGGAGACCTCCTCATTGACATAGATACTAGCTTACGCATTCAAGTTGCAGAACACCTGTAAGGTATTACGAGAAAATCATACAACTTCTAGTTCTAAACATAGAGTTTGAAAAGGCATATGATTACTGGATAGTTGGAAGAAGGGATTGATTCTTCACATGACCATAATAGGTCCACAACAACCACGAACTCACGGTTGTGATCCCCAAGTCCCACAACCCAACGGGCCTACAAATCAATTAAGTATTGACACCGGCTTACGAACGTTGGTATTTAGATCCTCACCACTCCCAGATATCATCACGTAGTTCTCCGTATTAAATATAGAAGCCAATCAATCTAATATTTTCTGGGCTAGACAAGAAAACCACCCATAGTTCACTGCAAATCCACTAAACCTCCTATCACCATTTTCATGACCTTATGCGGAGATATATATCTGAAGCTCCCACAGTCACTTCCACGTATCCAACAACCAAGAAATAGGATCTCGGCAGAGCTCGACATTGATTGGAGCCTCGAACAACCATTATATCCGAATGAACCATTACACCAATTTAGGTTAGGAGGCCTTCTTCTTCCTTAGATTCACAGATTCCATTATTACGTATTGAGGATATAAGATTACCGATTAGCTTATGCGTATCCATTCATATTCAACATTCACCATTGCGGTGTCTCGGCATAACCTCAAGAGGTCTAGGCATCGACCTCGGGAGGTCGGAAACAAATAGTACTCTTTCTCGAGGAAGAGGTACTTGTAGATTCTATGATAAATTTTGGAGCACCGAGGAGCATAGTTTTAGATCGGGGCCACAATTCATATCTAATATGATCCAAGCTTTCACAAGGTATTACCAAATAAATTATAGGAAGTCATCTCCTTACCACCCACAATCAAGTGGACAAGCTAAAGTAATAAACAGAGAATTGGAGAAAATCCTTACCAAAACAATTGAAGTGGGAGAAAACATGTAGGTAAATAGACTACACGAAGATGTATGGGCTTATAATATAACTTGAAAACTACAACAGGTTTTTGCCATATGAATTAGTCTATGGGAAAAATCCTTGTTACCTATAAAGTTTAAACTTCATACATTGAGGGCAGTAGTTAAGGAGGGAATTGAGTTGGATGCGGCTTAAAAATAAGGTATCCTTCAACTCAATGAGTTGGATGAATTAAGGATGGAAGCACTTCAGCAGATAGAGATAATTCAAGAGCAAAGGAAGCAATGACATGACACACATATTAAGAAAATGCCATTCAAAGTAGGATACTAGGCATTGATGTTCAATTCTAAGTACCAACAATTCAAGGGAAAATTGAGAACCAAATGGTTGGGACCCTATCAGATTGAGTAGATATTTGACAATGGTTCTATTTAGTTACTTCCCATTGATGGCGGTAGAAGAACACTCTTGGTCAATGGGCATAGGTTGAAACTCTATAGGAAGCCTCCCACTAAGGATGAATTCTTGAGGAAGATTGAAGCAGACAAATAATTTGATCATATGGAAGAACCCAGTTCTTCCAAAATGATCAAATAACCAGATGATAGATCCAAAATAAAGGGAAGAAGATGAAAACCAACAAATGGCATTTTCTTCCCCAAATATATATATATATATATATATATATATATATATAAAAAAAAAAAATCTCTCAAAGGTCAATTGAAAACTAGCAAATGGTGGTTGACCTCTTCTTTTGGCTAGTTCAAATAAAAGGGAATTATTTTGAATTCTAGCTATCTTATCTAATCATGTTTTGTTCCACTTGTAGGAATGATGAGTCATCATAGCAAAAATACTACATCATCAAGGACGGTAATTATATCTTTTAACCTATTTAGGGTTAAATTAAATGTTTGCATGTGTGATTTGACTTAATTTAAAAGTAGGTATGATGATTCATCTATTTATACATTATGATTACAAGTGTGTAATCATGGAGATGATTTGGATGGAATAAGTGGTGGCATGGTTATCATTAGTAATAATTATTACAAAATCAAGTGAAATAAGTTACAGAGATATTTTGAGGGAGGAGCAGCAAATCAATCGTGTATTCCACAAGAAAGAATAGAGGATTACATAGATAAAACCAGAGGTTTCCCAACTAAGAACAAAGGTTCCATGACCCAAACTCGTCAATTCTATAGCTAAGCAAGAGGGCCTGCAACCAATTTGCACAAAATCAAAAGAGACAAAACTTGAGCCAATATGGGGATTAAAAAGAAATCAAAACCAGAGGATGATTCTTAACTGCTCGCAGATGAAGAAGTGGCATCTATCTTTGAGCATGCAAGATGGCTAGAGTTCCTAAAGAAATTTTCAAGGTATAATGACGAATTGGTAAGAGAATTCATCATAAACCTAGAGCAATCCAGGACAAAGGTGAGAAATATATTTATTCCTTTTTCTGTAAATACTGTAAGTAACGTGTCTGGAGTGCCAATTGTGCATGTCCCACAACCTGCCAAAGGGACTTTGAAAGAATTGGTTGAAATCTTACTACAAGAAGGAGAAATTGAACCCCAGTACATCTACAATACAAAGAAAATCATAAAAGGGGTCAGAAGGGCCAATTTTCCCAAACCCTTTGACAGGTAGCATTTTGGATAGTGAAATATTTAACCTGTGATGGTCAATTTGGGTCTGTGGGAAAAGAAGTCCTAAAAATGCTCATATATCTGAAGTATGGAGCCACAAAACTTGAGTACATAATAAACCTTCTAGGGTTTCTTTTTTATTCTATCTAGACCATGGCTCAGAGGTATTCTTGGGGTGTTGGGACAATCAAGCATCATGGTCTAATTCATTTAATATGCCAACACCATTTTTGTCAAAGAAAAATGGAGAAGAAATTTGGGACAAGTTTCTTGGCAAATTCAAGAAAAACCCTAATATTATTAGAAGGACAATTCTAGCCCCATTCTCTCCTTCAACTAATCTAGAAATTGATGCCCCTACAGAAGAACAGAGGGAAATGGAAAGAGAGAATATACCAAAAAGAAGAAGGTTTATGAGAAAGATCAAAACAACAGATCCTTATGTACCTTTGAAGGAAATTCCTTCTTCTGCAGTAGCTTCAGGGGAGCTAATATCTATCTCTCACGGTGATAGTTCACCCATGCAAGAGTAAGAAAGAATAGTAAGAAGAAGCTCTTAAAGGAAATCCCCGCTTTGGGCATGTTGAAAGTCCCAGAGAAGAAATATTCATAAGAGTTCAAGGGAAACCCCAGAGGGAAGGAGTGAGTAGGAAAGGATAGAAAAGGAAGTTGTTGATATTTTGGGCAGCATGGCCATGACTCCTCCTAAGCTAGGCCAAGATGACATGGATAGAGGAGAGGAGAGACTTGAAGAGCAAGATTTTCAATAATTGGCTGAACCATCAGCATTGCCACATGAAGAAGAAAAGGAAAATTTCCTTTGATAGAGGAAGAATGCCCAACTCCTCAAGTAATTTCAGAGGAAGAAGAAAGACATCAAGTTAAACAAGCTTTTTTCTTGTCTAGAGAAGAGCTCATTATTAGAGAAAAGGATGAGGAATTGGATTTCCTCAAAATCAAATTAGAACAAAGGGAAATGCTCATTGGAGAGCTAACAACTTAGCTTGCAGCCAAGACTGAGGAATTATTAGTAACCAAGAAACAACTCGATAAAAAAGAGGAAGAATGTAGACTTCCAAAAAATAGAGTGTTGTGTCGACAATATCTACACTGATGAGTTAACCTATTTTCCACTCAAAAACAAATGCTATGGAATGACACTTGCATAGGGAATTAGAGAATCCAAAACATCAAATGAATAATTGAAGACCAAGATGGAAGAAGAAAAGAAGGAAATAAAAGAATGGGAAGAAATTTTTATAAAGAGGAAGGATATAAATATAAATGTCTTGCAAAAATTCATATGGTCTGTATTATGAGTGAAAAATTGCTTGCCTGCAGGAGGCCCTCTCTTGCATATAGTGTGTTTTTAGAAGAGCAATTCATTTGTTGGCAGCTGTTAAGGATTGCATGTGGGCTTCCACATGAACTAAAAGATGAATCTGAATTCATGGCAGCTTACTCTCTATCCAATCCTGAGCAGAAAAATTTTTTGTGTGAATTTTATCTTTGTAATTTTATGCTAGAGAAAAACACAAGATTTATGATCAATTTGTATGTGGGAGAGAGCTAGCTCAACGTATTTTGTCTCTGTTCTACAAAACTAAATTACATGGAAGGAAAGTGAATCTAAATTTTTATTGAAAGCTATCTCAATAGATCTCTGTATGAGAACTCATTATGGTAAACCTTCTGCCTTCCTCATACATTTTAGAACTCATGCCTTTGATGAGAGATTCAAGACAAATTATCTTGCCATTTTGCAAAAGAGTATTGATGCCTTCACCTCCTATGAGGAGGAAAAGTTTGAAGATATTTATGAAGGATGCTCAAAGAGGTAGGAACTCCTTACTGTATCCTTGAGAAGAAGGGAAGTAATATCCCCTACAAATCTGATCTAGAGTTTAGAAAGGGAAAAATCATTATGCACAATAATTCCATAAGTCAATGAAACCTACGGGAAAATATGGATGGGAATGCGAAAAAGGCCCCCTCTACTTCTCACCCCCATGTCTCCTTGGAAAAATAGAGAACCTCAATATCCTACTGAATTTGAAGAGTGGGAGAGGAAAATAGAAGGAGAGCTAGGTACAGTACATCTAAGTTTAAACATTGGAAAATCCAATTTCAGCCATTTGATATGAGCAATCAAATGGAATGCAAAACATATAACCCCACTTTTGAAGAATGAAGTTTGTAAAGGGACTTACAAATAAGGAAGTTTGGGGAAATGATGAGGCCAGAATATGTCCGATTAATGTATAATATATGATCTCATCTTACTCTCCTTTTTATTAAGTTTGATTGCATTTTGTGACTTTTAGTTGATCTGATATGAGTTAGGATGTAATTTTCTGTCTTTTGATTACTTTTGATTCTAATGTTTAAAAGCTCTAAAATTCCTGACTAATTGTGTGTTGAAATTTAGTTTTATAATAAAGTAGGTCTAATCAGTCAAGGAAATGAAGCAGGTAGTGTTCAATATGTTTTTGGTAGCATCTGTTCCCACGACTTAGTTCCAAAACTTCCAAGCTAGTTTTGGAACTCCATCACATAGTCATCATTTAGTTAGAACTTTTAGACTTAGTTCTAGAACTCCAATATTTAGTTTCAGAATTTTCAGACTTAGTTAGGAACTCCAATATTTATTTGGACTTAGTTCAGTAACTCTCGTGAACTCTAGTATTTTTGGACTCTGCGAATGGTTTTGATCCATTAATGATTTCCTATGGTTCTAGAACTTCTCTAGAGCGATGTAAGAGTTATCTATTCTAACCACATCCAAGTTCGGGAAATGATGAGGATTCCCGATGATCTAGGGAAGTTATCTATTTGAACCACACTCAACATATATTTTGGGCATCAGGAGATACTCGATTGTAAAATGTATATAAAAGTAGACTCAATAGATAGATAGATAATATATAGAATTATGAGATCATAAGAAGAGAAAAATAGACTAAGTACTCAAATCCAGATGTCGAATGTTTTATCAATAAAATATTCATTCCTATTTGAGAGAATTCCGAGTTGTTAATGTTAGGTTTTGGAGCCTGTTTTCATGTGTGAAAGTGTTGAAGACCTGTACACTAAGAGTAATGTACATTTTTTGGGCCTTAAAACATGCCCAATATATCAAGAAACGTGATTTTCTCATATGGGGAAATTTTTTTGACCCATAGGTTTATGGGATGGTTTTGGCCCATGGTTTTGATACCATGGTTTTGTAAAATTGCTTAAGCGTAGTTGTCTATTTATATGGTTTTGTGCATATGGTAGATATAATGTAAAACATTAAAGATGTGTTTTGAATTGTGTGAATTTTGTAGAGTTTGTTGATCATAGCTCCAAAAGATATCGGTATTGTATTGAGAGAGCGGTGGTTGTAATAAAATTTAAGCAAGTGATTCTTGGTGGGCGTAGCCCAAATTGGGTGAACCACATTAAATATTGTATCTTTGTGTTATGTTATTTTATTCTACACTTTTATTTGAGATCTATAATATTTTTGTGCATATTTTTTCTACTGTTATGATTCTGTGAGGGATTATTTAGCATATTTTATCCCTTATTTCCTAACAATTGGTATTAGATCCTAGTTTGGTTTTTTGAAGTGTTGAATCACAGGGAAAGTTTTATCTTGAGTGGGAGCTATGGAAGATGATGGAAGATCTAGGGTTGATAAATTCAACGGGAAGAATTTTAAGTCTTTGGAAGATGCAGATGGAAGATTACCTTTATCAGAAGGATCTTTATACTCCACTATCTGAGAAGGTGAAAAACCCTCGAGCATGAAAAATGCGGAATGGGATTTCTTTGGATAGGAAGGCACTTGGGACAATCTGTTTGTGTCTTGCATCTTTGGTATTATTTAATGTTTCAAAGGAAAATACTACAAAAGAATTGATGGATGCATTAGGGAAGTTGTATGAAAAACCCTTTGCCTCTAATAAGATATTTTTAATGAAAAATTTGTTTAATATGAAGATGTCTGAGAATGGTTCAGTAGCAGATCATTTAAATGATTTTAATATGGTTGTAAATATGCTAGCTTTAGTTACAATAGAATTTGATGAAGAAGTTAGGGCTTTATTAGTTTTGTGCTCTTTACCTGAGAGTTGGAATAGCTTGGTAATGGCGGTAAGCAACTTGGTTCCAACTAATTCAAAGTTGAAGTTTGAGGATGTTGTAGGGGTGATTCTAAGCGAGGAAATGCGAAGAAAAAGCTCTGGGGAATCTTCTACTTCAGGGAATGCTTTGACAGTGGAAACTAGAGGGAGACAGAAGAATAGAGGAAGCTGTGGAAAATCAAAGGATCGAGCAAGGTCAAAATCCAAAAGCAAGATAGTATGTTGGCAATTGTGGAAAAGTCTGGGCATCTAAAGAAGGATTGTTGGGAGCTTTGGGATAAGAAGAAACAATAGGAAGAAAACAAGGAGGTAAATGTGGCAATGGGTAATGTATGTCAGGATGCTTTGATTCTTTCTTTGCATAATATTATTGAATCTTGGGTTTTAGATTGGGGCTTCTTTCCATTCTACTCCACATAGGCATTATTTTGTTGATTATGTTCAAGGAGATTTTGGGCATGTTTTTCTTGGTGATGATGAGCCTTACATCATAGTTGGAAAATTTTATGTTCGGGTTAAGATGCAGAATGGGAATACTTGGCTATTGAAGGATGTCAGACATGTGCCTACATTAAGACAAAATTTGATATCGGCGGGGGCAATTGGGAAGTGATGGTTGTATTGTGATATTTATAGTGGACTCTTGGAAGGTTACCAAGGGTGCTCTTGTGGTGGCAAGAGGTAAGAAGGTTGGAACCTTGTATTTAACCACTTATAGCACTAATGTTTGTAATCTTGTGGCTTCAAAAGTAGATACAACATTGTGGCACTATAGGCTCGGTCATATGAGCCATAAAGGCATGGAGATCATAAAGAAGGATTTTTGGATATACAGAAACAAGTTTGGAGTTCTATGAGGACTGCATATATGGGAAACAAAAGTGAGTAAGGTTTCTCAAGGTTAGACCTACAAAGAAAGAGAGTAAGTTAGAGTTGGTGCATTCTGATGTGTGGGGGCTGGCTCAGGTATCATCTCTTGGGGGTTTAAGTTATTATGTTACTTTTATTAATGATACAACAAGGAAAGTTTGGGTTTATTGTATTAGAAACAAATCTGATGTATTTGACACTTTTGTTAAATGGAAAGCCTTGGTAGAGAATGAAACAGGTCTTAAGATAAAATGTCTCAGGTCAGATAATGGAGGGGAGTATTGCAGCAATGAATTTGATGATTATTGTTCTAAGAATGGAATTCGTAGGCAAAAGATGGTTCTAGGAACTCCATGCAGTAGAATGGGGTGTTAGAAAGGATGAATAGAACAATAATGGAACATGCTAGGAGCATGAGGTTACATGCAGGATTACCTCTTTCTTTTTGGGTAGAAGCGGTGAGCACAGTTGTGTACTTGATAAACAGAGGACCCTCAAGTGCCTTGGATGGAGGCATACCTAAGGAGGCTTGGTATGGTAAGAAAGTTGATTATTCATTTCTTAGAGTCTTTGGATGTGAGGTGTTTGTCCATATAGACAAGGATGATAGGACCAAGTTAGAGGCTAAATCAGAAAAATGTACTTTCATTGGTTATGGTGGTGATGAATTTGGATATAAATGTTGGAGTATTAAGGACAAGAAAATCATTTGATCTAGGGATGTGGTCTTTAATGAGAAAGTCATGTATAAGCAGCAGTTGTAGGAAAACAAGGAAGAATCCAAGAAAGAATATGCAGTGGTAGAGGATCTTCCGGATGGGAAAGTGACACATGAATCAGTTCAGAACCCCTCAACAGGAACCCCAAACTCCTATATTGAGGAGGTCTTCTAGGGTAAGAAGAGAACCTGAACGTTTTTCTCCTTCTCTTTATTATTTATTACTCACTGATAGTGGAGAGCCAGAGAGATTTGATGAAGCAATGCAGGTAGATGCTAGGAAGAAGTGGGAGTAAGCCATGGATGAGGAGCATTAGGCTCTCATGGAGAACTAGACATGGGATTTGGTGAAGCTACTGAAAAAAAAGAGCATTACAGAACAAGTGGGTGTTTAGAGTCAAAGAGAAGAAGGAGGCAAGAAAAGATACAAGGTCCGGTTGGTGGTCAAGGGGTTTACATAGAAAAAAGGTATAGATTTTGATGAGATTTTTTTCTCTGTAGTAAAAATGACTTCTATTAGAACTGTTCTAGGAATAGTTGCAGTAGAAGACTTGCACTTAGAACAACTTGATGTAAAGATTGCATTTCTCCATGGTGATTTGGAGGAGGAACTATATATGTAACAACGAGATGGCTATGAGGTTAAAGGTAAAGAGGAGATGGTGTGCAAAGCGAAGAAGAGCTTGTATGGCTTGAAACAAGCTCCACATCAATGGTATAAGAAATTTGATAGCTTCATGATGGAGCAAGGTTATATTAGATGTCATTTTGACCATTGTGTGTATACAAAGAAATTTGAGGATGGCAGTTATATTATCCTTTGTTTGTATGTGGATGACATGTTGGTTGCAGGTAAAAACATGTAGAAATAAAAGTACTCAAGAAGCAGCTAAGTGAATCCTTTGTTATGAAGGATTTGGGGGCAGCCAAACAAATCCTTGGTATGAGGATATCTCGGGATAGGAAGGAATGGAAGCTGAATTTATCTCAGGAAGAGTACATTAAGAAAGTCTTGGAGAGGTTTAATATGCAGGATGTTAAACCGGTTGGGACTCCTTTGGCAGGCCATTTCAAGTTATCAAAGGAGCAGTGTCCCAAGACAAAGTAAGAGAGAAACCAGATGTCCAAGGTACCTTACTCATCAGTGATTGGTAGTTTGATGTATGCCATGGTGTGCACTAGGCCTGATATTTCCCATGCAGTGGGAGTGGTGAGTATATTTATGAGTGATCAGGTAGAGATCATTGGTAGGTAATAAAGTGGATCCTTTGGTATTTGAGAGGGACCATGGGGATAGTTTTGTGCTACAGTGGATTAGACACCACTTTGTGTGGTTATGTAGATTCAGATATGGCTAGAGATGTAGACAATAGGAGGAGCATGACAAGTTATGTTTACATTGTAGGTGGGACAATAGTGAGTTGGATTTCACGACTATAGAAGTTGGTGGCTTTGTCAACCACGAGAGGTGAGTATGTTGTTGCCCGTGAGTAAGCAAAGAAATGATTTGGTTACAACAATTGCTTGAGGAGTTGGGGCATAAGCAGGAGGAAGGAAAGTTGCATAGTGATAGTTAGAGTGTTATACACCTAGCTAAGAACTCTACTTTCCACTCTAAGATGAAGCATATACAATTAAGGTACCATTTCATTAGGATAGACTTTGGAGGAAGAGAAGTTGAAGCTGGAGAAGATTCATACCAGTTAGAATCCTGTAGACATGATGACAAGGTGGTCACAAGGGAAAAATTGAAGTTGTGTTTAGCTTTGGTTGGTCTTCATGGAAACTAGTGAAGGGTTGAGAAGCTTGCTCAGAGGAAAACTAGTCTCCAAGTGGGAGATTGTTAGGTTGTGGAGCCTATTTTCATGTGTGAAAGTGTTGAAAGATTGTACACTAAATAAAGTATAGTATCTCGGGGATTTGGGAGTCTTGTACATTTTTTTGGGGCCTTAAAACGTGTACCCGATATATATCGGAAACGTGATTTTCTCATATGGGTGGGTTTTTTGACCCATAGGTTTATGGGACGGTTTTGGCCCATGGTTTTGATACCCATGGTTTTGTAAAATTTCTTAAGTAGTTGTCTATTTATATGGTTTTGTTCATATGCTAGATATAATGTAAAACATTGCAGATGTGTTTTGAATTGATTGTGAATTTTGTAGAGTTTGTTGAGCATAGCTCCAAATAGATCTAGGTATTGTATTGAGAGAGTGGTGGCTTGTAATAAAATATGAGCAAGTGATTCTTGGTGGACATAGCCCAAATTGGGTGAACCATGTTAAATCTCTTTATGTTTGTTATTTTATTCTACACTTTTATTTGAGATCTGTAATATTTTTAGCATATTAGTTTCTACTGTTGTGATTATGTGAAGGATTTTTCCACATATTTTATCCCTTATTTCCTAACAGTTAAATCTGATTCGAGGAGGAGCAAGGGCCCACTCCCCAAGGACTAGGATATTCATTTATTTAGTATTTATATTTCTTCAGCAAAAATCTTAGATCTCATTAATTATGTATTATTTTAATTCTTCCGGTTAAACTAGTTGTATACTTGTTCCCGCAGGTGTTTAGATAGATTCTTATATTTCTTGCAATTTTTTTCAAGCATTCTAAATTGAGTGTGTTTAATTCCAAAAGAAAGTGTGTTTACTTTCAAAAGCAAGTGTGTTTATTTCCAAGAGCAAGTGTGTTTGTTTCCATTCTGCACAGTGTGTTTCCTTTCAGCAAAGCTTTCAGCGTGTTTACTTTTAGCAAGTTTTCATAGTATGATTTAAATAAGGTTTTACTAAGAAGTCCTTAAGACATTGAAAAGATCCCCCAAAAAATAAAAAAATAACTACAATCAACTACTAGATCGATAAGATTACTCTTGTTGCATATAGCTTTAGACACACTCCTGGTTTGATATGACATCAACAAGAAGTTGTTTAAATGAAGGGAATAATGACACCCATGACATACTACTGTTCATATGATTCCTAAGTGATAAAACTAGTAATTGACATATTATCTTTGGCCTCATTTTTGTATTTTTGGTTTCCTTTTTGGTTATACACACCCCACAACCAAGTTAGATCTTCATTGATTTATATTTATAGATTTTGGACACTAGCACCTAGTGAGGATGTCAGTGTTCGAAACCCTCCTCCCCCTTGGGCCCCTGACCTTTTTATATCGTGTTCGCCCCTTTTGGGCATCTTTTATCTTTTGGGAATATTTTTTTCTTATGGGTCATCCTTTTAGTTGTCAATTACACAATTCAAACAAGGGAACAATATAAATACGAAGCTATATGACCATAATAAAGGACCAAGCTCTAAGCATGCATTATCACCACCTAAGGTTGCATCCAAAATCATTATAAGAGTGTCAAAGCATCCATTTAGAACTCACTCAAGGGACAAGTGACAACATTTTCTGCATAGACTTCATATGAGGGGAAGTTCATTTTGACATCCACACATCCATCTACATTTCTTCATCTATATATTTCTCTCTATCAATTGCATATTGTGCAAGAGATTCCTAGGGCATCATTCTTATAAAAACACACAAGAATTACACAAAGTCTGAAATGCAATGCAAAACTCGGTCACAAGTTCACTCTATCGGGTGACCACCGGGGTTATTCGATTCCTGTTTACATATTTTACTTTTTAGGATTTTATGTGTTTTGGGGATTTGTAGGAGATCATTTATTTTGCAAGTTATAGGAAAATTCTATGGATATAGTGCGACATACGGGAAATCAAGCTGTGAACATTATCGAAATTGGTGTGACACATGAAAAATCATATTCATACCCTTTTTGACCACAAGAACCTGAAGATCTCTGGTGCCTGGCACCCTCGCTCTAACCTAGGTGCTCTATTCCATCTTGTTTTGGAAGTTCCACAATTTTATGGGTTTTTTCGCAATAGTCTAGCCTCTTGTTTCATCACTTTTCCAAATCAGCATACCTCGAATCAAGTGTGAAATCAATTAAGTCTCTTACTCCCTCTCTTACACTTAGGGTTTCAATTTCCATTTTCTTATTGCTTGTGTCAAAAATATGTTCCTTGGCATTTTATTTATCAGTTGTGACTCTACAATATCTAGGGTTTAACAACATAAATCTATTTTTTGTTAAATCGGGCACGTATACAAGAAGATCGTGAAGAGTTCCTTCTTACATGGATATTTACTAGGGGAAATATACATGAAGAAACATATTGTATTATTTCATGACTTTTCTCTTGTTTATAGAGTCTAAAGGTCTCTCTACGGTCTTAAATAGGCCCCTCCGGCTTGGCATGAGAAGATGAATTATTTTATTATATCTAGTGTTTTTGTTCATTGTTACTTTGATCCTATAGTATATCTCCAACATGTTGGTGAGGATATTGTGATACTTGTCTTGTATGTTGATGATCTGCTACTTATTGGTAGCTCTTCTTCCCACATTCAAACTATTCAAAGGGCTCTTTCCACGTAGTTTAACATGACAGAAATTAAGGTATTGCATTATTTCCTTGGTTTTTATATATTTCTAAAAAAATTAGGGATTCATTTGAGTCAACAAAAGTACACCCATGATCTTCTTCAGAATTTTGAAATGGATGATTACAAGTCAATTCCATCTCCTTTCCAGTTTGGGGTTACTCTTACTTCCACATGGACCACTCCACTTTGTGATCCTACATTGTATAGCCGGTGTTGGAAGTGTCATGTACTAGAACCATACTAGATGTGATATTTCATTTGTAGTAGGGATTATATCTCAGTTTTCACATTCTCCTCATATCAGTCAATAACAAGATACACAAAGGATTTTGTGCTATTTGTATGGTACTTCCCACTTTCAACTACACTACACAAGTATTTCTCCGAGTTGGTTGGATATACGGATTCAGATTGGGCATGCTTTATTGATGACAAGTGTTCCACTTCTATGTAAATTTTTTGTCTTGTTTATTCTTCGGTGTCTTGGGTGTGAAAAAAGAAATAGGATATTGAAATTTCATCTTCCGAGGTAGAGTGCAAGGTAGTAGTTACAACGAGTCAACAGATTATTTGGCTTTAACGGTTATTGTGACAGAGTTTGGATTCCCATGGGATTCACTTGACAATAATTGTTTGTGACAACCAAATTGTAATTCACATTTTCGTAACCCCATTGAGCACCAATGAACCAAGCATATTGAGATTCACATATAATTCATTCGATAGCACATTAAATATGGATTTCTTTGCTTGGAGTACATTCTGAATCAACAACATGTTTCCTACATCTTTACAAATCCTTTTACATCACCTCACTAACTTGAGTTATGTGGCATGCTTGGGGTTTTGGAATTTGTTCTTGGGGGTGTTCATGAGAACATCTTCCTTCTTCTTCTTTCTCTTTCCTTCTAGTATGATTCTTTCCTACTTTTGGTTTGAGATTTATTTATTGATATATTTTACATGAGTACCTAGCGGACCTTTTGTTGGGACTTATAATTTAGATATGTCTCTTTTATTTTGGGCCCTAGCTTCACTTGAGGGGGATGTTAGAGTAGGTTGTTTACCTTATATCATGTTCACCTAGGTAATTTATTTACCTTCTCTTTTATTTATCCTCACCCACTTATGTGTGGATATTTATTTTATCTTATTTAGATATTAGGAGGATATTATCTAGTTGTTAGGTTGGTATTCATTTCCTATATAAGCAAGGCCCCTTCTCATTGTATAACATCGAGTTTCATAATAATATATGATATTGTTATTCATTTGTTTGCAAACATTTTTGTAAAGTTTTTCTAGTGAATTACTTTCAGACTTGTTGAGTGTGATGTTTTATTAGAATCTAAGTTCTCTGTGGTTTGGAACGAATCTGTTTATCATTACTTTTATTCAATTGATGGGCATGTGTTGAATAATCAATATGTTAGAGAAGAAGTGAATAATATATTTGTTTCTAGGTTAAACATGTATTTATAAGGTTGTTCCTTTGTTATTACTTTAAAAAACATAACGTGGAAGTGTATTTATAATGATTTATTTATTTTTTTACAACTTGTTTGCAAGTTTTCACTACTCAAATCTTGTGTGTGTCTTCATTTTATTTACTTTCTATATTTCCTTATACTTTTGTAATTTACTAAAGTAATGTATATTAAAAACATGTCATGCCAACTTAGATTCTAACATCCCAAATATTTTAAATTATTATTAAACTCTTTCGAGTTCTAACATGGTAGTGTAATCTTATATACATTCCGAGTTATGTATAGGTTTCGTACTTGAAAATGAGAGGAAATTGGAAAACCAATAGAGAATAAGTGTCCCTTGAAAGGAGGCTATATAACTAAAATAGAATAATAAATTGATTGTTTGTAAATATTATAAAATGCTAAACCTAACATTTCATTTTTACAGGAAATTAGATTCATTCAAATTTGTTACAAGAATGTTTATTTCTAATATAAATAAATAAATAAAAATATTTTATGAAGGAGAATCTGGTGGTACTTTGAGTGAAAATATAATTTGGAGAAAACTAAGGGCCATGAAGTTCATCTAGAAGCTCGTCGATCACTTCAATAGGAAACTTTTATCTTGATAGTGATCTTTTTGAGTTCTCTAAAATCAAGCAAAGACGTCACAAGCCATCATCTTTTCAGAAAATTAAAAATTAGGAGGAATATGAGATGGTGCTAGGAAAAATGACTCCCACCTTGAGAAGTTCCTGGGATATCTTTTCAAGTTCTATCTTTTGTAAAAAGGATACCTGTATGGCCAAATCTTAGGAGGAGCACCTCCGAGAGGATCTCGAATACGATGATATTTTGGGTGTGAAGGTGGTAATCCATTTAGTTCAACAAATATAGGAGCATGTTTGTTTAAAATATCTTTTGAATCCACAGGGCATTGGAAGGAGGAGATGGATTTAGTTTGATAGAAATAAACTAAGTAATGATCCCATGTGATCCTTTCTTTAGAATATTTTCTATACGATGGGAACTAATAATACTACTAGAGCTTGGAAAAAGACCTTTTAAGGTATTTTTTCTCCCATTTTTTATATAATTGCATCCATAGTTTAAAGAAATCCCATAGGATGGGTCCAAGTGTGTGCAACCATTTAGCTCTCAAAATGACATCGCATCCACCCATGGGGAGAAAAAACATATCATAGAAAAGATTATATTCTCCCATCATAATACGAACATTACAAAATTTTCCCTTATAAGGCAATGTACCACTATTAGTAATCATAAAGTTAAAGCTAAAATAAGGGTAAACAAAAAAACCTTCTTGTTTGGCCAACCTTAGATCAATAAAGTTATGTGTGCTACTGAATCAATTAAGATGGTTAGAGGAATATTTTTGAAATACCCTTTTACCCTCATGGTTTGAGGGGTGGTGACTCCTACTAGGGTGTGAAGTGAAATCTCTGGTTACGAATATTGAGGATGGGTTTCATCGATGGCAAACCTTCTTCTTTGAGTTCCTTGAAATTTTCATAGTTATATGATTTAGGGGCTAATTCAACATCTAGGAGGTACAATTTTTTTTCCACACATCGATTCCCTCTAGTGAATTTATCATCACAATTGTAGCATAATAATTTATCCTCGCACTCTACATTTTACTTCTATAAGATGCTTGATTGGGGATGACTTTGGGGATGCACCACAGGAGCATGTTGAGTGACCTGGATTTTTGAATGAAGGGAAATCCGAAGGTTGGCGTTGTGTTGTGATTTTATCCTCTACCAATTTGGCCAAGCCCAATACTTCCATCATGGAATTGGGTTTAAACATTTTGAATTTTGAGCATATTTCCTCCTTGAGGCCACTAATGAAACAAATATTGAAAAAATCATCTAACAAGCCTTCTATGTGATTGGCCAATCTCTTATATTCCATTTGGTAGTCACAGACTAAGTCTATTTTTAGGAGTTTAGTGAGTTCACCTTTGAAGTCATCATAAGCACTCAAGACAAACTGCTCTAGAATGAAATATGTGAACCACTGAAAGTATGGTTCATCATGATCTTATAAATACCAATGATACCATTGAAGGGCCTCTTGTTCCAAGTGAAAAGAAGCAATGGAGGCCTTTTTCACATTGTAGGTATTATGGAAAATGAAGATTGTTCTACCCTGTATATCCATCTAGTTTGGTTTTTCCCATTAAAGAAATCAAACTCTAGCTTAGGGCCATGTGAAATATTTGGTGCAAAGAAATTGTGGTCTGAAGTGAACTCACTATGAAGTTTCTTAGTGAGGACGACATTCTGTTGATTCAATCCTTACATCATTTGTGTGAGTTCAGATAGTTGTTCCTTCAAGGAAGTGATTTCTTCCTCCATGTTTTTTGCATCGATATAGGTGACAACCATAATTGTTTTATTAATGGATATAAAAATGTGTTTTAAGACACAATCAATAATGGAAAATTTTAATGTGAGCTCAAGCGGAAGTGGTAAATGGACTTTACTAGGTTTTGACACATATTAGGATTGGCGAATGTAGAGGAATTTTCAAAATTAGAATGCAAAAATTGGGAAATTTTTCTAAAAGGGACAAAGGAACATAAAATAGAGAGGAGCACTATGGAAAAGTTTCAAATAAATTGGAGAAAAAATAAATTGGAAAGGTTATGGTAGAAATAGAAAAAATAAGAAAAAGAGATTTCAAGCTAATAGAAGTGGAATTTGGATATGGACCCTCAAGGAAAGAAACATGTAGAATGGAATTTCAAGTCTTCCCATAAATTTTGAGTTTAAATGGATCTATAAAATAAATGTGAAGTGTAGAAACTAGGAAAAGGAGGTAGATCCTAAGGGTGACCAATGCGTAGTAGTGTGTTATTGGAGATTTTGTTTATTGATGTGAGCTACTTCTTGTTGCTTGTAAGGAAAGACCTACAAAATAATATCAAGGGTAGTCAAAGTATCATATGTGAAAGATCGGAAAAACGTATGTAATGTAAGTAAAAATGTGTATAAAGTAGTAGCTAAGGAAAGAGTGCACCTGATGTATGAGAGAATATAGGATAGAAAATTGTCTTTTTGTCTTGGAGATGTTGTCGATGGGGTTGGGAGTGATCTATGCCAGCCAAGAATGTGTCGAGCCATGGATTTGAGAATCCCGCCACTAAGGTTGAGATTTTTGGGTCATCTCATGCCAAGGATGAGTTTTTTTGGCGATCTCATGCCAAGAGAAGAGTTTTGGGGAGAGGTATATTTTTCTCTCCTTCCATGACACTTCTCAAATAATAAGTTCCACTGCAAATTGGCACATCCCAATTTGTTACCAAATTTGTAACCAAATTATAAATGAATTGTAACCGAGTGGTAACCAATTTGACTAAATTTTATGGCGAAGACAAGTGTCTAATGTTGTAGATCCATCACGTAACTTGCTAGAAAGCGTGTTGAACTGAAAAACTATCTTTTTTTCCCCTAGGATACAAGCGCTTAGCTGGGACATAAGCACACATTGTTCCTATATGTTATTGGGTGCTAGTGTCTCGCTCTGTGTTTTTGCCATAATCATATTCTCGGACCAATCATGGATTGTGTTATTTTGGTAAATTATGTAATGTGTTGTTCTGCTCGGGATCTCTATGTTGATGGAAGGATGATTTGTTCACCCAATAGTTTCCCCCTCATTTAGGGTGTGTTTGACGAATGTAGGAGGATATGTCCCAAACGAGAGGAGAAGAGAGTGATATATATATATATATATATATATATATATACTTGATACTTGTATGGGGTAGGGGATGTGCATGGTAGAAACCAAGGCACATGTAAACAATATAGGCTAGAAACATGTGTTAGTGTAAAAGAGATAACATGCAATAGAATATAATGTATCAAACAACTATGAAGATAAGAGGGACCATGAAAAGTGGGTTTCATACATGGGACATTACTCACAATGTCACAAGATAATTAGGTCAAAATTTTCCATAAGCAAACAATGATCATACATGACATAGGGCATAGCCCGCAAACAATAACAAACAATAGTCAAAAAGAAATAAGAGACAACCATGGTTATATAGAATCTGAAAGGAACATTCTACACATGAAGTACCTATTAACATGTTAGAATGATAATTAGTATGTTAAAGCATGTATAGATCAGTGAAAAGTAAGTGATAGTAATGAAAAGTAGTAAATATTATAACTATAGGACCTGTGATGTGGAGTAGGAGAATAGTAAAGGTAGAATCCCCAAGAGCCTCGGTGGGACTAGTAAAGAATGGTGTCGAGCATCATGCATTATGTAATAATTTGTAAAGGTCTTGTATTCACCTCAAGATTCCATGTGAACGCATATGTGTGTATAGAAATAGATAATGAAATACTAAGAATCTAGCTAACATAGGAAATAAATTGCAACATGTAAGTATTATAAGATAACAAGAGTAAATACAACTAATATAGGTATATGATTTAATAGAAAATAATATTTAATCTAATTAAAAAGTGAATATTCTAATAAATAATATATGAATGCTAAAATAAAGTAATGACACAAGAAAACAAGCATATAATGTGAAAACCCTAAGCAAGAGAGGGAGATAGTAAGAGTTAGTTGATATATGCGCGATGTGGAGGTGATCTAAGAAGTGTAACGTATAGAAAAAAATATGAAAAGCATCGTAAATAATCACCGTGTAAATTCTTAAACTCATGAACACGGTCGAATAAGGGTGCCCAATGTAGGGAAGAGGTGTTTGGGCATTGGTGACTAGATCTGGGCACTCATGTCTATGTAGGATCTCATGATTGTATTTCTTTTGTGTCGTAAGGGTTTTGTTTGTGTCCTAATATACACTCCATGATCACCAAAGGTACCTATAACCTGTAAGAATTAAGTTCACCTACACATACCAACAAACCACATAAAAGCTAAACACGAAAATACAAAATGGGGAGTGGATGACCCAGGTGGTCATGTGAAGAGTGAACTTACGACCAAACCTTTGCACTACATATCGGAATCTATGTAGTTCTTGTGTGTGTGTGTGTGTGTAGAAATGATTCCCTAGGATGACCTTGTGCAGTAAAGTTGCACTTGATAGCGGGATATATCTATTGAATGATGCAAATGTGTGGGATGGAATAGAATAAACTTCCTCTTCCTATGATGTGTATGACGAAGTATGCAACCCTTGTCCCTTGAATGGATGCTAGATGGATTCCTTTGAAGTGATTTTTTTCCTTAATATGAAATCTTAGGTGATAATAGTAATTTGTATTTCTTGGTCCTTATTTTTGAGAAGTAAATAAGTATATATATATATATATATGATTCCCTTGTTTGAATTTCATAATTGACAACTAGAATTTGACCCATAAGTGAAAAATATGCCCAAAAGATAAAAGAGACCCAAAAAGAGTGAGTAAAGGTGATAAAGGGTCAGGAGCACCCAGTATGGATAGAAGCACCTAAGTGTTGGCGTCCTAAGCGGGTGCCAATGTCAAAAGTCATAAAAGATAAATCGTTAAGTTGTCATGGTTGTAGGGTATGTAATACCAAAGAGAAAGTAAGAAACAAAGAAAAGAGGTCAAAGATAGTTGTCAACCACTAGTTTTCTTGCTTAGGAATCATATATACATTAGTATGATTTTGGACCTAGAAATATACCCAAGTGTGTGATTTTATGTCTAAATTTTCCCCACTTTATGTTGTTGAGTGAATAATCGATAACATAAAGTAGATAATAGATGCATACCTTATAATCATGTAGAGAGTGTGATTAATAATGTGTCAAGTGGGCAAGTGAACTTGTGGAATGATTGTAAATTGAAGCGTGGAGACTAGGAAAGGGAGGTGGACCCTAGGGGTGAATTGTATGGATTGTAATTGTGCTTCTAAAATTTGTGTGACATGCTTCTTATAAGGACAGGACTGAAAAATAAGAGTAAGAAATTAGTCGGATTTTTGTATATGATAGATGAGAGAAAGATGTGTATAAGTATGTAAAGAGTTTTTAAATGTGTGTTAAAAGGTAAGTGTGCATGTGATATGTGTTTTCACCAAATCACTTGCACCCCTTGAATGGCTAGAATGTTTTCAAGACATTTGGTGTGATTGGGACACATTGGATCACCTCTCAAGTTGTGGGACTTGGGCTCAAGGTGAACCTCCAAATGATGTACTACTCCTAGTGCAATAAAATGACTATCTAATCCTAGGATAACATCTTCATGAATTTTAAGGGAAGAGATTTTGCAGAAATGAAACTATACTAAGGGTGGTGATGCACTAAATAAAGGGATGTTTAATATATGGAAGGGTTAATGTGGGTAGGATGCTTGCATCGTTGGCCACCTTCACCTATTGCTACTTGGAAAGAGTACAAAATACTACAAACCGGGCGTACATTCCTTTGTTAAATTTCAACATACATAAAGGATAGATCAAATTTGATTCAACATAGTTAATTTATCATGAGGAAAGAACACATGCACATGACAAACATCTATTTGAAACTATGAATAATGATAATATAACTTTAACAACAGAAGGAAAATAAGATTTTCACAACTAACATAAAATATAATCACATTACTCCCTCACAACATGAAATAGATAACCTGAAATAAAGGTAAGCTAACCACTCACACTAAGGAACCATACATTCACAAAGTAAGCATTGATTAACCATCCAACACAATAAATCAGATTTCCAATGGCAAGGTATAGCTCTAAATACAATTAAAAGGTTTTAGAAATATCTAAAGCGCTCTTCTAAGATTGAAGAGAAACTTCACACCAAAAATGATCTATATCTCTTTCTCTCACGCATTCAACTATTTATAAGTTCTAGGTGAGCCATTACAACTTGGCACTTAACTAACATTTTACTAAAAATAAAAATGTTATTAAATTAAGAGAACATGCTCCAATGAAAATAGTAAATTTTTGCAAGGGTTTAACTTAGTCAACCCTACAAGTTTGACCGATCCGGAACTTGGATATGTCCTTTCATGGCCGCTCGGCTTTGGCCTTGTTCACTACACCTTCCTCTTATGCAATTTTTTTTTGTTCTCCTTCCCACACAACCATCCGATGCTTATACTCAATGAAGCACTTGATGATCCCCTAAATTTCTTTCTCCGAGGCCCACATGCATAGTGATCACTACATCTGTCATCTCGATCTCCTCGTGATCTGGCTAGCACTCTTCGAATTTTACTCACAACTTTCTTCATCCTCCCTATGATATTTTGGCACAAGACCAATCGGTCAATAGAGTCACTTCTTAAACGTTTTGGTGATCTCATCGTCACGCTTCACCAAATTCTTGAAATTTTCCTTAATTTGATCCTCTGGGAGAGCGTCGATGTTTTCATTGAAAAATTTACAATTAGCAACATCAAACTCTTCTGAGATATCATTCAGGGCATCCGTGATTTCCATTCGTTTATCATCCAATTTCTTAATTAAATCTTGCAACACTTGGCACCGAAATTCCATGGCCTTTTGATATTCAAATAACTTTGAGGCATCATTGATCACCTCTTCTTAAAGGAGCAATTCTAGGTCTTCTTCTCTGATCTCACTCCACGTTGCCAAATTTAAATTCATATTATTATTATCTTCGAAAAGGCCTCATCCATTTTGCAAATAGCAGCCCTCCCAACCTGTAGATCATTATATATTTCGACAGCCTCTTTGATTAAAGAATTAGCTTCATGTAGTATGCATTCCATCCATTCATTCACCGATCTCCCTTTCTGGCCTAGCTTTTCGATCTCATGATAAGAAATTTCGTCGATGGTAGACGAAACTGTCATGGCCATAGTAGTTGAGACTTCGGTAGATGGAGTTGGTTGGGTTACTTTGCGTAATAATGAAGTGATTTGTTCGACCTTGAGTTTGAGCTCATCTTTTGTAGCCTTATCCTTGTCATATTTTTCCAGCAGAGCCCCAAGAGCAGCGTGCACATCTTGTTTGGCTCCTTCATGAGTATATTTTCCAAATGAAATTGAGAGATCCAATAATTTTCCGTTGTAATTGTTTCCTTAGTTTTTCCCTCAATGGGAGTAGTAACCTCTACAATTTGCTCCCCAAATGGATTCATTGTCATACTTGAAACAATCCTTGGCCTCTTGGCCTATCTTTTGGGCATATGTTCCAATATACTGAAATCTATGACATATCCTAGAGGCACCTTCTTCTTTTACTTTGGATTTTATATAAACAAACCATTACGGGATGGCTAATGTTGATCAAGGTGGAATAGTATATCGATACCTGAAACATTAGTCATGACAAGAGCACTAGAAACATTAGTTGGCATTTGGGTAGAAGTGGAAATGATGGATGGGGTGGACGTAAGGACAACCATAGGAGTTGATAGAATGATTTTGGGGAATGAGATGGAGGGAAATGGAAGTGTTAAGGGAAGTGAAGAAGAAATGGGTGACCCAATAGTTTCTCCAGCTGAGAGAACTGGAAGGGATGAGAATACCTGGGCCATAGAAGGAGATGGGAAGGAAGAAATGATTGTGGAAGTGGAAGGAACTGATATTGGAAGTGACAATGGAAGAGGAGGAAGAGATGATGGATCTTGTGAGATACTAGGAGAGTCACTAACTTCAACCACTTCTATCACAAGTGCTACAGGAGACATAGCCTTAGAAATAGAAGCCTTGGAAAGAGATGAGCCACCAACAACAAATGAAATATTTTTAGAATCATATGGGTTTTTTCGATCAACCTTTTCCCCTTTGTGAGTGTTGATTAGCTTATGGTTGGTGGGGCCTCTATATTTTTAGGTTTCTCTACTCCCTTGGGTGATATTCCCAAGGTAACCAACCAACTGTAAGTTATCTACAAAATGGGACCCACCCTCTCCTTTGTATTGCAGCATTCCTCTACATACCAATCAATCCATGACACGGTTGATTGGAGATAATATCATTTTTATATGCTGCATCCAAAACCTCATCATTATCTTGCACATCCTTTGGGACATCAGCCAAACCAAATTGTCAAACCTCATCCAAGGTCAACCTCTCATAATCCCTTTGTTAGATGATGTATTCATCCCAAAAATGAATCTAGATATCCTCCAATTGGAGCACGTGTGAACTAGACTCGACTGTTTCACCGAATTTACCCCAATAGTTGAAATTAGTCGGTGGATGAAAGGTTTGCAAGGTTACCTCATCCATTTCTACATCCACATTTTTGGCCTTATGAATATTGGGTAGGTGTATATCGCGATAATTGAAATAGGAAATGCATTCCCAATTTTTGGCACTTGTTTTGAATTCGATGATAATCCAACAACTATCAAACTAATTCTAGTAGAACCCATTTATCAATGGGACACCTTGGCAATTTGTTGGGGGCACTTGTGAAGCCGGAATTTAAATATAAGTAAAAGTGGGGAGCTGTAAATAGATGGTCCCCACTCACGTAATTCTTTGAAGGATTCATTGAAATCCTTCGATTGTATAACTCCTTATAGAAATGGTAGAGGATAACCATAAAGAAGGCATCATTGACTCTACAAAAATTCTTTCTCCCTTCATTCAAGTGTGAGATGAGGATATAAATCATAAATTTGGGAGGTGTTGCGAATACCTTTAGTATTCAACCCGAGAGAAGTCTCTCATAGCAGCGGCCACATAAACCAAGAAGGATGTCATATAGAAATTCTTTTTGGAAATCACTGCTCAACCGATAGTAAATAGAGCTACTAATATGCTCCCCCATCGATAAATTCCTTATTTTTCTTGATGGTAGTGATGTACAAGAACATCCATTCCTGGAATTCCTTTGCAGAGAGGAAGACCTAAAACTTTAATTAGTAGCACAATAAGTTCATTGTCCTCCTAAATAAAATATGAACGATGCATGGTCTTTGGTAATTTGGCAAAGCTCTTAGCCAGATAAGTTTTCATCGTGACTTTCGTGCATACTTCCTCCTCCTTTTCCCAATGCTCCACTTCGATTCTAGATAAATTATGGAATAATCTTTAATGTCAAGAAGTTTGATAAGATGTTTGAAGAATTTTGGGTCCAAATGGATTACCACCTTATCATCACCGTATTTGACTGAAATAGATCCTTTTTCAAAGTGGGTTGCTGCAGCTAAAACAAACTCCAAGAAATGAATGGATGTGGGAAAACTAGCAGCAAGGGCAAGCCCACTGTCGTAGATGGCCTGCATCCATGGTTTCTTATTTGGAGCCTTTACTCTTTCCTATAAATCTAGAAAATCAATATGTCCTAGGTTGGTGTCCCCTATATTCCCCAAGTTAGAAGATAGGCAAGAGTGAGGAGTAACTCCAAGAAATGAATACTTCATATTTTCTTTGCCCTTTGATGTGGAAGTAGACATCAAGCTCTGTATTTTGGAACCTGATGACCTTCTAAATTCCAAAAGCCGAAGTGAAAAACTACAGCAAACAAAGAATTATGAATTTCTAAAAACCGATTTCGAAATCGACTTCAAAAAAACGAAAAGAAAAAATCCAAAGTTAGAAAATGAAAGTTCCAAAACAAAAGTTCCAAATTTTTGAAGTTGAAAGTTCTCAAGTCGCATGGTTCCTAAAAAATCGAAAAGCTTTGAAAATCAAAATCTTTTGAAATGGTGACATTAGAAATGCCGAAAAGAAGATCCCAAAACAACGACGCACCGCCAATTCATCAAAATCTGAGAAGAAAAATTGCCAAACAATGTTAATCTCTAAATCCCAAAAAGTGCTAAGAATGAGAAATGGAAAACTTGAGAAGATCCCTGAAAACTTTGAGTGCCTGTGGAAACTCAAAACATAGAAAAATGGTGGGCAATGAGTTTGTCATTTCAAGAGGCACACAAAGGAGGAACAAAAGAAAACAAACAAGGAGGAAATAAAAATAAAATATCTTAAACCAAAAGGAAAATAACCAAGTTAAAATACCTCAAAAATGACATTGAAAAGTACAAGAAAATGGAATGTCAGAGAAAAGTGTAGGTGAAAATGACAAGTAAAAAAAAGTTTAAATAGAAAACCCGATATTAATGGCAAAAATCTGATCCGTATGGAGGTTGGTGAAGAATTAATTACACAAAGGACTCCAAAATTCTGAAACTTGAAAGCTTGAAATTTTGAAATTTCAGAATTAGGGTTTCGGACTTCGGAGATTGGGAGATGAAAAATGTGAATTGGTAATGAAAGTTCGAAACTCGAAAGCCCGAAAGTCTAAAATTTCAGACTTTCAGGACTTCGGAGGTCTGAAAGTAAAAACCTCAAAAATGACCCAGAAAATTCCAAAACCGAAAGCCCCGAAAGTCCAAAATTTTAGACTTTCGGACTTCATAACTCTGGGTTTAAAAATTGTCAATTATTAAGTAAAAATCTAAACCCTGAAAGCTCAAAAGTCTGAAATTTCAGACTTTCGAGGTTTCAGACTTCAGAAATTTGAAAATACAATTTCATAACTTGCACCATTAAACTCTGAAAGGGAAAATCTCTGAAATCTAAAGTCCCAAAATTTTAGATTTCGGGACTTGGAGAATTTTCAATTTACATTACAGAATACCCATACAAAGGATTTTCTCAAAAAATTGTCGACTACTTTTGACATCTGCTTCTCAAGGTAGATTAAAATGTTAACAATATGTAAGGGAGTAAAATATAGAAAAGTTTTATGTTGCTTGAAGTTTCTAATTTGAATGTTGAAGATGAGGTTTTTGGGAGATCTCACGCCAAGAGCGTATTTTTTTGGCGATCTCATGCCAAGTGCGAGTTTTTTGGGTGATATCATGGTGAGTGTGATTTTTGGGCGATTTCAAGCCAAGTATGATATTTTTGGTCGATATCATGCCCAAGAGAAAGTTTTGGGGAGAGAGGTCTAGTTTTACTATCCTTCTATGACTATACCCAATAAGCACCACTATATATGGAATGTCTTGATTTGTTCCGCTTGTCCTTATTTGTTCTAATAATTTTTGAATTGTTTTGATTGTACTAATTGTAGGAGATAGAATGCATTCTGTGATTCAAGGCTAGTTCCTATTATTGTAGAACTTCTTTGTAAACTACTGTAGACTATGTTATACTAAAATAATGATTGTGTCACGCCCGAGGTCATTAGCACCTGGGGAGGATAGGAGTGACCAAGCACTAGTGTGTCGATTCGGGCACCTTTGGTGACTACTCGTGTCTTGGACCCAAGTCAAGTTTTAGGACATTCCCGTGAATGTGTTCGTGTAATTTTTGTCTTGTCTTGATATGACTTGTAGCTCGATTTGTTCACCCAATGTATGTCCCCCTCATTTTGGGTACAAGTAATGATAGTAGGAGAATGCGGCCCAAAGGAGAGGACCTAATGATGATTTGAAGTCGATACCTACATGGGATAGGGAGTGTGCATGGTAGAAACCAAGACACATGCAAACAAAGAGGGAAATAAATATGTGTTAGTCGGAAAATTAGCTAGCATGAAAAAGAAGATATTATAGAAAACAAGTGTACATACAAGATAGATAGAAAAATATGGGTTTCAAATATGGGACATCGCTCACGGTGTGTCATAAGAAAATCGGGGCCTAAGTGGCCTAAAGCATACAATGATCACTAAATACATAGGGCATATCCCACAAACAATAACATGCCATAGAAAACAATATCAAGAAAAATGTGATAGATAGCCATGGTTTTATATAGTCTCTTAAGGGAAGCGTTACACGAAGCACCGGTTAGCATGATATAAAGATAAATAGTATGTCAATGCATGTACATCGGTGAAAACGTAGAGTAAATTGTAGTGAGGAATAGTGAATATTGTAGCAATAGGACTTGAAGTGTGTAGGATGTGGTAGTAGTAAAAGTAGATGCCCCTAGGAGCCTCGGTGGGACTGGTAAAAGGTATAGTGCCAAGCATCATTGTAGAGTGTAAAAACCTGTAAGATATCTGCATTCACCTCAAAATATTAAGTGAATGTGTATGTATATATATAGAAATATGGTAACATAACAATAATCCATCTAACAAGGAAAATAAAGTGTAACATATAGATAGAATATGCTAGCAAGAGTAAATGTAACCAAGATATACAAATGTTGTGTATGATTGTAATGGTGTGGTATAAAAAATGTGAATATGATAGGAGTAATGTTCCCCCTAGCAGATGTGTATGAGATGAGGTTCATTTATAGGAACCCTCAACAGTTAAGAATGAACGATAGAACAAGAGTGTGTCATCGAGTAATGTGTTGTGCGAGAGTAAGTGTGAAAAATATGTATCGTGAAGCACATAGTAAGAATTGAAGTGGATGTGAGAATCATTTCAAAATTATACCCTCGACAGTTGAGTATGAACCATGGAACTAGAGTATGTCATAGGGTAATGACGATACAATGTGTGTATCAAAGGGTGTGAGAGTACGTAGAAAAGGAAGATATGAAGTATAAAGCATGTAGTGTAGTTAGCTAGAGGCAACTAATAGTGCTAGAAAAGGGGGAGTGTGAGATTCCCCCAAGTGTAGGAGTGAAGAATCATGTAAAGTCATCAAGAAGATCGTCGGCGTCAAGGTCATAACCTATAGGATGTGGATTAGATTTGATATGCAATAGTATAAGGTTGATCATAGAGGGAGCTAGTGTGACATAAATTATACATTCCCATAGCGTATTCTTCATTAATAAATGGAGGTTGTAGGAAAGTGCGTGCATAGTAGTGAGTTAGATTTTTATTATAGCAAAGAAATGAATCATTGCAAACAAAGATGTAGACAAAAGGCATGGGAAATGTGATATCAAGTATGATTATGATCCATAATGCCACCAATGTAGTCAAGCCAAGACTGTCCAAGTATGAGTGGAGAAGAACATGAAGTACATGTGATTTAATTCAATTTAAATTAATTAAATATAATTAAAGTGTAACAAATTTATAAATTATAAAATATAGAAATGACACAAGAAAACTAAGCTTTAAAATAAGAAATCCGTAAGCACAAGAGATAGATGAAGAGACTTAACTAATTTACATTTGATTTGGATCTGATCTATACTTTGGGAAAAGTGTTTAACAGGATGAGAAGAGCATTGTAAATGCTTAGTATAAATTCTCGCAACTCACGAGAAAAAGTCGTACATGGGGGACCACACTAAGGGAAGGGCACTTGGGAGTGGAGACTACTATCGGGCACCCATGACGTGCAAATGGTTAGAATCTGGTTTTCACTGTGTCATAAGAATTTTGTAGTTGTTTCATGTTGATCACATGATATTTTCTCTTTAAAATCCGAAGGTACTTGCAACCTACAAAAGAGATGTTCACCTACACAATCCCACAAAACAAATCAAACCTAAAAAGATAATGCAAAATGGGTAGTCAAATTGACCCCGTCACTCACCTCGAGAGTGAACTTACGACCAAGCACTGCACTACATATCAGATTCCATGTAGTTCTTGTGAGTGTGTTTAGAAATTATGCCCTAGGATGCCCTTGTGCAAGTTGCACTTAATAATGGGATAGATTTTCTCTAAAATGAAATTTTTTTAATGGAATAGAATAAACTTCCCTTGATATGCTATGTATGCAGATTATTGAGTCCTTGCCCCTATAGTTGATGTTAGATGGATTCCTTGAAGTGCTTTAGGTACCTTTTGAATGCAATCTTAGGTGGTAGTAGTAATGCTTAGTGCTTGGTCCCTTATTTTGAAAACATAACTATGTATTTATATGATTCCCTTGTTTTAATTCATAATTGACAATTGGAAGGCCCACCCATAAGTCAAAAATATGCCAAAAGATAAAAGAAACCCAAAATGAGTGAGTAAGGTGAGAAAGGGCTAAGGGCTCCTAGGTGCTATTGTCTTGGCTGGGATCTAGTGTCTATAGCTATAAAAGATAAATTATTTAAATCCCGCCTAGGTGTAGGGTGTGGATGACCAAATACAAAACAAGAAACAAAGTAAAGAGGACAAAAATAATTTTCAATCACTAGTTTACTTGATTAGGAATCATGTAAATGCTAGTATGCTTTTAGGACCTAGAAATGTACTCAAGTGCACAATTTTTTGTCTACATTTTCCCCCAATTTATGTTTTTGAGTGAATACTTGATAACATAAAGTAGATAAGATATGTGTACCTTATGATCCTATAGAACGTGTGGAAAATAGCATGCTTTGAGTGGACAAGTGAAGCATGGAATGATTACAAAGTGAAGTGTGGAGACGAGGAAAGTAAAGTGATCTTATGGGTGAAGCGTATGCATTGCTTGTACCTGTAGTTGTGCTTGTATTTTATGTTAAAGGCTACTTCTTTTTACGTATTAAGGACATGCCTACAAAAGAAGAGAAAAAGAGTAGTCAAAGTCATGTATATGATAAATTTGAATAAAGTATGCAAAAGTATGTAAAAGTGTGTAAAAGTAGTAGTAATGGGAAGTGTGCACCTAATGCAAAAGAGTAAAGGATAGAAATGTGTCTTGAAATGATGTGAAGAGTTAGGTTTTTGGGAGATATTATGTCAATAACATTTTTTTGGTAGATATCACACCAAGTGCAAGTTATTTGGGTGATATCATGCCAAGAGTGAGTTTTTTGGGTGATCTCACGTTAAAGAGAAAGTGTTGGGAGAGAGGCCTAGTTTTACTCTCCTTACATGAATTTACCCGATAAGAACCACCGTAGATGGTACGTCCCCAATTTTTCCTTTTATCCTCATTTTTCTAAGTTAGTTTGTAATTGTATTGATTGTTTCGATTGAATTTGATTATAGGAGATTGCATGCATGCTGTACTCGAATGATTGTACATGTATCTTTGAAAGCGCTCTGAAGGATTCTATGAACTATGTTGATCTTATAAAGCGATTCTATCTATTCCCGGTGACATTAGCACCCGGGGAGGAAAAATGAACTTAGGTATTGTTGCTTGAGTTTGGGAATTGGTGTTTTTGTTGTCTTTGAGAACCTAAGTCGATTCTAGGATGTTACGTGACTATGTTCCTATTTTTTTCTTGTATTGTGATAACTTGAATTGTAGCTCTTAGCTTCGTAGGGGTGATTTTTACCAAATATATGCCCCCTTACTAGGGTTGCATGTGACGACTATATGAGTGTGCATCCCAAAAGAGAGGACATGATGTTGAGTGGAACTAGATACTTAGGGGATATGAGATGTGCATGGTAGAAACAAAATCACATGCAAACAAAATGTCTAGTAACATGTGTTAGTATAAAAAGCATCTCGCATGCAATAAAATATAATTTAATCAACAAAGTGTGTAAAAACATGGACCAAAAAAAAAGTGGGTTTCAAAATGGGACATCTCTCACAATGTCACAAGACAATTAGGGACGAAGCAACCAAAAGCATACAAACAGTGGTCAAACAACACATAGGACATAGCCCACAAACAATGGCATAAAATAAAAAAAAGGAAAGAAAATTATATAAGAAAATAATGGTGGCATATAGTTCTACAAGGAAAATGGTGCACATGAAGCACCTATTAGCATGTTAGAAAGATGTTGGCAAGAAAAATTTTCAGTTAGACAAATTGGTGGGTATCTTACCAATGCTCTAGGACTCTAGGTCCCTCTGCTTAGATGGTGCAGCTCCATTTATTATGAGTGAACTAAAAGGGAAATATGTTGATGGCCAAGAGGCTTGGGATTAACTTTGTAATTAATTGCAAGGGAGGAATTTTTTGAATGATGGGGAAGAGGGAGTGAGAAACTAGGAAATAGGGGGTTAACTTTGCAAGTAGAAAATCATATTCTTTCCAAATATAATCAAAAGTATCACATTCACAACTTATATCAAAGAAAAACTATTCTTAGAACATCAACGATCATAGGAAACCATGCACACAAAGTTACACACATTCATACATCGGAAAAGAATAATTTCCTTTCTTTATTGGCATCTTCACAAGTTGTATAATGCTAGAGAATGGAAGAAAAGTAGATAGGGAAAATAGAAGAATGTTATATATTTTCCCTACTCAAATAGAGGTCTCTCTTTAGTGCATAAAATTGAAAAACCTTAATAATGAGGATGTCATTACATTATGTAGAGCTTCAGAAGACTCTTCATATACTCCCCATGTGAATTTTCATATCTCCTACATAGCATGTCACTTTTGACATTCCTCGGAAAGAACCTTAAGTCCCCTTTTATCAATTAAGGGCAACTTTTTACATTTTTGGACTATAGTCACATTAATGAATAGGATGAATGTCATGATTTCTCACAATGATTAATTAGAAAGGGGGTAGAGAAAAAAGAGAAAGTATGAGGAAGGAGAGGGAAAGATGAAATGTTCCCAAGGATGAAGATGTCTCGATATTGATGAAGATTTTCCATTGATGATCATGCACGAACTCCTAGCTCATGAAATGAGTGTTGAGAAACACTAATTTTGGACCTCCTAATGTGAGCTTGGGATGGAAACATGAAATGCTCATGATGATCCTCATTGATACTTTCAAGAACCTTGTGAAGTTATTTCCTCGACATGCTCTCTTGCTCCGCCCAACATTTTGTTCTTGAGCTCCTCTATGTCCATGTGAGAATAATTATTGTCACCCACACTTAGGCCAAAATTATTTTTAGACACTAGGTTTCATGAGTACATTATTTCGGGAAAGGTTACCTTTTACCTTGGTATCGAGTGCTTTGATGGGTTATCACCATGTTTGGATCATTTTCACATATGCTTTATGACCAGTTTTAAGCACTTTAAATGTTTAGAAAGTTACTTTTGATCTTTTTTTATTTTTAACTTTTTTTTTTTTGGCTTGTGTGTCCTAGTTTTCCATTTTTGGAGTTTGTTATGTTGAATGGTTATGATATTATAAGAACTTCCTATTTATAGTAAGTTTGAGCTAGTGACACTTACTATTTTTATAATTTGGTATTCCCCTCCTTGGTTTGATGAAAAATCACCATTTTTGATCTGGGTTTTCTCTCTGGATGTTCTGTGTAAAATTTCAACTTCACTTGCTCTCTGGATCAATAGAAATTTGGGGAAGAACGGTTTAATGGAAAAAAATTGAAATTTATGCCATTTATTATCTGAGAAATATCTGAAATTTTTTTGTTTTTCAACATGAATGTTTCGGAAGAGGAAGAGATTCCCAAAAATTCACCGGTATCCACCTTGTGGTTTGAGAGATATGAGCACTTCACCATTTCCACTAATGGAAGATTTTGGAATTTTTTGACATGGTGCGAGATGAAAATGCAAATTTTTTGTGTGATAAAGAAATGGATAAATTTTAATCAATTTACAATGTAAGGGTGAAGTGTTGGGAGTAGCAGAAATGGAGGAAGATGGAGATTTCCGACATTTGGGGTTTTTGTGCGCACATACGGGAAGAAGTAGAAGTAACACAAAAAATGAAAAAAAATATTTTGTATTCAACCTTAGGATGGGAGAAATTTTTATTCCTATCTATCCCAAAGTTTTGGGATTCTTGGTGCAAAAATATGTGCCTCACCCACATGAGGACATGTGGCGTTCAATGACCGGCTATTGGGAAATTTGTGAAAAAAAATAATTAAAGCACCCAAGGGCCTAAACCAGTTCATATGGGTTACCTAGGAAGGGATTGAGCATGGGTGGATAAATGTATCCCAACCATCCCAAACATTTGGGATGGTTGGTGCAAAAATTTGTGCCCTCACCCAGGTTTGACAAGTGGCGAGAGGTCATTTTCTGAGGCAGGGAGGGGAGGGGGCTAGAAAAAACCTCATAAGAAAATTTACGGGTCATGTGGCGGACATGGAGAGAACACAATGGGGTTGGGAGAATTTTTTTATCCCAAATGTTTTGAGACACTTGGTGTAAAAATTGTGCCCCGATCACGGGCTTGACAAATGGTGCTATGTGATTTGCTTAGAGGTGGGTGCTAGAAAATGTTACACATGGTTTAACCGAGCAATTTGGTGTCAAAGGAAGTCACATCATGGTCCAGGGGCTATATGGGGGCTAGGAGCACTTTTTTGTCCCAACTATCTCAATTTTTTTGGATGGTTAGTGTAAAAAGTTCTCTCGCCACCGAGCTTGACATGTTTCCACCGGAAAATTGACTAACTCTATGATCCTACCTTGCGGAGAAACATGACAGAAGTATAACTTGAGCATCCAGAGGTATCTTCATGTACTTATTTATATTAAATTAACTATAAATTTCCTTTTGAAAAAAATGGGAGTGGTCGCATACTTTGGTTATTCCTTCAAACTTCTAAAACATAGGTTTTTAGGGCTCATAGATGTGTATGCTTTGAAATCAAACTGTGGGAAGAATTTCTTATGTCTTTTGAAATATGTGAGATCACCTTCATTTAGATATCTGAAATACATTTCCAACAATGTTTTTTTACCTATAAATCTTTAATTATCTCCCAGAATCACTTCCGAAGCTCGGTGGTGTTTTTGCACTACAAACTGCTTCACCCTCCACAACCCACTTTTGCTAAATCTATCCCAAAACTTATGAAACTTCACAAAATATTCCAAAATCAGTTGAAAAAAAATATTATCCCTCTAATACACCTCCTTTATGAGTTTTATCATTACATTTTTCTATGGGGGTGCACATGAGCCTTAACAAGACCAGAAATAACCATTCCTAAGCTTCTTGAAAAGCCTATCTTGAAGGATATTGACTTGGAAGTGCTTGAATGGACTTGATATCCCTAAATCACCTATGGACCAGGTTGACACAACACATATGACCACTTAGAAGGGTAGGATAGGAATGATACAGGGGTTAGGATGATTTAGAGGAGGGCTCGGGATGACCTTCAAGCAAAAAAATTTCATAATAGGGTATGGTTGTCATGCTTTCAAGTTTGAATTTTTCCCTTGAAAAAACTCATGATAATAGCTAGCTCTAGCTAGTGGACATGTTGTGAATCAAGAACAATAAGGACACAACATGAGGGACTCTATAATCTTAATTCGGTTTGAGAATAATGCCTTATCCATTGGGCTTTAGAGAATCACTCGACTTATAAGAGATAGACATAAAAAGGAACACACACACACACACACACAACACAACTAAAAGGAAACACACCACACTAAAAAAGGAAAAAAAAACACACAAGGGAAAGGAAACACACACCTATATCACCTATGGTACAATGCGTGGGATAATCCACTTTCATTATAACACTTTTTTCTCTTCAAAGGTTACAATGGATGGGTAACACTAAGTGACGATGTTCTGTAAAGCAATTGACGGGTATAAGTAGCCTCCTTTCCTCAACAACTTATGAAATTAAAGTGCTTTCATGAATTCATGTATACTTGGGATAAGTGAGCCTACATTATCTCTTTGATGTTCGAGATCTTTTCTCATAAATTCCATTGCCTTTACTCTCTTTGAAATCAGTTTAGAAAATGATAATTGTCATATGTGATCATCCACACTACTGATTTTTCATTAAGAATATCATTTCTACTCCAGGGATGATTTTTTTTTTAATATATTGAGTTTCCTTATTTCTGCATTCATGCTTGTTTACATATTTTCCAGAAGAAACCTTAAATTCATCCTTTTAGTACATTCCACTATGGGGTGTTTGGATTTTTACTACATGATCTGAAGTAGCCTCATACCTATCGTGTATGACCATAACATGAGCTAAGAGGTCAAGACTTAGCTTAGGATCTTCTACACCTTATACTACAGTCAATATTTCTAGCATGGAGTCCTTCTTTTAAGTTCAATAGTTCACCTTTACATTCATTTGAAGAACCTTCATCTTGAAAATCAAGGTAACCATTAGGAAGAATTTATTCATTATCCCAAATCTCATTGCATTTCAATACTTCTTTGTCATGATGAATCTCAACTCGAGGACCAAAAACTATGTGTTTCAAATTTTTATCATAGAAATAATCTTCTTCTTTGAATGGGAAAGATAATACTTCCATTTCATCATCGCATCCAATAGGCATTGGCTCGGGAGATACATTATATTTCTCATCTTTTTTTTTATTTCGTCATGACCATTCTTTGAATCAGTTAAAAAACTAGAATTGGATTCATGTTTGTCTTGTAAATACATATCTTGCATAAGGAGTTTGAGACTAATATGAGGGTCTTCTATTTCTATCGTGTCTCTTAGCATTTCTTTCATGGAGTCTTCCTTCAAACCTCTCGAGATCTCATCACATGTTTCCTTGTTTTTTCATGGATGACATGATCAAGAGAATATTTATCTTCAAATGTGAATGAGAATATATCCTCCTCGTGGATATGCACATAGAACGACTTTTAAGTTGCAATTCATCAACGAACACTCCATCTTCCCCATGGCTTGCATCATCAGGAAACTCGGGATTATCCTTTTGCAATTAAATATTTCTCAATGCTTCTTCAAGATCAATACCTCCTCAAAAAGGATGTTTGGTCCTATCAAAATGGGAATCTCATCCTCCTCTTTGGTTATTATGAAATGATTCATCCTCATACTATTTTGGTATTTAGGTACAATGGAGGCTTTTGAAGGACTATAATTCAAAGAATCCTAATTAGATTTAGAAGAGGTATTGGAAGACTATTTGGAATAGTAAGTGAAGTCTTGGTTGTCATGAGATCGATTTTCTCCAACGTATACTTCATGGAGGGTGGAAGTGGAGATCCTTTGCGATTATTTTCTTTTACAAATTTTCCATGGGGTATCTTTAGTCTTCATCTTCACACAAAGCGAAGTGGAGGAAAGATCTCATTTTTAGGACTGGGAATGGGTGAACACCACACATGAGAAACTTGTTGCATCTATGCCATCATATTCCTCACCTCCAGGATACTCACAAAATCTTATTTGTACATCATCCTCTATTTCTTCAACCTCTAGTAAATCACCATCTTCACTTTCTTGTTTGAGTCCTTCTTCATCTCCTTGAGTTTGACAACTTCAATTGACGGTGTGTAGCTTCTAAGGCAATCCTTTAGGTGCCCTGCAATATGATTTATTTTATGATCTTGATGGAATTATCATTGAGAAACCTCCCTATTCAATATTTTCATTTTAGTTACCAATTTAAGGAACAATGGATTTGTTCTCTCATCTTTGGGGTGTTGAGCTTTACCCTTTGAAGGCTTCTTGATCATTCCTGACATGATGAAGTCATCTTCTAATTCAATGGCCATTATTTTCACTTGTGTAATATTCCCTAGTTGAACACTTTAGAGAAAGAATCATACTTTAGGAGGTTGTACATTGATGAAGAATATCTTGATATTGTATTCGAATGATAAATCATATCTTGGTATTCTATAGAGTAACCGGTTGAAATGAGCTACAAAATCTCTCATAGTCTCATAGTCTCATTTTCGTATTTCTTGATTTGTACCAATTACACGAGGAGATATTGGAAATCTTTGTCGATTTGAATCTTTCTTCAAAATGGGTTTTGATGCCCTCTCGACTTGTGATGGATCTAGTAGGTAGAAGTTAGAACCACTAAGTTGCCTTTTCTTGTATATTCTCCATGAACAATATAAAGACAAAATTTTTTTTTTTCCATTCCAAGGATTCCACATGATGTGATGAAGGAAAATATATGTTCTTTGGAAAGTTACATACCTTCACCTTTGAAATTAGGAAATTTCTTGCGGAACTGTTAGTAGATTATGAAGAGGAGGTGTAAGAGAAAGTGATCATATGTTCCTTCCCCATGAAATAATAGGTTGGGGTATTTCTCTTTCTTCATCTACCATTTCTTCTTCTTATTCAACTTCCTCTTCCTCTTCTACAAATTCCTCTCCCAATTCTTCTTCATATTATTGTTCTCCTTCACTAGGGAATTCAATGTTCAATAGTGGTTGTAAGATGGGAGAATTCGTAGTAAGAGTATCAACAAGAGTTTGGATCAGATTACTAGGTGAACCACTTTGAGAATTATATGGGGATGAACTTTGATAGAAATAGTATAAGTTATTTATGATCTTTTCTTTTATATTTTACAAAGCCTTAAAACTAGGATCAATAACTCCTCCCAACCTATTCAGCTTGGTATATCACTTTTCAACCAGATTTTGGGAAAATCTTGTAAGCGGGAATACAAAAGGACACTTTAAAATATGAAGGATCATTCACATGAACAAACAATGGGCTTTTCAAAAATGGATTTCAATCAACCTTTTTTATATTTTTCAATTTTTCATTTCTTTTGTATTTTTGGAGTATTCTATTTTTTTGTGATCGTATTTTGGGTGCAGATTTCTCACAATATTTCCCCAAGGTTGGTGCCACAAATTATTGGTGAGAATTTTTTTAGGTAAGACAAATTGGTGGATATCTTGCCAATTATTTGGGACTTTACGTCCCTCTTCTTAGATGGTGTAGCTCCATTTTATTATGAGTGAACTAAAAGGGAAATATTTTGATGGCCAAGAGTTCGAGGATCCAACAAGAACATTCCAATGTACCCGCATAAAATTATTGTAATGAATTGAAAGGGAGGAATTTGCTGAATGATGGGGAAGAGGGAGTGAGAAATTAGGAAAGGGGGATTAGCTTTGCAAGTATAAAATCAGATTCTTGCCAAAGATAATCAGAAGTATCACATTCACAACTTATAGGAAAGAAACAACTATGCTTAGAACATCAATGATGAGAGGAAACCATGCACACAAAGTTGCACACATTCATACATCATGAAAAGAAGAAACTCCTTTCTTTATTGACATATTCACAAGTTGTACAATGCTAGAGAATGGAAGAAAAATAGATAGGGAAAATAGAAGAATGTTATCTCTTTTTCCTTTCTCAAATAGATCTCTCTCTTGAGTGCACAAAATTGACAACCCTTAAGAATGAGGGTGTCATTACATTATATATAATTTTAGAATAATATTCATCTAACCCCCATGTGACTTTTCATAAGTCCTACACAACATCTAACTATTGACATTCCTAGAAAACAATATTAAGTCCCCTTTTATCAATTAAAGGAAACTTATTACATTTTTAAAATATAAGCACATTAATGAATAGGACGAATGTCATTATTTCTCACAAAAAGAATTATAAAGGGGGTAGAAAAAATAGAAATAATGAGGAAGTATGGTAACGAAGAAATGCTCGTAAGTATGAAGATGACTCGATATTAATGAAGATCTTTCCACTTTGAAAATCAAGCATGAATACCTAGCTCATGAAATGAGTGTTGAGAAACACTATTCTATTCTAGGACCTCCTAATGTGATCTTAGGATGGACACATGAAATTTTCATGATGACCCTTCTTGATACTTGATTAATGAACTCCCTTAGCTCATTGAGCTCACTCTAACTAGCTTACTTCAAATCACCCACCACCGAGAGATGGTGATGAATCCACTGTTGAGCCCTATGATGCTCAACTCTCCTTCTCAACATAATTGAACTTGGGATGATGCTTTCAGGACCATTGTGAAGTTATTTTCTCAACAGGATCTCTTGGTCCTCCCAACATTCTATTCTTGAGTTGCTTGAGGTCCATGTGAGCAAAATTTTGTCACCCACACTCAGGAACTCGATGCAAGAGCCAAAACAGGATCGGGGTGGTGAATTTGAACTTCATGATGAAAAAACGAAAAATATGATTCACGAAAGAGGTGATAACAACTTCTTGCACTTGAAACCAAAACTTGCTATTTTTAGACACTAGGTTTCAAGAGCTATTATTTCGGGAAAGGTTGCCTTTTTGCCTTGGTATTAGTGCCGATGGGTTCTCACCATGTTTGGATCATTTTCATAGATGTTTTATGACTAATTTTAAGCACTTTATATTTTTAGAAAGTTACTTTTTCACTTTTTTGGCATGTGTGTCCTAGTTTTCATTTTCGAAGTTTGTTACTTTGAATGGTTATGATAATATAAGAAATTCCTATTTATAATAATTGTGAATAAGACACACTTACTATTTTATAATCTGGTCTTCCCTCCTTGGTTTGATGAAAAATCACCATTTTTATTTGGGTTTTCTTTCTGGATGTCTTGTGCAAAATTTCGGCTTCCCCGCTCTCTGGATCAATTACAAATTGGGGAAGAAGCGTTTATAGAAAAAAATTTAAAATTTATACCATTAATTATCTAAGACATGTTTAATGTTTTTGTCTTTTTTAGTGTGAAGGTGTCATGGATAGGAAGAGATGCCCAAAATTTCACTGGAATCTGCCTTAGGATTTGAGAGATATAAACACTTCACCGTTTCCACTCATGGAAGCTTATGGAAATTTTTGACGTAGTGCTAGGTGACATAATAAATTTTTGGTGTAATAGAAGAAATGGAGGAAGTGGAATGGATGTGTAATGCAAGGGTGAATTTTTTTGGAGCAACAACAATGGAGGAAAATGGAGATTTCGATAGTGAGGGTTTATTTGCGCACTCATGGAAAGAAGTAAAAATAACACAAAAATAAAAAAATGTAGTTTTTATTCAACCTTGGCATGGGTGCACTTTTTTATCAAAAATTTCCTAAAGGTTTGGGATGGTTGGTGCCAAAAAACTATCTCAACCTTATGAGGACAAGTCGTGTTCAGTGATTGGTTGTTGGGAAATTGATGAAAAATCACTTAAAGCACCAAAGGGCCAAACATGGGTCATATGGGTGACCTAGGAAGGGGCTGAGCATGGGTAGAAATAAGTGTCCCAACCATCCCAAACATTTCAGATGATTGGTGAAAAAAGTGTGCCCTCACCCAAGCTTGAAAAGTGACGAGAGGTCATTTGTTGAGGCAGAGAGGGGAGGGGGCTAGAAAAAACCTCATAAGCTACTTTCCAGGTCATGTGGGAGACCAGAGGCCACAATGGGGGTTGGGGAAAGTTTTGTGCCCCTGTTGTCGCCCTCAAAATTCCCCTCTTTAGGATTCAAGTTTCAAAATTTTTGAGTCTGCTCCTTGGAGTATTGGATCACATCAGGCATGGTATTGTTTGTAGTTTTCCCATTCGTGGAGAAAAGCAGTTTAAAAGTACGGCATAATGGTTAATTTTTCCCTTCTTCTTTTTTATTTTCTTCCCACAATCGAAAATGACTCGGCATATCTTCCTCGTTAAATTTTTCCCTAACATCCATGGGTAGTACATGGGCATCTCTAATTGGATGTGGTTTGGTCATGTTTCAAGTGACAATGAGGCCTCCACACATCCAAACGACATAAATCTAGGGGAAGGGTCCAAGGACAGTCCTCAAATAAGCGTAGGCTTTCCGTGTGTCCTAGGTTCAAAATGAAGGTAAAACAAGCTAAAATCAGCTAAGTATGGAAGGCTCAGCGGATGGCTCCACGTGCCTCATCGGCGCAACTTCAAAGAGTCAAAGCTAGGGGTAGTTCCCAAGCTCGCGTCGAGTTCTCTACGTGTCCCGAGGTCCAAAAGGGATAGAGCCAATTATCTAAAATTGACTAAGTATAAGCGGGTCGACGGAATCCTCCACGTGCCTCAACGACGCATTTCAGAAGTTAAACCAAAGGGCCAATCTTCAAATGAGTGCCACTCACCATGTCGAGACCAATGGAAGGAGACATGCGTCGGTGCGGTGCCATTTTAGAAGTGAAATCAAAGGTTCAATCTCCAAGTAGCGCCAGCTCACCACCTGGCTAAATTTAATGGGGAGACAGATTTGGCCATTGAAAAGTTCAAAGATCAGCGGTAGGAGACACGCATTAGCTCGGCACACTTTCGGGAGGCATTTCCAAAATGGAAACTCAAATGAGCGCTGGAGATCCTCCACATCTCTAGCGGTCAACATGTGTCAAACAGTTAATAGGCCGAATCAGCTAAGTATAGAGGAACAAGCAGAGATCCCCACATGTCATCCTAGCGTAGCTTCAAAGGTGAAAAATGTAAATGTCATCCGCAAGCCCACTCCAATCAATTCCTTCCACGTGGGTGGCCCAAATTTAAAGTTTTAAAAGCATATCGAATGGCCCATATTTTAACTGGAAAAATAATATAACGACCGTATATTTGAACCTAGTTTTTCAGCTATTAACATTTCTTTGCGAATCAAGAATTCAAAAGGGTGCAAGTGGTTGGAATAATTTGTAACCATTTCTTGTTTGCTCGAGGAAGTTGTAACTATTTCTTGTTTGCTCGAGGAAGTTGTAACCGTCTCTTACGAGTTATATCATGGGCTCTCAAAGCCATTATACAGGTTGGAATTTTGATATTCTAAAACAGAATTCAAATGGAAGAAATCAATACAAAGGTTTTCCCCTTTTCCTCTATTTTCTCTTTCCTTCTTTCTCGGTATGTGAATCATTTAATCCTTGCATTCTTATAAATTTTGTGTTCTGGTTTACACAATCTCAAGAACTTTGAGTCTATGGATTGTGCTCTGTTATAAATGTGAATGGTTCTACTCTTTATCTCATTTTCTCAATACATATAAGGGTTTTCTCTTCCATCTCTTTCCCCGAAAGTATTATCTTCTTCTATCTCCCTTCTCTCTTCAAGTATTCTATCCTCACATATTGATAACTTTCCATGCGTAAAACACATTTCAAGATATCACGAAGCCATCATTGAATGAAAGATTGTGTATTTGTACATAGGTTTTGCCCTACTTTCAATAAGGGAACCTCTCCCATTAAAGAGGAGGGACTTGCTTATCCCTGATTATGGTTTCTTTTGAAGTGTAAATCTGAAACCCAACATGCCCCAACCATCCTAAACATTTGGGATGGTTGGTGTAAAAAATTGTGCCCTAATCTAGGCTTGAAAAGTGGCACTATGTGATTTGTTGGAGGTGGATGCTAAAAATGATGCACAAAGACTTAACAAGGAAATTTAGGTTAAAGGAGGTCACATCATGGCACAAGGGGCTATCTGGGGGTTGGATGTACTATTTTTCCCAAATCTCCCAAAAATTTGTGATGGTTGGAGCATAAACATGTGTCACCACTTGGGCTTTATATGTATCGACCCAAAAATTGACTAACTCCTTGATCTTACCTTTGGGAGAAACTTAATGGAAGCATAAATTGAGTGTCTGCATGAGTCTCTTCATACAATTATTTAAATTAAATTGACTGGAAATGGCCTTTTTAAAAGAACGAGAGGGCTCTCATACCTTTATTCGCCGTAACCTCATAAAAAGAGTCTTGTTTTTAGGCTCATAGATTGTGCATGTTGAAATCGGGATCAGGCATAATTACTTGTGTCTTGTGAAATATGTGAGACCATCATCATTTATATCTCTACGAAATTGTAACATTCCCATTTTAAGACTTTAGAAACAAAAGAATTATTTTTATACATAATGTTCTCTGTTCTAAATTAACATAATTTAGAACACACATTCCAATGCCAATCCATCTTATAACATAAAACCATATGCAGCTGTAAATGAATCGATGAACACCGATCTCTCATTTCATGACTCAGTATTAAACCGATCTCTCATGTTAACTTAGTAATGTGTATACAATGTATACTTGGTTCCTTTACCTTTTTAGGGTACCCAAGTGTTCTGCTTAAGAGGCCTATCTGAATATTTGTTACCAATATTCATTTGAAATCCCACTTCTTAAACTAGGTGACATAGGACAACGCAAACAACAACTTGTGATACTTTGGCCAAAGTTTTTAAACATGTTTATCATGTTTACATTCCTTGATGACATACTCATCAAATGGAATTAAGTCCCTCACCACACTTGTTTTGTTATCTAGAGTGGTCTTTCCGACTCCTTGGCAATCCAATCTAATTCAAGATTTCATACTAGACAAGGGAAACAACATGCACTAGTGTGGAAGACTACTCATGGTGACTAAGGGTACATAGACATACTCAATCGACGTAAGTCGATTGGGTGTGTCTAGTTATCCTAAGTCAACAGGAGTTGACCTTGACACTAGATCATGTTCCTATCCCTATATAGGATAGAACCGTGATCCAGTCTTACTTTTATGTCAATCAAGTTAAACAAATAGAGTGGGGTGTTGAGACATATCAACTACATCATAATATCATGTAATGACCCTTGTCATTACAAAGATGCTACACTATAGTTGATGTGTACCAACATCTAACTGAGTTTCCTCAACTGGACTAACACATCTTAGGTTATAAGTTATTAACCCAATAATCACTTCATTAAAGATTAATTACAACAACACCTAAAGATTCAACTAGGTCATTTAACCTATAAGGTTACAAGTTGAAGTTACATGTGAGGTAGGTATGCAGGTAAAATATGCTTCCTAACCACTTAGTTACATGTTTAATTTTATCATTAAACGAAACAACTTGCATCATGTACTGTCATAATAGATCTTATAGGTAAGAAAATGTGTTAATTAGTTCCTTACTTATTTCAGCCCTAGCTTAAATAAGTTCCACATAACCCTTTTTATTTTAGAATTCATGGAGATGAAGTCTAAATTACATTTAAATCCTTTCAAAACATTCTAGTTTATGATTAAGGAAATATTCCTAAAGAAGTACATGCAGCCATTTACTTACAACATTCCTAACACTTTAAACAAGTTCTTAAATTATGTCACAATGATTGATCTCAAGGGAATTATCCTTTTTCCCTATATTAGGGACTAATGTACATTTATGAAAATTGATTTCATATGTTCCAAATACATCCATAATTCATACATATATGTAACTATAAAAATCAATCATAGCTCTTTCATATTGTTTATAAATCTACTTAAGAGTGTTAACTTATTAGTTGTATCTCTTTATGTGGAAATTAAACCAACTGATTTCAGATTCACAAACTCATAGTTTTACAAATATAAGAACTATTAAGTTCCAATTCCTTAACTCTAAACATACATATACTTCCCTCCTTCCTTTATGATATTACTTAATAGTACCCCACAATCTATGCCAAAGAAGGTATTTCTATAAGGTAGAAATCAACAATCATCACATTATTTATTCATCAAAAGGAGTGATACATTCACTGAATCCAAAAGTATTTCAGAGATTACAAAGAGTCATAACAGCAGTACAAAACTAGTTTTATTACAACTCTCTTTTCCAACAAGTACATCTCAAGTAATGACGCCACGTATCATCATAATAAAGATATAATTTCTTTAGTAAAACAAATGTAAATTTCTATATGTCTTTCTCCTTTCATCTTTTACAAAATCCATCTATAAAATTGTTAGCACGGGTCAGTTCATTTGAATTGAGCATGATAAGCACTATATCATTAAACGATGTGCTTTTAACTAACTATTTCATAAAAAGAACCATGTTGTTTATGAAACAGTCCTAAAAACGTAACCATAAAAAAGAAAGACTTTTCCATAAAATATTACAATCAAGAAGGGGAGAAAATATTTAAGGTTCAATATGTAGAGTTAATCAATCAACATAACAACCCCATCTTTCCATCATAAAACTCTTTCAACATACAGAAATAATACAACAGAGTTTAAGAAGAAAACTCATTTCATGTATCCAAATTAAACTCCTTCAATCAACCAATTCTAATTTTCAAGAAGAATACAAGATACATAAACTATATTTCAGATTAAATCTACTATTTGTACAACAATGAATATTGCATTCCAGCTAAATTTCATACCATCTCATACTCATCCTATAGCCTAGGAAGTACATTTATCATAAATAATTCCATACAAACAGTTAAGGATGACTTAATCACTATAAACAATCAAAGTAATTCTCGGTTGAAGCATCCTAAGGGTCCCGAGTTCCTTTTTTTGTATTTAATTCAAGGTAGCAGTCAAAACTAACATCATACAGACCTTATCAACCATATTTTAATTTCTTCTAATAGTCTAAGAGAACAAGCTATCTTTCAAGTTCACTCACCAGCTTAATCTAATCATTATTATTCTAGAAAAGATCAGATTAGTTGAAGTTCAAAACTTACACAAGGCTCAATACTTTCTCACGGCATAACATAACTCTAAAACATTGCATTAAGGTCCATAAAACATGAAGACCTTTCACAAAGTTAAAAAGTGATAAAATTTGAGCACCAAGAAGGGACAACAATGATACCCAAGTAAACAATTTCCCCAACCTATGATTAATGAGGAAATGAGTGAGATTGTAGTCTCCTCATCTATTCAGACTCAACTAAAGAAGATTTATCATTTATTTATGTAAAGAATAACGAAAGGATACAGAACATATTTCCGTATGATCAACGCACATCAAGTGCTGAAACAAATAAGGAGAAATCACTTATGACCAACAACATCTTAATAGAGATTCAACATAGTCCATAATTGGATGAATATAAAAGAACCAGGAAAAGGAATGGAACCAAAACATCCAACCTTTACCTGTCATCTTTTCAAGAAAGACAAGTCCTAAAGCACGATTCTATTAAAGGTTAAAGAATCAATTCATTTCCTAACCCTAAAGTGAAGGAAGGAAAAAGAGAACAATAGGTCTAATCCAAAATAGACCTCTAATGAACTCAAAACCATTTAACAAGAAGGAAGATAAGCATTTGAGCATTCTCCAAAATAAGAGTTAAACATTCATCAACAATTCAGAAAATCTACCTCAGATCCAAAAGACCTATTACGGAGCTCAAAAATCCCAAAGTGGGTTTAAGAGAACATGAAAAAGTATACAACAGGACAAAAATGACTTTCTCATATATACTTTCCTGTATAATTTCAACGAAATGAGCAAATACAACAATACGATACCCAAAATGGGTTTTCAGATTTAAACACAAAGTGGGTATTCCTCTAATAACCTATAGTCTCGAAGTAAGTTGAAACAGAATAATGGTTTCCACTATCATTATCAATCAACCAAACTCAACATTAAACATGTTATACTTCCCAAAATGATGGTGTAATGTCTACACAAAGAATCCTTCAAAATTCATTTAATGACAACAGAAAGAGGACATACAAGTTGAAATCTAAGGATTTCTACATAGCCATGCTAATGTTTAATACATACAACTATTAGCATAAGTTTTTCCTCAATCGAGAACAAATGATGGTCTTCAAAGTCTATAACAACAAGAACATCAAACACAAACACCAGATCATCAAGGTCCTTGACCTAAGTCTTGATACTTAACAAGGTTTCCTATATTTAAGACTTCCCACAGTGATAAAAGGGAAAAATTCAAGCAAGATTCTTTAGATTCTAACAAACCAAGATACATACATTGCAAGAACAACTTGTAGTCAAAAGATCACTTAATAGATCAAAACCGTGTTTTCAAGCCACTATTATAAGGATTCGAGAAGAAGCAAGATTACCCAGAAGTATGAAAATGATACTCCCAGATCTCATTTTCCAACTATCATACCAAAATCAATAATGCATCCAAAGCAACAAAACAAAAACACCATTGAAGAAAAAACTTAAATGATCATAGAATCAAAACCAAAAGATTTCCATAAAGAGTAAAGTTATTTTTATGAAGCACTTAAGTAAAAGCATAAGACTTAATGGATAGGGCCTATCATGCCTGATAGAGCTCCTATCTTCACTTTTTGCATAAAATCACCAAGCAGAGCTTCGATTCTTTCCCATGAAATGCCAACAAACCCTCAAAACCTTCTTCTTCTTCTTCTTATAGTTTTCACAGTGCTAACTTTATCATTCCAACACCATGCAAGGAAAAAACATTCATGCAAGGATTTGAAATGTGGTTTGAAAGAGAAAAACCACATGCAAAGCTTAAGCTTGAAAAAGACCAAATGACCAAAACAAAACCAAAACCCCTCTTCTTTCCATCTTCCTCTTTCCTAGGTGATTTTTCACCATTTCCAAAAATATTAAATGCCCAACAGGACTGACATTCCTTCCATTTCTCCCACCACCACCATCTTATGTTTGGCAATGACTAAATTCAAAAATGCATGCAACTAATACTTGGCAGAGGTGCCAACTCAACCCCTAAATTTCCTCATGCATTCACCAAATTTGGCAGCATAAAAGAGATAAGACCATATTAATTCCTCATAAATTTCTAGAGGTTGGTGCCACTGACCTTCCCCTCTCTCTATGTCATCCCCTTTTTAGGTTAGCCAAACATTAGGTTAGGTTCAACATTAGTTTAGGAACTAACATAGGTCCTTAGGTCTAAGTCTAAAGTTTTAGTCTTAGGTCCTTTAGTTATTAACATCCCACATTAACAAAAGAACATAGTAACTTAGGTTAGGTTACACCTTTAGGATAGAGTTACCAATTTAAGGAACATAATTTAATTAGGTTCCTTATTTTATAGTAAGAATTGCATCCCAACTTATCAAAGAAGAACCAGATTACCATCCAAGTTCAGATATGAAGTAGGGAGCCATGGAGATCACTCATGACTTCAAGACAGTCAGAGTTTTGAGATCCTTTGACTTGTCCAGCTTGGTCAATATGACCACAAGGTCATGAATTAGAAGCATACCTTGGATCAATGAAATTGATCCAAGGTAATGTTGTTCTACATCCAAAAATTATGAAAACTGAAGCACAATTTCAAGTGCAACAAAGACTCATGGATTAATTTATCATTTCCCAAGCAGTGAATTATTCAGCATAAGAAGAGATGAATTACTTCATTTTCTATTCAGCATAAACATGGCAGAATTGTACCTATTTTAGTAGATAACATATTATCTACAACAAACATGATTTCATAGATCATAAGAGTACACCATCTTAAGACAAGAATCACAAGTCAACGCTTTGCAACTTCCAAAATAGAAGTCATCATAGATATCAGCCATGTTAGAGGTGTTACAAAAATACCTTTCTAATGATGTTTTTTTCACCTCCAAATATTTACAGAGCTCCTAGAATCACTTCCCAAAGCTCAGGGGTTGTTTTTACACTACAAGTTGCTTCACCCTCTAATACCGACTTTTGATGAATTTATCCCAAAACTTCTAAAAATTTCTAGAATCTTCCAAAATAAATTACAAAAAAATCTTAGCTCTTTTATACACCCCCTTTATTATTTTTATCCTTTCATTCCACTTTGGGGGTGTGCACCATCCTTAGGAAGACCAAAAATATCCATTCATAGGCTTATTGAAAAGCATGTCTCGAAGGATCTTAAATTGGAAGTGTTGGAATGGACTTGATATCCCTAGATAACCTATCGAATAGGTTGAGACAACACACATGACCATTTAGAATGCTAGGATAATATTGATACAGTTGTTAGGATGATCTAGAGGAGGGCTCGGGATGACTTTCAAGGAAAACAATTCGTAGTAGGGTATGGTTTTCATGCTTTCAAGTTTGAATTTTTCCCTAACAAACACTCATGCCAATAAAAGATCAAAAAATTATGTCAATGCATGTATGCATCAATGGATATTAATGTGATATAAAGTATAAGTAGTAAATGATGAAATAATATAACTTCGTATTCAGTGAGAGTGGGAAATGTAGAAGCCCCCAAGAACCTTAATGGGATTTGGTAAAAGGTATGGTGCCAAACATCATGAAGCATGTGAAAATATGTAAGAGATTTGCATTCACTTCAAAATACCAAGTGTAGTCTTTTATTTTACCAAACAACCCAAGGTGCAATGGAACACCACCGGACATATCCAGTACCCACCCGAAGTGCATAAGGGTAGTAAGTCCCTCTTTTATGGAAGTTTTGTCAAGGAGTTAGCAAGATAAGCACAAACATAGATATATTCCATATCCATAATAACAATGCAATGTTGAACCATAAACATATCTAGATCATAAATTATACAAGAATCAAGATTGATTTTACTATGTAAGAACCAATCACAGATATGTCAACAACCAATATCCAACCACAAAGATCCATTGTATTAATTACTGTAAAACATAGAAGCTACATACATACATAGTAATGTCACCATAAGTCATGTGTGCTCATGAACGAACAACATAACTCTATTATAAAACTGACACACCTTACTAAACCATTCAAATCAATACATATTTATAAGTAGTGGGGACTTTCCCTTCACTACTAATGCATCCTCATAATAGGCTAAATGTTAATAATAGTCATCACCCTTACATTACAAATATAAAAGCATGCAAGCTCACTGATAATAGATTATTTAATAATATCAACCATAGATCTAATCCTATTAATAGCTCAAAACTATGCATGTCGCTTGATCTTCCACTTGCCCAAAATATCCTTGCTTCGTCCTCAAGTCTTCATACTGATGTGTGCTTTCCAAGTCTTCTAGCAAGATGTGCTCCGCACTCAATCTATCTTTAGCCCATGGTAAACAAAAACGGCTAAGTCCTGAAGTCATATTTTCCCACACGCACCCTTCTTCTTCTATATTTCCCTGTGCACATCCACGCCCTATGCACGCATGCCCAATCTTTATGCACATTCAGTACTTAGGCTGTAATTCATCATCCCAACATTACCCCACACTTGTTTCATTGTCATCCCTAGAAATGGGTAACCATGATTTATCTTTCCATGAATAAAGAATAAGGAATGAAATAATAAATGTACACAAAGAATGAAGAATACTTGGGCACTCTTTCCCTCCACGAAAAAAAAATTAAATATGGATATTCACTCTTTATCTCTTCTTATAACTTGTTCCAATCACTGACCACCTTATTAGTTTTATACAGGATGTCTGCAAGTACCCCATATAACCCATCAAAATTCATGTTCTCACCTTCATCCTACAATACTCTGAGAACATTTGCCATGCTTGAGACCATCATGTTCATTACATCCATTCTCCTTACTATAATTTTACCTATTTCTTTAATTCTCTCCTTATGAGGGTCTGAGACTCTGCAAGCACATTGCACTTCTCTACTACTAAGGTCAACTTCTCCTCATGCTTAAGTGTACATTATTCATTGCACTAAGGACCTCATACTCTCTGCTGATTCCTTGTCTTTATTATATTTTCAGGATTTTCACACATATTTAGTGCCATGTTTGACTTTTCAATTCTTCCTTCAATGTCTACTAGTATAGATTCATACCCGGATATCTTTTGTGCAATTGTGGCACTTTCTTTCTCTACCGTGCCACACATCCTTTGGTTTTGGCATGTGCACTAGACCTTCATCCATCACCATATGAACTAGGGTGTGTAAATAATGCATTACAGATGGAAACTTCTCTGGAACTTTCTCTTCCAGATCCGACCTTGCCTTCAAAATTTCATCACCAATTTATTCCGCCATACTCAACATCGTACGCGCCTTCACCTCATTTATCTCATTTTCCTCCATCAGGTGCTTGATCTTGGTGTCTTTATCTTTCCTATCTTCTAAAAAAAATCCCAAATAGTTTCTATTTTATCTATGTTTGGTGCACAACCTCTCGAAGATACCTTTCTCAATGCATTATCGACCTTCTCATCCGACATCCGAGTCAATTTAAGCTGTCACATGATGTGAATGTGGTGCTTTCTTCATTCTTTGTGAGACACACAATTCTTCACACACGTCAAAATTAGGATCATCCATGTGATTCTGCATACTCCATGATAGTTTCTTACGTGTGTGTATGGTTACCATATCTAAATCCATTAACTCCTAGCCATAAAGGTCCTTGGGTTCCAAAGTACTTTGGAACCTAGTACGTATGATTTTGGTTGGGTCATTGACATACCCAACTATAGGATTTTCATACACTCCTTCATCCTTCTCCTTTTCGAGCGCTTACCTTTGGGAATGTGTACGCCCGTATCAAGAACTAGCCCTCCATCAGTCTGTGTATCAATATGCTCACCAGATGGCTCACCCTTATCTGCATCTATCTCTATATCAATGGCACCATTTTCTATCTCCCACTCTTTCAAATCCTTTGTATCATGTTTCAATTCTTCCTCCTGAGGTTCCTCTACATCCTCGTATTTACCGAGTCTTTGCACGTTGTCCTATGATTTCTCTCCCTCATCATCCTAAGTAGGGATGTACCTATGCCTTTTCTTTACTGGATCTACCTTGACAAGAGAAGTCCTAGGTGACCTCCTTGGTGGCTGTGATGGCCCCACACCTTGATTTCTGGTTCTTCTCAACACTCTCCTATATTTCTGGTCACCAGCACCCTCTCTTGAACCTATCTCCACAACACCGCCTCCATTCCCACTTCCTCACCTTCCTTTTACAATGGAGGGGTTGTTTTGCGTGTTCTTTTCTCTCCTACAGTGGGATGTATCCTACTTACATGTTCCAAGCCATGACTATCTTCCCTTAGTTCCTCCTCTTCTTCTTATTCTTCTTCATGGGGTAAATTTTCCTCTTCATCCTTCAGTGTGCCCACAATATGTTTTCCCTTAGGAAACTTAGGGAGCTTGAATTCATTCTCAATATATTTCCTATTCTCTAACTTGGGCTTAAGGTAGATATATACCTTAGCCACTCCATCCTTCCCAATTGCTAGGCTCACAAAATTGATATGAATATCATCTAAAATTAACTTCTCAATATACACAGACTTACTTGGGTAGACATATGTCTTCGGAGTGTATGATAGTCACAATCCACCTTGTCTGCATTGAAGAAAAACCTTCACACATTTGAAAATATGTGTATTGATGCCTGAAAATAGTGTGTAGTGAAGGCATATGGGAGCTTGCACTCAAGGACTCCACTTTCCATCCTTCGTGCCAAAACGCCTTATGTAAAAATGTTGTTAAAAGAAAAATTGAACTTGTTTATCTAATATCTTTGAAGGAATATCCTTAGGTATTCTCCATTATTCTTCAAAACAAGATGCGTGGAGCTTATACTGAGAGATCTTTCCTTTGATTATAGGGTTCACTCATGAATCCATCACATGTATATTTTGCAAATACTTCTGCAAGGATATCTTTTCTCTCTGCGTATTGCAAAATTTAATCTTTGGCTCGTTGAGCACTCCAATCTCTACAAACATAATAGAAAGAGGGATCACGCACAAAATTATCTTATCCCCCGGTGCACCTATGCAACAATGGTCTCGAAATGAAGTTATCCAAATTGTAGACAACCCCTTCTGTCATCTTATTAGCAATGTGCAACCATGCTTTGTTCACCAAAGTGACCAATGCTCTTGATTGTTCATCTTTGTGAGGAGATGTGTTGCCACCTAAATAACATGGTATTTTTATAACTTAGGAATATCCATTTTGCACCCTCCCTTCATGTAACCCAACATTTTCTTGGTTGCTTCTAAGCCCTCCTTATAAGTGAGATCACTTTTTGACTTTCGGTGCCCTAGCTTCTTAACCATTTCAATCTTTCAATCAGGGGCACGGTAAGCCTCATTTGCCACCCAAAAAGTAAAATAAGTCCTCATAGACTCGGATCATCAACCATTGGTAAATATTTTCAATTTTTCCAAAGTATGAAGTTCATAAAGCTGCAAAACTCCCATATTTGTCAACATTTTTTCTCGTGCATCGTCGTATATGGCCATATCATTCTTTGTTCGCATAGTTATTTTTAGCACCAATTACTTGTCAAAATCATCTTTATTATCCTTACTTATGTGATTTTAGTCACTTACTTTGCAATGTTGAATGTGTGACTCCCAATCACGGCCCATGAATACCCCTTCTAGATACTGCATCTCTAAAAATAAACTTTCGGGGGTGTCTTCAACTTTTGTTTCTACTTCCTTCTACTTTTTTCCCCTTGTAGTCACTCTAGGTGCTTATTTAGGTGTCATAGCGACTATAAAAGTGTGTTCTTGCAGTTGATTCAAGCTCTGCAACTCAAAATCCACATTCCCTAGCTCAAAATTTACGTTCCCTAGCTTCAAACTTGAACCCTAACTATCGATTTGCCTCCCCACACACCTTTGTTTCACTCAAACACTTTCTCCAATGGAGCGCCAACCAATCCCATGCACAAATACATTTGGTTCAGTTTATTATCACATATCTTCACACTTCTCATGTAACTTGCTCTTAGATTGCTCTTTAACTCACTCGAACACTTCTTCTACACAATCGTAATGTAAAAATTGATTCCACAACCCGCATAATATCTCTCTTTAACTTGCATAATATCTCTCTATGCATACCCATCTTTAAGAGAACGCTCAAACTGGATCCATATATCATCTATATACTCCATCCCACACTAAAAGTATGTGTGGTACTATGTGCATGAATGTAATAGATAGTAATCAATTTCTGGTGCACAAGTACGCTTATTACAATTAACACTAAACTAAATTTACAAAGCATAGAAACGACGAAAGGAAACACATATAAAGAAATGTATTAAGGGAAATATAATCTAAATGGAAAACTCGACATATTACAAACACCAAAAATACTTATTTATAGTAGGGCTTTAGCCTACCGCCGTTAAAATAACCAGAAACCATGTGTCATCTAGCACCTATAATATTCAAGCACCTAAATCAAATATGTAAGTCACAATATACAGTCTCAACCAATGCAATTAGAACTTTTCAGGGTGGTGCAAAAACTTGGAATCATAAAGAAGAACCATCTCTCCAACTACAATCTTTTTATCCTTAATATTCATATCATGTCATGCCTTCTGTTTGGCCTTTTCTATCTTCTGACTCCATCGAACAATGGTGCGCCTTTCATCCAACTACATCAGTTTATCAATGTGCTCTTCTAATGTTTGTTCATCATCCAAACTTCTTGCATTTGCGCTACACAGAGAAGGTTACATGAATTCTACTAGTAAAATAGCCTCCACGTAAATCACCAAACCGAAAGGGTGTGGCTTTTCTCAACCTCTTGTAGGTTGTCATGTATGCCCAAAGTACAACAGATACTTTATCATCCCATTATTTCCTTCCAACATCACAACTCTTTGTAAATTTATGTCCCAATATCTTGTTGAAAGCCTCAACACTTCCATTTGGTTGTGGGTGATAGGGTGTTGTTTTATGGTGTTTCACCATAAATTTACGCCACTAATATCCTAGTTATCTCATTAAGGACATGAGTTCCCCTATCACTTGTCAAAATCAATGGGCATCCATACCTGATGATAATGTTCTCCCATAGAAACCTTTTTGTCGTAGCTACCGTGAAATCCTTTGTAGGTGTTGCTTCTTCCCACCTTGTAAGATAGTATGTACAAGTTATAATGTAGCACGATCCATCCTCGTGCATGTTATTGCCCTCAAAATCCCCCTCACTTTCCAAGTCCAGTTTCAAAAATTTTGAGTTGGTGCCTTTGAGGAGTGTTTAGAACAAAGTGAGAAGTCTAAAGGGATGGAGAAATTCGTGTTTTGAAGTGTTGATACTCGGTTATTTTAAATCCCACCCTTTCCATTTAAAATTCCTCAGTCTATGTGTTTTGAAACATTTTTCTATCTCCTCTCATGGATGTGTGGAATTCATCTATCTTTTTCTATGGCTATGGACTAGGTCGAGCCTTGTATTCCTTGCATTTATCTTTTTGTAGGAAAAATCCTTGATTTGGGCATAAACGGTGGATTTTTTTCCCTTTGTTTCATATTTGATGAGCGTATCTTCCCGTTATTTTTTTCCCAAAGCATCCACGGGTATGTGGGCATCTCTAATTGGATGTGGCAGGACGGGTTCTTTTTGTGAACTTGTCATTTTTGGCTCTTTTAGCAAAAGTGTCAAGTTGGCCCCATGGCCCCGAAAGATCTTGATTGGCTATTTGGTGAAAGGCGGACCCTTTTTGTGTTTTGAGGCATTTTGGAAAAGGGTGTAAAGTTATAAAGTGACCCACCCGCTCATGCCAAGGGAAAAAGTCAAATGTTGAGCCCGCATCAAAAGAGTCAAAGCGGGGAGGTGGATCGTCAGAGCCTTTTGAGATTTTGAGCCTTGTTTCCAAGAGGGAAAAAGTCAAATATTGAGCCCACATCAAGAGTCAAAGTGGAGAGATGGATCGTCAAAGACTTTTAAGATTTTGAGCCTCATGCCAAGGGAAAAAGTCAAATGTTGAGCCCACATGAAAAGTCAAAGCGAAGAGGCGGGCAGTCTGCGGAAATTTTGGATTTTTGCCAAAGTCATTAAAAAGCACAATTTCAATTTTGGGCCCATGGAGCTTTTTGGCTAAAGTGGATTTCGGGCCTATGGGGCTGCGAGAGCGTTTTTATAATTTTTCATATTTCACAAAAGGCACCAAAGTGAATTTCGGGCCCGCATATCCATTTTGTAAAGCTGGTTTTTCGCCATTTTTATGCATTCAATCGAAATATTCAAATGGGCATATCTTTCGATCCAGTGCTTGAAATTCGAAAAATTTGGTACCATTGGAAAGATCTCAACCTCCTCCACGCCATGGAAACATAAAATATTATTTTTAGTGGGATTTGGTTGGTGAGAGTATGGAAATAGTCTTCCACTCCGTTAGCGCGGGATCCGATTGCTTCCACTACTTGGGATATTTGGATTTTGGCCCTGCCATCCTCTCGACACAACAAACAAACATGGGGAAACTAGATTTGGCAAATTATGGGTAGATTTGTAGGAGCACTAATGGCTAGTGGTTGAGCTTCCAATCAAATTTTCCACCTCCATTTTCCTCTTCTCTCTTCGCTTGATCTATAAATGGAGAGCTTAGCTCATTATAATAGGGGTGATCCTGGAATTCTTGAAATTGTAATAGATTCAAGATAATCAATACAAAAGTATTTTCCTCTTTCTTCCTCTGCAATTATTTCTTTCCTTGTTCGAATTTGTGAATCATCCATCTTTGCATGCTAAGAAACTTTGTGTTCTTGTTAATATGATTTTGAGAACTTTGTGTCTGTGAAATTATATATGTTATAAACGTGAATGATTCCATTCTGCATCTCTTTTGCTCAATATGCATAAGGTTATACTCTACCACCCATATTACCTAAAATTATTGTTATGTTCTTCCTCTCTCACCTCCTTTCTTCCTCCATTATCTCGTATTGATGATCTTTGGGCATATGAATGTTTTAAAATATCAGGAATCCACACTTTGAAAGTTGTACATTTGTATATAAGTTTTGTTGCTTGCTTTCAATAAGGGAGCCTCTCCCATCAAAGAGGAGAGACATGTTGTCCCTTGATTTGTGGTTATTAAAGTACAATTTTAAAACCCAACAAAGTGTGGGTGGGGATATTGGACCCTCAAAGTCAATTGCCAACTTTTCCAAAGGTTATGTACTAGTAATAGGCCTCAAAGGCATTTCATCTATATGCCCAAGTTTTCGAGGTGCCGGAAATGATCACATGCCCTACATATTATTTACAATCCTTATATAATGTTTCCCACCACAAACTAGCTAACAAAATCTTGTGTGCGCATTCAAAGCATAATGTCCACTGCAATCCCAGCATGAGATTCCTCCATAATATCTTCATGCTCATGCTCAAGCACACACCGGTGATAAAATTCATCCCGACATAGTTTATATAATCTCCACTAATCAACATATATGGAGTGACGCATATGGCAAGTTGTTTCTTCTCTAAACTCTTCATCCTTTCAAGTGCCATACCATTACATAAAAATACAACAATATCTTCTAAGTCAGATGGCGCACAGTTCAATTTGAATAGTTTTACATCGATATTGTATCCTTAATGTTTTGCATGTCCTCGTTTGTATTAATCTTTGATAAATAATCTAGTCCAAAATTACTCTTACCGGCTTAACCACTCTTTGCAAAGTCAAATTCCTGAAATAATAGAATCCAATGGCATATGCGCACTTGTAAAACAAGTTTATTCACCAAGTACTTGATTGCCATGTGATGTATAGAATATAAAATGGTTATCCAACAAGTATTGTCTAAACTTATGTAGCGCGCAAATCATGGATAAGGCCTCACACTCTATAGTTGTATAATTTTTTTCAGCTAAGGTCAATTCCTGCATGCATAACAAATGGGATGATCAAAAATGCCTTCTCGAGGTGGACTAATATTATGCCAATGGCCATGCCATAAAGGCGTCCACATGCACATGGAATGGTTTGGTCCATGAAGGAAATTGTAGAATACGTACCGTAGTAAGCCTTTCCTTTAATTTTTCAAATGCGCATTGATGCACTTCACCCCAATGGAACTTTCCCTTACTCTTCAATAATTCCTCAAAAGGCGTGGCATCCTAGCATAACCTTTCATAAATATCTTATAATAACCTTTTTCTCCAAGAATCTTCCTACATCGCTCTTGTTAGTAGGTTCCTCTAAGCCCAAAACAACAACAACCTTAGCAAGGTCTACCAACAAGCCTTCTTTACAAATAATATGTCCCAACAAAGTCCTAAAGGGTGTAGAAAAAATGCACTTCTTAATGTTTAAAGAGATGCTCAACTGTCATCACCTCTCAAACATAAGTCTTAAATTGTCACAATGATCTTTTACTATCCCATAAACTATCCAATCATCCAAGTAAACCTACAAAAATTATGAATGAAGTCCTAGAATGCTTGCACAACAATGCGTGAAAATATTGCAAGCACATTCTTCAATCCAAAAGGCATAGCTATATACGTAAAACTTCATCATTCAGTGGTGAAAGTTTTATTCTCTTGATCCTATTTAGCAATCCTCACTTGATGATATCCATAAAATCCATCAATGAAGGAGTAGATTTCACACCCTGCAACACCTTCCAAAATATCCTATGTAAATGGTGTGGGAAAGGAATCTATTACACATGAAGCATTCAATTCCCTATAATCCACACAGATCCTTATCCTTCCATATTTCTTTATGGTTATCACCATAGGGCTAACCCACTTTGAAACCTCAATGGGATCAATGATTCTAGAATTATAAATCTTATCAATTTCTTCCTTTACTTTAACGCTTGTGAGACACGATTCATCGTGTAAGGCCTCTTCCCAACCAGGCGTGCACCTTCCTTTAGCTTGATCCTCATCTTTCCCAAAGAGTGATGTAATCCTTTCAACTCATGATATCCCATAGGAAATAAGTCATGAAAATCATACCATTGAACCTCTAAGTCAAACCAGTAAGCACCAATGATGGCCTCCTTATGTTCAACATCTATCCCAATGTTGGCCTTCTTCATTTTTATAGGCTTATGATATGCGCACGCCTTATCATCTACACTTTCTAAGACATCGCACGTACCCATAATATGATCAATATCTAAATTAACCACTTCATCATCAATCATGTAGACCATTTTACCTTTTTCTTTATCTAGGCGCACCCAAGTTATTCTTCATTTGTCTCTTCTTCTTCAAAGCCTACCTCCAAATCTAGCTCTCCTAATAATTCCTCAATAGGTTCCTTAGCCTTTGCACTATCTCCCATATTCAAGTTCTTTGTAACTTGTAATGCCTCATTCACTGGAGGCTTAGTAGAAAAATAGTCAAAGGTTTGAATCATACATGCAGTCAATTCTTGCTAATTCCTTGTTTCTCTATTCAACTCTACCATAACATGCACTTGCATAGCCACACAAAGTGAAGTAGAACTTATAGACCCACAATGAAGGTGGTAAGGCCTCCTACCATTCTTTCTATATTGTCTCACACTTATGAACATGGTGTGAAGTAAAATCCTTCCCAAGGAATTCACATGTCTTTATACCGAATAAATCTAGCAGAGAAGGCAATTCACACTTCCCACCACTCTAAAATACTATCTCTTTTTACCATCCACCAACACAATGTTATCCCATGTAAGGTATACACTATCATATTCCTTCTTCCCACTAGATCTATCCACTGGGATTCCATAGCATGTAAAAGCACATTGGGAATCCCTTCTCCAGTGTACTTGGGTACTGGTTATTGCCTAAGCACGTAACAATGTGCGGCCTAGTCATGCGCGTAACTAAATTCTTCATAAGTCCTGTGCACCCAATTATCACAAGCAATGATGGTTGTATCACTCATTGATTGTGCATCATCCCATTGAATAACTCCTTCCTTTGATGGCTCAAGTACTTCAAGATCTCTAATGGTGCACACATAAAAAAATTCAAATCCTCTTCATTCAAAGGTTCCACATAAGGTGTAGCTTTGATGTCCAAGTCAAAGGAATGATCGTGCACTCTATTTTGTTCTCAAAACTGATGTAACCCTTATTGAAACATAGATCAACATTATTTTCATAACACCAAGGGTGCCCAAGAAATTTCATAAATTTATCTTCTTGGCAAGCACAAGACTTCAAAATCTCGAGTAAACTTGGCCCCTTGTATAGTAATAGTGGAATCCTTAAGAAATCCAATGGGTGCGGATTTAATTATGTTTTCCATATACAAAACATTCAAAGATGGTTATAAAGGTGGCATCCCCATCTAGTTCCATGCATCCAAGGTGAGCACATTCAATTTTACACCTGTATTAATCAAAATGTTACTCAACAGCCATCCATCAATTCGCATTCAACGTGATCTCTTTTTCATAATCAAGACTGTGAGGAGGTAAGTTAGCATGTAAAATTTGTCTCTTGTGCTCAACTCTAGCACATGGTATCTTTCCCCTTAACCATTCCCCCAATAAAGGAATTATGTTTTACTGGCACAATAGATTACAAACCTCCTTCAAATCATTAGCATCTTTACGAGGAATCTCAATTTGCCTTTTCTTATTCTAGTTTTGCGACTGCTCCTTCAAGCATTGTATCTCACCTTGTAAATTCTAAATGACCTTCATAGTATCTTGATAGACATCCTTTTGATGGGTAGGATCTAGATACTTTCCATGTAATACCTCTTGTTTTGTAATAATAGGTTTATCCTACGGAGTCTCATGCGCGCGTGTCACCTCAATATGTGTAGTAATATTCATCAGTATTACCTTTGGGTCAGGATCTAACTTTGGCATCCACTGATCTTACATGGTGCATTGTCTTCTAACCATTCCCACACCTTTATTCTAATTGTGCTTCTTTATTAGGTGCTCATAAAAATCTAGGTATTCTTTATAATTGTGACCCTTTTTTAGTATCATGAGAAAATAATGTTCGAGGGCATTCACACTTATAATGATTAGGTTATCCACATGTATAATATGTTCCAAGAGGAAATTCTCTTCTTCCTCTATCGTGACCTTGACCTATGAATCCTAAATGATAACCTCCTCCTCTACCACCTCCATCAGAGTGCCCTTCATTATTATTATGATTATGATGCTCACCTTGTTCCTTAGAAATTTTAAAAGACTGAGTGCGATGGACACTGTTTCAATGACATCTCGAATCTGATCAATCAATCTATAATTCTTTGTATCATGAGTGGTAGACTTTCAAATTTTACAATAACATGACAATTTCTTCTTTATCGTGTGTCACAACAATGGGAACTGCTTGAATCATGATCCAAGTGATATAGCTCATAGTCCAGCAACATGGCATGCACCGATTTATGATGGAAAATTTCCTTAGTGTGTCCTTCTACTTCACAATCTATGCACCAAATACCACTGCATGTCTCATGATCTAAATTAGCCAAAAAAAATCCAACTAATTTTCCATAGATGCAATCTAAGACCCCAAAAATGGGCTAACTCTAATGTCTACGCTCCACAATACCTCAACATGTAGAGCTACCTCAAGCACCTCACGCGGGTCTATATAATTCTTGTGTGAGATAGCCCTTCTGAAAGGTGTGATCAAACCTCCAATGAACCATTAAACATGTTTACTCGGTTGAATTTCATAAGATAACCCGATAACGAGTCTTAAATCATGCATCATACTCCCTAACGCTCTCATCCATGTCCTACTTGATGTCCTTCAAAGCACGTTGATTCTTTTCTACTCAAACTCAAGTATGTGAAATTCTACTAATAAAGCATCACAAAACATGGTATAGTCTACACAAGTCTGGTTCAAATCATATTTCCTATACCAACTATGTGCGCACCCTTGTAAATTAGTAGAAAACCGACTCTCCTTATGCTCAGGAGATATAATCCCCTTAGCGTACCATAGTATCTCGCACATGTGCACATACTTGGCTACATCTTCGGTTCCTATATACTCTGGTAGGCGAAGGAAATATTGAAATAGACTTGCTAGGGTTGGTGCAGACCATGTCCACCAGATCGGGAACCTATTTTACCTCTTGTGTTCCCTCCTCCTCCATAACCACCAGACCCACTAGATCCTGAGCCACCTAACCCTCTTGATCCTCCCCTTGTAATGGGAAATGGACCAAAGGATGTACTTCCTTATGTCCTAATAGTTGTGCTAAAATGAACTCCCACGGATGCAGCGAAGTTGTACTACTACAAGGCGTAATACCAATGTTTTTGCACGCCCACGTTCGTCATTGCGATGACACACCAGAAAGTATACCTCCAACTAGAGCTCCAAATAACATAGACGATGATTACACCTCTATAGATGAATAAGCTATCAGATTAACTCCTAAACTTAATAGAAAGTGAAATCTATCTATCATTACTATACCACCCACACTAGCTTGCTTATCAATGATTGTCGTAGAAACTAGAAAACCAAGCGTAAGGTCTAGGTTTCTAGGAGGGATCAAATGTGCATCTGTGCTCCTTGTAGTTTCAACTAGAACACTTTCATCTGAAGTTAAAGAGGGTTCTCTACCATGCTTACCCAAATGGGGGAGTACCAAATGCTCTAGCTCCATGTCTTCTATGTGAGCTTCAATCCTTCATGATCCATCTCTCTCTACAACACCATTCATTCCGCAACATCATGCTTCTTTTCCAAATCCCTCTTGCGTGCTTCATTAAACTTAATATTCCTTTCTTCTCTCTACCTTTCTACCGCATAAGTTCTGCCATATTTCACCACACTTTCTCCGCCCCGTGCATGGTGGATTTTAGCTAGCCATACGACGATGTTCCAAATCTAGGGTCATGATCAAGATCTTAATCACTACATAGATACCGCGTAAATAACATCCTCTTAGTTCCGTAGGAATTGAAACTTAGTAACATCTATATAGGAATAAGTAGAAACTATGTACTCCAAAATGTAGCTATTAAAAATGCCACTCCATCAATGATCTACATCTCATGTCTTAGTCGAGATCAACATCATGCAAAGCATGGAATTATTCATGTATCCAAACAAGTGCTCTATACCTCAAATTTATATTCAATACGTATGTTTCCAATCACTCATACAACTTTATAGAGAAATAGCAGAAAAATGTCTCATATAGATTATGTTCAACCCACATGCGTGCATGAAATTCTAGTCCAATGTTAAATTGGTGAGCAAGCTCTTCCTCTAAATTCTCTACCCAATCTTCAATACTATCCAAAGTCAACCAATACGTCTTCATCATGCAACATCCTTGAAACAACTTGAAAAGAGGTCCCGGCAATGGAACCAAAATGTAGTCTTTTATTTTATCAAATAGCCCAAGGCGCACGAGCACATCACTCAAATAGATGTGATTGCTCACTCGAAGCATGCAAGGGTACCAAGTCCCTCTTTTATGGAATCTTTATCAAGGAGTTAGCATGATAAGCACACACATAGATATATTCCAGATCCATAATAATAATGCAATGATAAACCATAAACAGATCTAGATCATAACCATATGCAAGAATAACTTATACAAGAATCAAGATTAAGTTTACCATGCAAGAACCGATCCTGAGATATGTCAACAACCAATATCCAATCATAAAGATCCATTGTATTAATTCTGTAAATCACGAAGTTTGCATACATATTGTTATCCATTTTTTCCCTCTCAGGTAAAAATGGACAACGTGAGACAAATTGGACCTTGGAAGATGAAAGTGCTTCATAGGAGAGCCTTGAGCTTATAGGGAAAAAAATTGTTTTTGGGAATTTTACGGTGTCCCAAGAAGCATTAGGATCATTTTGGATTTTTTTCCCTTTGTGGGTCTTGCTTGAGGCTCAAGGTTTGTTTAGAACAAGAAAATTGGCCCAACAGTCCACTTCTAGGGAATACGGAAAAACAATGTTTAAATTTAATAAAATCATGTTTTAGGAATGTTATTATTTTTCCATTACCCTACTACGAGGTTTGAGGAAAATCCATGCGGGTCACATTTAGGGGAAAAATTATGGTTTGAGAAGCACTTTGCATTGTCCTAAAAGGGAGCTCATCGAGCAAATCGGTGAGTTTCTTGGTGAGCTATGCATCTAGCTCAAAAAAAACTATGAAATTATAGGGGTCATGATGCATTTGGAAATACAACTCGGAGACACGAGTTGGGGCCGAAGTTACTTGGCACATTGGTAAGTGACCTCATATACCGGGCTAGCTTGGCATTGAGTCGGTGAGAAATGATCCTATAACGGAATAGGTCGGTGGATTATTGACCGAGAAAAATTGAGGGTCTCACAGAGAGTCAATAGATCTCAAGGGAACTCTATTCGGGAGTGTTGAAGGCTGGGAGAGTTTTAGAACTCCGGTGGCGAGCTTGTGAGGAAAAGTTCAAGCTATGAATAGGTACATAAGGTAGCAAGAATTAAACAAAGGTAAAGGTCAACGTGGGATGAGATCGCATCGAGCCAAGACAAAGATGATGGATAGCTTAGTAAACTATGTATCACAAGGCAATAGATCAAGGTCCCGGTGAGCTAGGGCACAACATCTCGAGAGATGATGGAGTGCCTCACACCAAGAATCAACTCGGTGTCGGGATGATTTGGAGAAGTCGGAAGCAAAAATGAGCCCTCACGAGATGGACGATCTTAAAGCGCGAGGGAAGTGGAAAACCAGAGTCATGCATGAATGGTATTATGACCGCTAAAACTAATTTCAAAGTTTGGTGGCGAACATTCTTTGTAAGTTTTGTAGAGGAAGTAATTTGCATATTTTAGGGTAGTTCCTTAGATTCTCAAAGTAATAAAGGGACAAAATTTCTAATGAAATCAACATTCTTAGGCTCGTAATTGAAGAAGATGCATAGAAGGGTACAATGGTGGCAAGTTGTTTTACATACATGGCAAGTCCAAATGAAGACGGTGTGAAGTTCAACTCGGGGAGTGACTCATGAGCTTGAGTGGAACATAACATGGTCGGGGAGATTGGCAAGGAGCTCGAGAAGATTCACTAGGAGAACTGGGACTGGACTCGCTAGGAAGAAATGATCAAATGGAGGATCTCACAAACCATGTTGACATTCAACATGTCATTACAGAGGTAAGCTAGATCGGTGTGTTGGGCCCGGGTATGAAATGGTTATTCCGACATCAAGCACAAAGAACACGAGATCGGTATACGAGACGTGTGAGTCGAGAGAACATTGGCTTGAGAGGCTTGATGCATCGAGTCTCAAAGCAAGGTAGAAATGAGTGGATCAGCTCGGGTATGCATTAGAATAGACAAGCTCAGCCATAAGGAAAGGAAACAAATCGAGCCAAGTAGGAAACTAGCTCAATGCAATGTATATCCAAGTTCCATATCTCTACGAACTCACAGAGAAGGAAGACATAAGTGGCAGGGAGAATAAGGTGATCTTGCAAGTAAGCCAACATTTTCTGATTTGGTGGAGAATTAATCAAAGGGAGTTGAGCTCAGGCTCATCGAAATAGGTGCATAGCTCAAATGACCTAGATGGTTTTAGAATTCAACGGTCTAGGCTTTCATGTTTGGAGACAATGCGATTCGGAACTCACTTGCTTCGTAGTTCGGGGTTGGCATTTTGGAGTCGTGGTGAGTTCAAGTTTTCAAGATTTCACTTTTTAGAGTTTGTGGGGATCGGTCAATGTGAGGTGAGAGCGAAGCTCAAATGCTAATTCCCAAATTCGAAGTCCGAAAATTGGACTTTGGATTCGGTCTTTGAGTTTGGGGATTGTGTATAGTGTTGGGTGATCGGATTCCTCCAAAGCTGATTTCAAAGCGTAGTGGTCAAGTCATTCACCAAGTTGCAAGGTGAAAGGTTAAATTTGGGGTCCGAACTAGTAGGAATAAGGTGGTTGGAAGGGATGTTGGGATCAACATCTAATGTGAAATTATACACTTTGGACTTGGCATAACATATGATTGATGAGCATGGTGATCAACAATGAAAATAAAGAGCCTTCAAATTAGGGGTCAGCCAATGTTTTTCCAAAGTGATGTTGCGTGTGAATGAGGTCTCTGCCAAGATAGAAAATTAGGGGACAACGTGGAACCCAGAGGGTGGCCTTTAATTATTGGAAAAAGAGATCATTCAAACTAAAATAAGCGGCACCAAAACTCGAGCGGTGGCGATTAATGTAAAATGTGGCATAGTGCCCAACCAATGTAAGTATGTTTAAGATGACATTTAATGCAAAACAAATGTGATGGCCATTAAGACATAAAGTGCTAATGCAAATGTAAAGTACATGAAATGCGGTATGTGGAACTTGCCATAGGAATATCATGAAAGTCGGGGTAATATGTTTAGATGAATCAATGAGCTATTTGTGGGAGGTGGTGAATTGGAAAATAGGGTCGCTTAAAGGAAAAGGAACTCACAGAGTTAAACAGAGCAGCTCATTAGTCACTCAATGAGCTAGGCTGGTAAGGCATTCTTGAATTGGTCACTCTTACAAGCCAAGAACTTTTTTACATAATTAAACTCATGGGTCCCACCAATAGACAAGCGATGACCTCTCGAAAATTATTTAAAAATTACTTTTAATTAAATGTGACATTTTAATTTATGAAGCATGACGTAAGGGTTATTTCTTTGAGAGCAAATAAAGGGTGATGCAAGCATCATGGGCAATTATTAGAGAACCATACTCACTATAATTTTTCCTATAACTTGGGATTTCTCCTTCTTTCTCCACGAAAGACAAGAAATGCTATAAAATGTAAAAGGGAATACAAAATTCAAGAGTTAGACATTTTCCAATTTCCCCCTCCCCTCACAAGCTAAATTGTTGTGAATTTAGAGGCTTATTAACCTTCCTTCCAAAAATGTAATGGCATCTTCTACTACTCTCTCCCGCTGTAATGATGCATTGTGTAAGTGCTTAAAATAATCAAATTATGTTTTATGGATAATTATCTTTCCTTGCATCAGTTTGGTTACTTTCATTTTTCCTTTCTCATGTTTGCATGTACACTATGCAACCCATGTTTCCTTTGCAATTTTTGGGAGTTATTATGCTCAATTTGGAGTGAAGTATCGTATGTAATCATATTTTTATTTATGCTCATCCTCCCCATGTTCATCCTTCTTCATTGGCAAGTCATAATGTTTTCTAGCAAACCCCTTTCTTCTTTGCATCACCACTTCTAGTATAGGTTTAATTTCTTGAAAATCTCTCTCCCTTAATCACCTCGAAATGTTAGTATAGGTCTATTTAGCCATTTTTCTTGCATTAGGAGTAGTGTAGTGCTTAGTTTAGGAAGAGGAAGCTAGCCTTCTCTCGAGGGTTCACCTCAATCCCACAAGTACCACATCTTGAGAGGTGATCAAATGTTACCCAATCACACCGAATGTCCTGTTCACACTCAGGCCATTTGAGGGGTGCGGTGATTTGGTGATAAATTTTTTGGGTACACCGGTGGGACCACAATAGTCATATCTTTCACGGGTGTGTGTATTTTTGTTCACTTTATTTCATTAATTTTTTGTGATCTTAGTGAAATTCCGCCTTAAGAGGTATACCCAAGAACAACTGGTGAATCCATTGGTCTAAGTAACCCACTCTCTGAATTGCAGACTTTTGTTTTCACCCATTCATGAAGTTGTCCAATCATGGCTTCATTCCCACCATGGAATTCTCACTTGCAGTAGCAGCAATACTAGTTAAACATTCCTCCAAGCTTGCAAAATTCATCTTCATATTACTACAATCCACCTCCAGTTTAATATTATGATGAAAATCAGTTGCACCATGCATATCTCTATGAGCAGAGTCATGGCCAATTTTGTTATTCTCCTAACTATGCAGCTATTCAAGAGAGGGAGTATGTACATGATGGAGGTTTTTCCACATATTAAGATGTCGAGTTGTATCTTAAGATGCAAAAATTGGAGACACGTATAGTGTAGTCTAGAGCCATAGCTCAAATGAAGGCATTCAAAATTTGCTTCAGGGTACCTTGTCCGTGGGTTGGCCCTATGCCAATTTTTACATCCTACAAGAAAATATTGCTTTTATGGCTGAAATTTTTCCTCAAATTGAAGGTTGGATCAAAGAGATAGAGGCCTATGAGTTTGATGCAAGGAATCCTTGTCAATGGGTAAGTCCTACACTACCACCTCAAAGTCCTCTTTCCATTTCCCAACCAATATCATTTCAGTCTAAACCTCAAATCCCAATATTTTCACCTACTACCCATGTTGAGAATCCCATTTCTTCATCTCCTATCTTCCCATCCCACCATGAATCTTCTACCCCTCTTTCTTCTAAAATTACTTCTTTTCTACAAAGGCCATCAATACAAGAAGCTACACATTTTCCACCACCTCAAACAATGGAAGAAATAGTAAACCCCAACCCACCTCTCCTCTTACATTCCCGAATCCATTTTGGGAAGACCAAGAATATGATTATATTGGAGAAGAAGATGTAGAGGTTAGGAAATATAACAAGGATGAGCTTGCAAAAATCTGAAGGAGTGGGATGCAAGACTAAATATTAAATAAATTCCTCTCTTGATTAAGCCTCTAGCTAGGGTTAAAGCTCGGAAGCAGGTGATGAAGAGTGAATGTGCGCAAGAACAATCACAACAAGAGAAAGGCTAGTGATATGTTCACTTTGAATGTAAAATTCATAATGGCTCCATAATCACAGAGGATGTTGACTCATGACAAGTTGACAAGTTAGTTATAGAGAAGCGAAGAGCCAACTCCAAATCCACAGAAAAGGAGTATGTGAAAGTGGAAGAAGAAAAGCTTCCAAAGGTACATGATATTTCAATGGAGTGTAGTGATCCTCATTGTCCTACATGTGAGAACTTGTAGTATTCTTGGAGGGTTATTATTCCACTAAGATCATCACCTAAAATTTCAAGAAGCCACCAAGAGTTTCATGTTGTGGAGAAAGACCATGCAGATTCAAAGGTTTTGAATGTAGGAAAGACAACACGAGAGGTTCTAAATTCTTCCCCTTCTTCACCCTTTCAAAAATTTGAATTTTTAGAATATTTTAAGCTTTATAATTTCTTGTTTGAGGATGAATAAGGTCATGGTAAACAAATTGTTAATATGGAGGTTTTCATGGATGAAGAGGTTGAAACTTTTATACCGCTTAGAAATGAGGAGGAAAATTAATTGTTAGATTTGGAGGAATATTTTGATGGACAAGAGCCTATGGAAATGGTCATTGTTGTTATTCCATCATATAACATTCATGAAGTACCCTCGAGAAACTTATTTCAAGAAATACACTTAAATCATGATTAGAGGAATTGAATCTTCCACATCTCTCCTTGAAAAAAAAAAAAATGAGCATATGGGAGAAGCTAAGTTAGATTTAGAAGCCTTAAATGGAAATTATATTATCAAGATATTCTTGCATTCAATTATGGAGCATAATTTGGCTAATGAACCTGTGATGGTGGATAATATCTTTGAAAATATTTCTACCCCTAATAGTCTTCAAGAAGAACAAATGGAAGACTTTGGCCTTTCGGAGTTTCATGTGGGATGAGGAGGTTAAGGATGCACATCAATTTCGTCTTCAATCAAATAAAAGGAACTCCTACACGAGAAACAAAATTCAAGCACTTGTAGAGTTCAAAAATGACTTTATAAGAGACTTCAAACAATCCATATGAGTTTCATATTGTGGAGGAAATCCTTGTTGTTAATGGAGAAAAAGGGAATGAAGAGGAAAGAAATTTCCTACCATTTATCTAGGAGAAAGATCGAGTTGTTTGTAAATGGGCAACAAGAGGGAAACCGGATCACAAATAGTCAATATTTTCTCAAATGGCTACATGTGGACTTATTTATTCAATGAAAATCCCAAAGTAGCGGGCATATGCCATGATTTAGACCTTGTCCTACAAGGTATTTGGATTCATTAGAGTTGAGGAGGAGCCACACCGGTCACATTCACTTGAATGTGAGGATGAGTTTTCACCCTAAGAATCGGTTGTAATTCCTCTACAAAACAAATGTAGAGCAATTAAAAGAGGCATTATTTTTGTTTCCATTTGATGCCTTGGGGAACCAAATGGAGACTTGGGCTTGTTTCAATTTTTCACTCTCACCTCATCTATGTTCATTGTCAAATCATTTACATGGCTTCCCATTGTGAGGAAAGGAAGTTATTTTGCGCAACTTGATTTGCAAGGTTTGTTTAGCTCACATGTGCTGTAATTGCTTAGGGTAGGAATAGGTTGATTTTAGTAGAATAAGTGCTTTGCACACTCTCCATGTTTCATTCGAAACATGTATCATTTTCAGCTTTTTTGTGTGTGTTGTGTTTTATCATTGCTCTTGCACATCATGTTAGAAGTAGAATGTTCAAAAGTTAAAAAGAATCAACATTTAATAGATTTCTATGATGCCCAAACCAACATATGTTTTACTTCAAAATTCGAAATGTGTTGTGTATACCAAGCAATCCTCGGTTCAATGTGCTTCATACTTGACAATATCATATTCTAGGACAAGGTCAAGCGGTCTACTTCAAGTTCAAGATTGGTTTTGGGATTAATAGTTCCTCCATGCCCAATGGATGTTACAGTCTACTAGACTATTTCTTAGTAGGAAAGCATCCCCAAGAGGTTGCAAAAAATGTTATCCATTTTTTCCCTCTCAGGAAAAAATAGACAATGTAGACAAATTGGACCTTGGAACCTAAAAGCACTTCACACTAGAGGCTTGGTCCTACAGGAAACATTTTGTGTTTTGGGAACATTTGCGATGTCCTGGGAAGGGTTAGGATCATCTTGGATTATGTTTCCCTTTTTGGGTCTTTCAAGCTCGAGGTTTGTTTAGAACAAGAAAAGCGGCTTGGCGGGCCCACTTCTTGGGAATACGGAGAAAAAATGGTCAAATTTGATAAAATAATATTTTAAGGATCCTATTGTTTTTCCATTACCCTCAAAGTTTGAGGAAAATCCATGGGGGTCACATTGAGGGAAAATCATGGTTTGAGAAGCAGTTCACATTGATATAAAAAGGGAGCTCGTGGAGTAGCTTGGTGAGCTATACATTTAGCTCAATAAAGACTAGGTAATTGTAGGGTCGAGATGCATTTGGAAATACAACTCGAAGACCCAAGTTGGGGCTGAGTTACTCTGCACATTGGCAAGTGACTTCATATACCAAGGCTAGTTTGGCATTGAGTTAGTGGGAAATGATCTTGTGATGAAGGAGGTCGGTGGATGATTTGGCGAGACACAAGTGAGGGGATCACAGAGAGTCGATAGATCTTGAGGGAACTCTGTTTGGGAGTGTTGAAGGATGGGAGATTTTCGGAGCTCCCAGTAAGAGTAAGCTTGTAAGGAAAAGGTCGAGATATGAATAAGCACACAAGGACACAAATTAAACAAAGGTAGAGGTCAACGAGGATGAGCTCACATCAAGCCGGGAGTAAGATGATGCATAGATCGGTAAACTACATATCTTAAGGCAACATATTGGGGTCCTAACTAGCGAGCTAGGATAAAATGTCTCATAGATGATGGAGTGTCTCGCACTAGGAATCAACTCAATGCCACGATGATTTAGAGAAGTCGGTAAGCAAGCACGAGCCCTCACGGATGGATGAGATTAAAGTTGAAAAGGAAGTGGAAAACTAGATTTAGGCATGGATGGCATTGCGACTACATGGAACTAATTTCAAAGTTTTGTGGCAAACATTGCTGCAATTTTTGAAGAGGAAGTGATCTGCGCATATTTGTCGGTGTAGTTCCCTTATATTCTCATAGTAATAAAAGGACAACATTTCTAGTGAAATCAACATTCTTGGGCTTGGCATTGAAGAATATCCATACGGGTATAGTAGAGGTGATGTTTTTATACATAACAAGTCCAAATGAATAAGGTGTGAAGTTCAATTCGGGAGTGACTTGTGAGCTTGAGAGGAACGTAGCATGGTCACAGAGATTGGCTAAGGAGCTCGGCAGATTTTGAGGGAGAGCTTAGGAATGGAATCACCAAAAGTAATGATCGGAGGATCTCGCAAGCCTTGTTCATGATCAACATGTCATTCTGAGGTAAGATAGATCAACATGTAGGAATTGAGTAATGAATGGTGATGCTCAAAGCATCAAGCACAAATAAAATGAGCTCGGTATATAGATGTGTGGATCAAGAGAACATTGGCTCGAGATGCTTGATGCATCAAGTATCATCAAGAGTAGAACCGAGTGGATCATCTCGGGAATGCATTAGAATATATGAGATTTTCCACAAGGAAAGGAAACATCTCGAGCTAAATAGGAGGCTAGCTTGATACAACGTAGAGCCAAGTTCCGAGTTTGATGAGCTCGTAAAAAGGAAGACACAAGTGGCTAAGAGCATAAGGTGATCTCGTGAGCAAGCCAACATTTTCCGATCCGGTGGAGAAAAACTCAGAGGAATTTTAGCTCGGGATCATCAAAATAGGTGCATAACTCCAATGAATTGGATGGTTTCAAAATTCAGGGGTCTAAGATTTTAGATTTCAAAGACAATGCAATTCAAAACTTGCTCGCTTCATAATTCAGGGTCGACTGTTTTTGGAGTCATGGTGATTTTTAGTTTTCAACCTTTCATGTTTTAGAGTCTGTGGGGCTGTTCAATGCGAGGTGAGTGAGAAGATCTAATTCCCCAAAGTCGATGTCTAAAAATTATACTTCGGATACGGTCTTTATGTTTGACGATTACGTATAGTGTTGGGTGATTGGATTCCTTTGAAGCGATTACGAAGCATAGTGGTCGATCATTCACCGAGTTACAAGGTGATAGGTGGAATTTTGGATCCGAACCAAGTAGGAATAAGGTGGTTGGCGGGGATATTGGGATCAAAATCAATGCAAAATTATACACCTTGGACTCGGTAGAGTGTATGATTGATGAGCATGGTGATCAACAACGGTGAAAATAAAGAGCCTTGAGTTGGGGAAGGGAAATGTTTTTCCAAAGTGATGCCATATGTGAAATAGGTCTCCTCATGAAAGCTAGAAAATTTAAGGATGGCATCGAACATGGAGGGTGGCCATTAAGTATTGGCAAAAGAGCTCGTTCAATCTAAAATAAGTGGTGCCAAAAACCAAGTGGTGGCTAATCAATCTAAAAGCGTAGCATACTACCAAACCAATGTGAGTATGTTTAATACGCCATTCAATGCAAAAGAATGTGATTGTCATTGAGACATAAAGTGTCAATGCAAATGTGAAAGACATGATATGCAAGTAGGTGGAACTCGCCCATAGGGATAACATGAATGTCGGGGTAGGATGTTTATATGGCTCGATGATCTATTTTTGGGAGGTGGTGAATTGGTAAAGAGGGTTGCTAAATTAAAAGGAACTTGCAAACTTAAATTGAGTAGCTCAGCTAAGTCAGCTTCGATGAGCTCTGGCAAGCCATTCACCGAATTGGTCACTCTTATAAGCCAAGACCTTTTTCATAATTAAACTCATGGGTCCCACCAATGGACCAAGGATGACCTCCAAAAATTATTAAAATATTACTTTTAATTAAATGGGGCATTTTAATTTATTAAGCATGATGTAAGGGTTGTTTCTTTGAGAGAAATTTAAGGGTGATGCAAGCATCATGGTAAATTATCATAGAACCATACTCGTTATAATTTTACCTATAATTTAGGATTGCTCCTTCTTCCTCTCATCACTCAATCAATCTTTGTAAAATGAAAAAGGGAATGCAAAATTCAAGAATAATACATTTTTCCAAGTTTCCCCTCCCTTCACAAGCCGAGGTGTTGTGAATTTGGAGGCTTATTAGCCTTCCTTCTAAAAATTGTAATGGCAGATTCTTCCTCTCCCTTCGTAATGATGCACTGTGCAAGTGCTTGAAATAATAAAATTATGTTTTGTGGCTAATTATCTGTCCTTGCATCAGTTTGGTTTCTTTCATTTTGCCTTTCTCATGTTTACAGGTACACAATGTAACCCATGTTTCCTTTGTAAGTTTTGGGAGTTATTTTGCTCATTTTGGAGTGAATTATCATAGGTAATCAGATTTGTGATGTATGTTCATCCTTCCCATGTTCATCCTTTTTCATTGGCAAGTTGGAATTTTTCTACCAAACCCCTTTCTTGGTGTATCACCACTTCTAGTATAGGTTTTATTTCTTACAAATATCTCTCCCTAATCCCTTGGAAATGTTAGTATAGGTCTAGTTAGCTATTTTTATTGCATTAGGAGTAGTGTAGTGCTTAGTTTAGGAAGAGGAATCCGACCTTATCCGGAGGTTCAACTCAACCCCACAAGTCCCACATCTTGAGAGGTGATCCAATGTTACCCAATCACATCGAATGTCCCATTCACACTTAGGCCATTCGGGGGGTGCGGTGATTTGGTGATAACACATACATAGTAATGTCACCATAAGTCATGCATGTTCATGAACCAGCAGTATAACTCTATTACAGAAATGAAACACCTTACTAAACCATGCAAATCAATACGTATTTATAGGTAGTGGGGAGTTTCCCTTCACTACTCATACATCCTCAAAATAAGATACATGCTAAGAATAGTTATGTTCCCTTACATGACAAATATAAAAGCATGCAATCTTGCTAATAATAGATTATATAAAAAAATAAACTGTAAATCTAATCCTATTAGTAGCTCAAAACTATGCATATCGCTTGATCTTCCACTTGCCCAAAATAGCCTTGCTTCTTCCTCAAGTCTTCATATTGATGTGTTCTTTCCAATTCTTCCAACAAGACATGCTCCACACTCAATCTATCTTTATCCCGTGGTAAACAAAAATGGCTAAGTCCTGAAGTCATGTTTTCCCATGCACGCCCTTCTTATTCCTTCTTATTCTATATTTCTACGTGCACCTTTGTGTGCCATATGCCCACACACCCAATCTTTATGCACCTTCAGTACTTAGGTTGTAATTCATTAACCCAACACCAAGTGAATGTGCATGTGTGTATATAGAAAGATAATGACATATTGAGTATCTGACTAACATAGTAAGATAAGTGCAACATGTAAGTAGTATAAGCAAGCACTTGACTACGTGCAACCAAGATATGTAAATGCAGTGTATGAGTGTGATGAAATGGTATATAATGTGTGAATGTTATAAGGGAAACATTCCCCCAACGGATGTGTACGAGATGAGGTTAATTTATAAAATACACCTCAACAATCAATAATGAACCATGGAATAAGAGTGCATCATCAATAAATGGTTTGAGAATGTATGCTAGAAAGATAGATCATGAAGAATAGAGCATGAAAATTGAATACAATGAGGTTCATTTCATATTGAGACCCTCAACAATGAGTATGAACCGTGGAACTAAAGTGCGTCATCGGGAAATGATGATACAAGGTGTGTATCAAGATGAGTAAGAGTAGTTAGAAAGACAAAGTGTGAAGCACAATGTGTGATAGTATAAATTATAGACAACTTATAATGCTAGGATGGGGAAGAAGCGTGATGCCCCAAGTGTGATGAGGATAGAAGGTTACCCTATTATATTGAAGGAAAGGGCCCTCCACATGATATCTAAGGAGATAAAGGCATGTGATGATGCTTTAAGATCGGGGGGAGTATGAGAGTAATGGCGTAATGTGATAGAGACCTATGTGGTGAAGGAGGTGGTGAACACCTATGTGAATGGGATTCCAGAGTAGGGAAATTTGGATGATGAGGTGGACTAGTGGAGTGATAAGAATGAAAAGTTCAGAAATTAGGTCATGTGTGAATAAGAGAACTATTTGAAGAGTGTGCCTTATATTTGAGTGGCCCTGGAGGCCTAGATGTTGTAGCTGGTGGAAGGATATCATCAAGACTAGGTTTAGGCAATGGTGTGCATGGTGGAAAGACTTTAATAGTGATAACAATTTTATTGTGAATGAAATTGAGACACAAATGATTCATGGAGGGAATATCTTGAGTGACGTGGAGCCAAGGAAGACCTAAGAGAATGTAAAAATCTTGGATTGAAGATGCCACGGGGAATGACACAAGAATGGTAAGAGGCCAATCGATGTAGCCAAAATAATTAGGAACTAGATATGTGATATTATAGATTGGACATTTGATAGCCATAAGAAGTGTAATTGAGAACACACTAATAGGATCCATTGGATAGATCATGGTGTTATTGACAATGTATGAACCAATATAAGCATTGATGTGTAATGAATCATAAGTGAATGTAGCATGATAATCGCTATCCGAAAATGAAATGACTTATCGGAATGTATCAAGGTGAGCGACAAGAAAATTAAGGGGACCTAATGAATGTGGGGGAAAACTCAATATGTATGATTAGTAGAATAATCAAGAGCTTGTGTGTCATGCTTAGGAAAATTTTTATTGAATATTTTTATCTTTTTATTATCATTGATGATTAGAAGAAGATAGCTCACCGAGCTCGAGTGAATTATTGTCAATAATATATTGAATGAGATGCATGAGTTTTAAACAATGATAGGTAAAATGCCTAATGCATTGATGATACTCACATTTAGCATTTTCATCATAATTTTGGCCACATGGGTGAGGTGGACCAAGATTGAGTAGCGAGTGGTAGGGTGATTATATTGATTTTGAGAAGTTAAGGCAATATAAATCAAGGTGTATAGGGTAACTTAGTGAAAGTAAATTTGGGAGGTTGTCATTGAATATTTTTAGAAGGAGAGACAAAAATAATAGTTGTGTTTGCTTCCGTGGGCTCGGGAGATGGCTTAAATGTTGATTTATCTTGAAACCTATTAGAAGAATATGAAGGAGTGTCATGATATTTTAGTTTTCCCATAGATAGAATTTTGACTTCACACATTTTGAGCATATGGCATAATTGATCAAATAAAGGAGAGGTCTCAAAGATAACACTCTCTTGAAGTGGTGGTAAGAGGCTTTGAACAAAAAGATCTTGTAATTCAAAATCAACAAGTACATTGGTCATCTTAGCTAAGTTGTTCTTATAATGTAACACATAGTCCGCTAGATGCTTGTTAGATCTTTGTTTTATTTGAGAAAGTTATGCATAAGAGATATTGGTGTCAATATTGATTGAAAAGTGAGCAAGAAAAGCATCAACTAGATGCATAAAAGAAGTTACTAAATGAACAGTACATCATAAAACCAACGGATGACATAATCTTGAAGACTCCTAGGAAATATATTAGCGAGAAATGGTATATCATCCACATAATCAATACATGCCACATGAAAATATATGAGATTTTGTTAAGGTTCACCATGTCCATTGAAGGTGGGCAGATTAGGAGGGAAAAATTAGGGGGAAGTTGGTAAGTATAAATAGCAGGTGCAAACAAAGTATGAATAACTAAGGAGGAATCAAGAGATGGAGTAGAGCGTGAAGTAGCCTGATATAGCTTATGGATTTGAAATTTTAGGCCTTGATATAAAGAAGCTAGGTCCGAGTGTCGAAGAAGAGACTTGTTGTGTGTGATAAATAAGAGGTGGAGTGAAATGGTTGGTAGGAGTAGGAACAAACATGGGAGCAATAGAATTAGGTGAAAGGGTAGAAAAGTAGGTTATATTGCAATAGGAATGGAAGCAATATTATAGGTGGGAGGGTTAAGCTCAAATAGATTGGTGGCCTCCTCACGAGTAGCGAATAAAAGAAGGTCTAGGTATTTTGAATGTTTAACAAGATGATATTTGGGATCATGAAGGTCTTCATCATTAAAATGTGGATAAGTTTCAGCCATGCTTAAAAGACGATAAAAACCTAGAAGCAAGGTTGGGTTCGATACAAGGGTTCACAAAATGATTTAATTTAATTGGAATTAATTAAATCTAGCTACGACTAACAAATGTATAAATGATAAAATACAAAAATGACACAAGAAAACTAAGATTTAAAATATGAAACCCTAAGCACAAGAGATAAATGAAGAGACTTAGTTGATTTACGCTCGATCTGGAGCTGGTCCGGACTAGGAAAATGACTAAAAATCTAGGCAGAGTGTCATAAATGCTCATTATAAATTATGTAACTCATGGACAAAGCTGGACATGGGTAACCACACTAAGGAAAGGGCACCTAGGAAATCAAGACTTCTACTAGGTGCCCGTGAGTATGTAAATGGTTAGAATTTTTTTTTCACCGTGTCACAAGAATATTGCGGTTGTTTCCGTTGTTGATCACTTAATAATCGTTCTTTGAATGCCAAAGGTACATGTAACCTAAAAAATAGATGTTCACACCGCACAATCCCACAAACCACATCAAACCTAAAAAGGAAATGCATAATAGGGAATTATAATGACCCCGACGGTCACCCCAAGACTAAATTTACAACTAAACGCTACACTACATCTTAGACTCTATGTAGTTCTTGTGGGTTTGTGTAGAAATTGTGCCCTCAGTGCCCTTGTGTAAGTTACACTGATATCATGATAGAGATTCCTAAAATGCAAATTTGTGGACTGAATAGAATAAAAATCCACTTCATATGTTGTGTATGTAGATTATGCAGTCCCTTGTCCCTTGAATGGATGTTATATGGATGCCTTGAAGTGTTTTAGGTGCCTTTTGAATGCAAGCTTAGGTGGTGATAGTAATTCTTAGTGCTTGGTCCTTTATTTTGAAAACATAACTATGTATTTATATTATTCTCTTGTTTGAATTTCATAATTGACAACTTAAAGACCTACCCATAAGTGAAAAAGAGACCCAAAAGATAAAAGAGACCCAAAAGGAGCGAGTAAGGTGAGAAAGGATTAGGGGCTCCTGTGAGGGCATAGGGGTGCCAGGTGTTGGTGTTTGAAGCTATAAAAGATAAATCAATAAACTCTTGCCTAGGTTGTAGGGTGTGGAATATGTTGGTCCAAAATCTATCGGGTGGGCAGATCTATGGATAGACAAGCCAACAGTGTGCAGGGCATAGCCCCTCTTTGAGACAGCAAAGCAAAACTAGTTTATTGTTATTCTACCAGCAGGAATATGTGCAAGTCTTACAGTATTCTACCTTCAGGGGTTTTAAGATCTCATCCTAGTAGGGTTAGTTCTGATGAAGAACAGAAAGGAATGAAGGAAGGAATGAAAGAAAGATAGATCCGAAAGGAGAAAAGAAATGAATTCCAAAGTAGAAAGGTCAGAGGGTTTATGTTTTAGGTTGGTAGTAAACGAAGCAAAATTACTCACATAAACAAACAAAGCAACACTGATGAACAAATGACAAAATATACATGAATTTAACAGAATAAGCATGCAAATCTAACTTAAGAAAGATCTAACACATAACATAGGAATTCAACACAAAGTCTCAATTTTGTATTAATAATATTATGTTACAAGAAAGCTCAAAGTCTTTCTCTCCTCCCTCTATTTTTATACAAATTTGATCACCCTTGAATGCAACAAGCATTCAAGTATTTATAGAACGAGAAGGAGAAAGAAGACAAAAAGGAGCCAACAACTATTTACAAAACATTTACATAATATTTAAAATTCAAATGTTGACATTGGGGCAATTTTGTGGATGACAACATCTCATGGTGCAACAGGATGATGTCATCATTTGTGTCAACATACTTTTAAATACTTTACAAAAATGGGATTTATCCTAGGAGGAAGGAACATATTCGCGTCGTCCTTGGTGGAAAGGAGTGTCCGCTACGCTCGGGAGAGGAAATGTGAAATTGAGCTCGATCTTCCATGAACTTTCTTACCATTGCTTGAAGATGATCCCGAACGGGACCCTTGGTGTGATCTCCGATGACTTCACAAGTCTCTCGCTCATCTCGAGTCTTTCAGGGAGTTTGAATTATTCGTTACCGCCTCCATCGGGTATCCAATGAAGTTGCGGCAGTCGAAGGTTGTTGATAGATTCTATTTCAAAAGTGGCTTCTGACGCTAAACCCTGCGACGTGATTTCCTTGAAGAGCCGAATAGTATCATTTACCTTCCTCAAGGCGTAATCTACACCGAGTAACCCTAGAGACATTCTTAAGACAATCTACTCCATTTGATGCATGGCATCTAGGGCTTCCTCCTTGATTTTGTCTATTTTCTCCAAAACAAACTCCATTTGGTCAACTCGATAGTGTAGGGCAGCAAGGACTTTGTTGGGTGCTCTCAGGTGATCGAAGATGTCAAATTTCACTAAGTCATTGATTGGGTAGTCGAGCATCTTCTGGAATGTCTCGTGTTGCAACCTGGCATGGTCCAACTCTTCAAAGATAGGTTCTGTTATTGCCTGGAGTTCCTTGTTAGCCTGATCTATATTTTGATACAGCTCTGTGAACTTTGTAATCACTTCCTCACTATCCTTGAGGATCTGCTCTCTCAGCCGAACACTGCTACACCTTGCTTGCCAATCTTGGCGTATTCATTTATCTTCTCTTGACCAAGGACTTCAGGAGTTTTGGCTGCAACCGTGGAGGTGCATCGCCCATCTTCTCTGGCAGGGCTTGGAGAAGATGTTTGTTTTGCTCTTTCAATATTCTCTTCTCTTCCTTTGCTTCTTGCAGCCTTCATGCAAAGGGCATCCCTTTGCAGAGATAAGGCCTCTCCTTACAAGCTCTCTGAGGATGTTCCCATTGTGACCTAAGTCACTGTAAAATCTGTAGGAGACAGATCTTTTTTCTCCTTTGTGGGATCAGGGTATGTGATCTCCATAACCCTTTCACCTGAGATGCTTTGAGAGAAGCGGGTTATAGCCTTTTACTTCTTAGGACATTTGGTCGAATAACGGAGATGTCCATAGGTGCAATGGGGAATTTTCTCTTGTATTGGCTCAGTGTCCGAGAGATCCATTCGGAATTAGGGGAGTGGGACCAGAGGGAGAGGAGGAAGCGAGGGTGGAAGGAGCATCTGTAGTGGACACGGAGAAATGTGTCGAGATGCTTGGTGGTGGCATTGAGAAAGAAGCCAACCCTCCAATGCTCACGGGGTAGGAGTCACTGTAGGAGAGGAAACCGTGGGGGTGGAAGGGATCTGTGAGATGAGGGAAGAAATGTTGGGGGACAGATCCATAAGGGAAGAGAAGATGGAGGAAGAGGAAGGGGGAACGGTAGAAGATGGGGAGAAGACATAACCAAAGGAGTGGTTGGTTGAGCGACATGAGGGGGGAGGAGGAGCGAGAGGGGGAATGGTAGAGACCTCACCAGTTGTAGTAGTGGAAACATCCTGAGTAGATGTGCCCATTGGAGCACTTACTGCTTCTTCTTCTCCCGGGGATATTAGGCTTACTACCTACTCCTCGGTGACGGAAGGAGGGTTCTCAAGAATTTCTCCCGAATGGTGCTTGTCTCTCCCTCTTTATCCTTTCCTTTCCCTTTATGTAAATGCTTCGGCTTGGTGGGTGCATTACCCAAGGGAGACGTGGTGAAGTCTACCCCAAGGTAGATGAGACCATTTTTCTTGCACCAATGTTTAGTGCATTGCAAAGTGCATTTGACGCTTTCCTCAATAGTCTGAGGGGCCTTGTTTCTATCAATTTTAGCAAACGGCCAATTGTCCCCATCCATGTCTAGATAAACCTGATCAACTTCTTGATCAGTTGCTTGAAAACCCTTTGGAATGATGGCCACACCATACTAAACGATCTCTACCAGGGCCAGCCGGGAATGATCCTTTCGTCTGAGCTCGACTTCGTGATACAAATCAATGTAGATATCTTCAATATGAGGGATGTGAATTAGATCGAGCTTTTCCCTTGGAAGGTAATCACGAGGATCAAAGGCTAGCCTCGCCAGAAATTATGCTTCAAATTGAGCAATTCAAGCTCTACAAACATTTCCGGGCTTTTCTTTGTGAAGTGCAGGTGTACCTTCCCACTGTGAGGGGGAATGGAGTTCCACCCTTCTTCCTTTTCAAAACTTCTCGTGGTATGTGATGAGTTGTCTAGATAGCTCCAATAGGATCAACTTGGGTCCCGCATACCTCGGCAATTTGGTGGGCTCTCCCAAGAAGTTGGCGGCTCTGAGATAGGTGAAAGTGGGGAATTGCATGAATAACGCTCCCCACTTCTCTGTGGTGGATACCACGCTTTTGGTCATCCGATTGTGAGTCATGTTGGGCCTCAAGAGGCAGATGACGTCGTAGAAGAAGGCATCATTGACTTTGCTGAATTGGGCTATGCTATTTTCCAGTCTTAACTCTAGATAGTACTCGTATATTTTGACCTGGGGCCATACCCCATACCGACTCAATGTTGGGTAGTCCCTCTCTGAGGCAGCAACATATACCACATAGGAGTTCATATAGAACTTCCTAGTTGTTGAAAGTTGTTGAAGCTACTCGGAGATTATGCGTTGTTGATAATCTCCCCCATTCAAAACGCTGATCGGTGACATTTTTATTCATGGTTTATAAATACCTGAGCATCCACTTGTGAAAGTAATGGGCATCGGGGAGCCCAAACACCCTACTCAAGAAGGTGATGGTGTCACTCAGCTCCTCTAAAAATTCACTGCGATGAATGACTTGTGGCCACCTACTTACCACCTTCTTATTTTTGAGGTACACCTCATTCATCATTCGTATGCATTTTTCTTCATTCTCGTTTCATGTCTTCATGCAGTCCTCTTGGCTTACTGCTATGAAATGTTGGTGGTGAGGGATACCCAACATGATCTCAAAATGCCAGGTTGTGAGGTTGATTATTACCTTGCCCTTCTCATTTTCGACACACCTTGTGTCTTTATTGTAACAACGGCCCACCAACATCATGAACTCGTTGTTGATTATGCTAACGGGAATCCCTGTGGCAAAGTGTAGACCACTGCCAACCAATTTGTCCATCCATGGGCTTCCTATGAACTTCTTGGTTCTAGCCCAGAAGTCTTCCATGTCAATGTGACCGAGCTCTGAATCTCTGATATCCAGGTCACACTCTGCAAGGGATTTAGGCATCCTAACCCTTTGGTATTTATACTTCATTTCTTCTTCTGTTAGCTTGGCCTTACCCTTGAACTTGGTTGGCTTCTTACTCGATGAAGACATGTGTGAATCTGAGTTCAGTTGTTGATCTGTAAGAAGAATTAGGGAAGTCCATCACAGAAGAGTCATGTTATTTGTTAAGTCATCCATCAAATCTTGCAGAATGAAAAGTTATCAATTTACAAGCCTCTCGGGTGCAAGTGCGACTTTACCGTAGGCTACTGAGGTTAAGGCGCACTTTGGAAAAGTGTTGCATGGGAGAAAATAGTGCCAAAAGGGGCGCAGGGCACGAAAGGATACACACAACATTCAGATGTTGGTGTCAATGGATGTGCGCTTGTGCCATATGAAGGGTTTTAACTGGGCGTAGATTTATTTGGTGTAGCAAGGTCTCAGGGTGCGCCATTGGTGCATATGTGGTAGATGCAACATTAAGGTGAGGTGCACCAAGGGTTTAGCTTTGCGCAGTGCGGGAAGGACTTGCACAACATTCAGATGTTGTTGTAGTTGTATGTGCGCTTGTGCCTACACTTGCACCTAAGGAATTTTGTAGTTTTTTACAAGGCACGGAGAAGGCTAATGTTGCATGTGGGGATAGTGCGCCAATGGCGCGACCGTGCTTGATGTAACAACAATGATAGTTGTGCAGAGGAAAAAGCAAGTGGGTTGTTTTGCAAAAATATATGATTTTTACTCTTTTGGTAGGATCGATGGTTAGGAGGAAAACTTAGCATGACTAGGGAAATAAGGGACAAAATATTTTTGAGTAGTTTTATGGTAGAGATCCTCCGTGGTTTGTAGATATGGAAGGAGGAAAAGGGATCTTGGAGTTGGGTACTTGGGTTCATTTTTTTATTATAAATCCTCATCACCTAACCAATAGAAAAAACCACAACAAAGCCACAAGAAAAGCAAGGGCCACTTACCAGGAATATATAATGATAAAAGAGATGATGTGGGATCCACGAACACGATAAATGGCAACATGCAGTAATCGACGGGAACATTGACAAGTACACAGAGGAATAACTTTTTCACATTTTTTCAATCGTGAAAATGACAAGTCGGATGCGCCTATATATAGCAAAAAGGAGCAATAAATGTGCCACCAACCTTTTCTAAGGTGCACCTAAATAGATGTTGACACGAAGATATTTGCATCTAGTGCGCAAAGATTGGGAATGTCGACACTATGTTTTCAGCACCAACTTCACACTTTAGAGAGGTGCAACATTGGTTGTGTTGATAATTTGGCACATGCGCCTTGGCGCAACCTTGAAGGGCGCAACATTTGGAGTGTTGACACTCCCTAGAATGCACCAAAGGAATACAAGGGCACAATTTTGGTTGATGTAACGTGAAAGAAAACTGCACCCAACCCAAAAAGGTTGAATGACCAAGTTCGAGAAAACTAGGTTTTCTGGAAAGGGATTTTACACCATTCCGAATGCTAAGAGACCTCAATGGGGGAACAAAACGAAAATTTTAGTATGGTTACCGCAAAATTGCCCTTATCAATTTTATGGGATAATAGAATACTAAATAGAAAAAAGAAACAAAGGAAAGAGGCCAAATATGGTTTTATTGATTTGGAATCATGGAAATTATAGTATGCTTTTAGGAAATAGAAGTGTACCCAAGTGCATGATTTTATGTCTATAACGTGTAAGAAAGAGTTATAAATAGAAGACACGAAGGCCATAATCAGTAAGTAACAAATACACATCCATGATACAAGTTAGGAGAGTGAGGTAGGGGGAGGATATCGAAAAGTTTGAATCTTAGGCAAAAGGTTAAGCCATTATGTGTGTAAACATTTTCAAATAAAGTATGGTAGAATGGAATATAAAGCCAATAAGAGTCATGTATGAAGTGAGTGCATGTGAATGGATCAATATATGACACATAATCTGTTTGGGGAGATGTATTAGGTGGTAAGATGTCCAATTTATGGATGGTACCACGGAAACATATCATGGCATTAGTTGAAGGAGGAGGTTTTTGAATTTATATTCACTAGGGCCAATAGAAACAAAAGCAACCTAAAAATTGGATTCATCTATTTCAAGAGGATTAAAGCTAAGATTGTTTAATGTGTCATCATTAATCTTTACAACATCGACCTCATCATCATAATCATCAGTGCTAACATTATATTGTTGGAGAGCATTGTCAAGGATATTGGAAGGGGTGGCACCGGATGTAGGATTCATAGGAGCCATGACGGGTTTGATAGTGGTGGCTATAGAGGTAGACATGGTGGGTGATAGGATATCAATAGTATGTGTAGGGATGGATGGAATGCATATGGAGGTAGAAGATGGATATGAAGCACTAGATTGACCCACATCATATGTATTGATATTATGATATGGAATGGGTTGTAGTGGAGGTATGGGCATGGAGGTAATTGGGTCTATGCGTAAAAAATTGAATGGGTCAGGGTCAGTGGAAATGGTATGCTCATAGCCATCATGTAGGAATTTAACACACCGATGAACCATGGAATGGACAACATGCATAAGCATGAATCCATGGTATACCAAGTAAGCAATTGAATTGAAATGGCATGTTGATGAAAAAGAACAGAGTAGGAATGATTTTAGGCCCAACTTGTAGAGGTAAGGTGATAGTGCCCATGTATGTGCAAGTAGTAGAATAATATACGCAAATGAGACTAGATGACTTATTGATTAAGATATCAGAAATTTGCATAAATTATTAAGGAGAGATAGAGCACATAAATTTATAGTAGATCCATTGTCAATGAGTACATGTTTGATACAAATGGATCCAATAATAGTGGTGATAAGCAAAGGGGAAAAAGGATTTCTAGCATAAGAAGGAGGGATATCCTCATCATTGAAAGATATGACATGTGGTATATTTTTGATGGATTGAATGAGATGAGTAAAGGAAACATGTGAATTATTACTTTCAATGTGGATGGAGCGAAGGGAGGCCTCTAATGTATGACGAAAATTGGGTGCACTTTGTAAGAGATCATAAAGAGAGATTTTGGTTGGTGTATTCTTAAGTTTCTCAATGATGTCATAACCTTTAGAGGTGGTGGTAGGAATTGTAGAAGTAATAGGTGGTGGGAAAGAGAAATGTGAATTTATAAGAGGACAAGTGCAGCGAGTGGTTAGATCAGGCATTGGAGTAATAAAGTAGGGAGGGTGTTGAGTATGGACTGCATAAAATCAGTAGTGGTGGCAGCCATGCCATAAACCTTGGTTGGATTATAAGAGGGATAAGAAGATTGATCCATGAATTCAAAAGAAAGGGATAGATTTCAATGAATTATTAAAAGGTAGGGTTAGAGCAAGCGGGTTCTCTAAATAATTTAATAAAAGAATATTAAATCTAATTTCAGAGTAACTATTATAATAAATAATGTATGAATGCTAAAATATAGTAATGACACAAGCATATAATGTGAAAACCCTAAGAAAGGGAGGGAGATAGTAAGACTTAGGTGATAGCCACATAATGTGGAGGTGATCTAGGTAGTGTAAAGTATTGAATGTAATGTGAACAAATTCATAAATACTCACAAGAAATTTTAGAACTCAATAACATAGCCAAATAGGAGTGTCTGTGTAGGGAAGAGGCACCTACATGCTTGGTGGCCGTGCAGGGGAGATCGGGACATTGTTTCTTACGTGTCACGATTTTTTCATTGTTGATTCCTATTTATCACCTGATATTCACTCCTTGATCGCTAAAGGTACTTGTAACCTACAAGAAATAAGTTCACTTGCACATACCCACAAACCACATCAAACCTAAAAGGAAAATTTAGAATGGGAGTAGGACTCACCTTATTGGGGTTAAACCATATACGGTGTTTCACGAGATCTATAATCAGATAAATCATACAAGAAATGAATGCAGAGATAACCTAAAGATAAAATAAACAAGAAAAAGATAACACCAAATTTAACGTGGTTCACCCAGTGTGGGATACATCCACCAAGAAATGGCCAATATTATTATTCAGTGCTTTACAAAGGAAATACAATGAAGATTTGTTGTCTTCCAACACCTCACAGGATGTTCAATGTTTTTCCCTCACTCATCTACTCTTTCTTGCTCACCAAGAAAACTTACATGTAAAACAATTGCTATTTTCTTCTCTCATACCCTCATACAATGCATACATGCATATATAACTATTCTGGGAAACTAACTATGATTTTACAATCAATAAATCATCTTTAAAACAAGTGATTTATTCTAATTCTCATCAAAAAAACAAAGCATCATTACATAGGTAACCGTCGTCGGTTACTTCCTCGACCATTGTCGGCCATCGCTTAACTGTCACCAATCACTACCTAACTATGCTGGTTGATGACTGACCATCATCGGTCACTTCCTGACTAATGCTGGTTACTTCCTGACCAACGATGATTATGTCAAAACTAGTAACATGTAAAATAAGGTTTCTTGTGAAGTAATTAAGCTCCATACTCAACAATATCCCACTTGGAGATCAATTGTTGCACTATATTATGCATCACCATTCTTGGTTCCTTTTCCTTGGCCCGTATCTTCCTCTCCAAGTCTTAAACTCAAAGACCAATGAAGTGGAGTGAATCTCCAACTTCTCCCTTACCAATGGCTTTGTTAGCATGTCTGCAGGGTTCTCATCCGTATAGATTTTCTATAACTTCAGTTGTCCATCCTCCAACACTGTTATATGAAGTGATACCTCAACTGAATATGTTTTGTTATTTAATCAAATGATGAGTTCTTTTCCAGATGAATCGCACTCTAACTATCACTATATAATTTGTAATCCTCTTGCTCCTTACCCAACTCTTTCATGAACATGTTCATCCATATCATCTCCTTGCTAGCTTTTGTAGCTGCAACATACTTTGCCTCTGTAGTAGACAAAGCCACAACCTTATGCAATCTCAAAATCTAGCTAGTTGTCGTTCCACCTACTGTGAAAAAATATCCAGTGGTGCTCCTCCTTCCATCCAACTCTCCAGCCATATCTAAATCAACATAGCCACGTAAAGAAATATCTGGCCCTCCATAGCATAACTCCATGCCAGATGTCCCTCTCAAATACTTGAGAATCCATTGGACTATTTTCCAATGTTCTTTACATGGATTATCCATAAACCGTGAGATCACAAATCCCATTGCATGTGCAATGTCTGGTCTAGTACAAACCATGGCATACATAATACTTCCTACTACTCTTTGAAGCATAGGGAACACGTCTCATGTACTCAACCTCCTCTTGTGATGAAGGATACTACTCTTTGCTCAATTTGAAGTGTCCAGCCATAGGTTTACTAACAAGTTTTGAAACTTGCATGTTAAACCTTTCCAACACCTTATTGATATAAGCCTTCTGAGACAAATACAACTTCTTGTTTTTCCTGTCTCGGTAAATTTGCATGCCAAGGATTTTATTTATAGCTCCCAAATCCTTCATTGCAAATGTGTGAGCTAACCTTTCTTTGAGTTTACGAATGTCCTGCATACTAGATCCTGCAATCAATATATCATCCACATATAGTAACAAAATAACATAGCTCCCATTTTCAAGCTTCTTAAAATAAACACAATGGTCAGATTCACATCTCATATAACCATGCTCATGTATAAAACCGTCAAATATCAAATACCATTACCTTGGAGCTCACTTGATCCCATATAAGATCTTTTTCAATCTGCACACAAGTTTCTTCCTACCATTGACTTCATAATCAAGTGGTTGTTGCAGATATAAATATCTTCCTCCAAATTACCATGAAGAAAAGTCATCTTAACATCAATCTATTCTAAATGAAAAATTATTAGTAACAAGAAAACTTAGAAACAGTGTGAATAGAAGTCATCTTAACTACAGGAGAAAAAATCTCATCAAATTCAATACCTACTTTCTGTGTAAATCCCTTTACCACAAGCCTCGCCTTGTACCTTTTTAATCCACCCTCTTCTTCCTTGATCCTGTAAACCCACTTGTTCTCGTAGATTTTTCTTACATCGGCAACTTTACCAAATCCCAAGTCTAATTTTGTTCCAAGGAGTCCATATCCTCATCCATTCCATGTTCCCATTGCTTGTGGGTATCTACCTACATTGCTTCTTCAAATATTTCTAGTTCACCACTATTAGTCAATAATAAATAAGAAAGGAAGGTGAAAATATCTCTAGAGGTCTACTTACTCTTTGTGACCTTCTCACTGAGATCATGGGGTGTCTAGGGCTCATTCTATGCATATTACACATTCATGTCAATCTCTATCAGTGGCCGATCTTTGGTCACCTATAATCGACTCGACTCTGGATTCCTCTGTCTTTTGACGCCTTGGTTTCCTTACCAAAATTGTTTCTAGGAGTACCGACACCGGTTCCATTGGCTATTTTTTTAACTCTGATCATGTCTATCGATGTCGATTATCCGATGACATCAATTTCTATAGAACTAATGTCGGTGTCTGTGGATGTCTACTTTAGGTCTCTGATTGATTTTCCTTCAAAATTTCATCACTTGATCATGTTTAGGCACCAAAACCTGATCCCTGTACATTATTTTTTCATTCCAATCAATTTCACGACTCCTAACAATCTTAGAATCTTCTAAATCCCAAAATTGATATCCAAAATCACCAGAGCCATAACCAATAAAAGTACATCTCTTAGATTTAGCATCCAACTTCTTCCTATTTTCTCTATCAACATGCACAAAATCTTCTGAGCTAAAAACTATAAGAAAAGAAAAATCTACCTCTTTTCCAAACCAAGCTTCTTCTAGTATTCCACCATCCAAGTGTTGTTTAATGCCCATGGTTGATCAAGTACATCGTTTTATCCTTCGCTTATGCCCAAAACTTCTAAGGCAATTCTGAATGTATCCTCATGCTTCTAACAAGTTCCATGATTTTCATGTTCATTATTTTTGCAACTCCATTCTCCTAAGGAGATCTAGGAACCATTCTTTCTCTTTGTATTTCATTCACTAAACAATAATCATTGAAATCATTGTTGCATTACTCACCACCATTGTCAGATCTAAGACACTTTAATTTAAGGTTTGTTTCATTTTCCATAAGGGATTTCCACCTTTTAATTTTTACAAACATCAGATTTACGCTTAATAAAATATATCCATACCTTCCTTGTGGTATCATCAATGAAAGTCACATAATATTGGGATCCTCCAATAGAAGCTACATGGGCTGGTCCCCACACATCTGACTATACAAGCTCTAATTTTTGCTCCTTCTTTGTTGACCCAACCTTGAGAAATCTCACTCTCTTCTACTTTTCAAATATGTAATGCTCACATAATTCAAGATCTAATTGTTTCAGATCTGATAACTTACCGTTAGTCTTTAATATCTGCATTCCTTTTCACTCATATGGCCTAGCCAATTATGCCACATGGTTATTTCGAATATGTAGTAGATAGCATAGAAAAGGAATCAGTAACACAGGTAGACATATATAAAGTTCCTACCTTCTTACTTCTTTCCACAACAAGAAATCCCTTAGTGACCTTTCAAAAGTCAGCTATGAATGTAACCACGCATCCAAATTCACCAAGTTTCCCTGCAGATATTAGATTTCTCTTGAGGCTTGACACATGCCTCACATATTTCAATACCCATGGATTTATATTTTGCAACTTTAGATAAACATCACCTTTACTAGTAATATTACATGGCTCACCATCTCTTAAATAAACTTGTCCAAAATCACCGTGAACATAATTTTTGAAATAACCCTTGTTAGGGGTAACATGGAAAGAAACTCCAGAATCTAACACCCAAGATTCTAATTTATTATCCAAGGAGAGAATAAGGGTATCTTTCTTTACCTCACTTGCAACGTTTGCCTCTTTACCTTTGTCTGATGTATTCTCTTTGTTTTCCTTAGACCAACACTCCTTCTTTACATGTCATCTCTTTCCACAATTCCAACAAAGTAAATCTTTGTACCTGGATCTAGATCTCCCTTGTCTTGACTTTGATCTCCCATTCTTCTTGCTCTTATATGATCTCTCCTTAGATATTCTTCTACTTTCTATAGTTAAAGTGTTTCCAGATGATGATTCTTATGAGCTTTTCTTGTGTATTTCCTCATTAAGGATTACACTAACCACATCATCAAATTTCAAACCTTTAAAAGTAGTTTTTGTATTACTAACAACCATTACCAAGTTATCCCAACTATCTGGAAAAGAGCATAAGAATAAAAGTTCTTTCACTTCATCATCAAATGAAATTTCTACCAATTTTAATTGATTTACAATAGACTAGAAATCATTCAAATGATTAGATACAGATCCACCTTATTGCATCTTAGAATTAAATAATTTTTTCATCAAATATACCTTATTCAAAGCACTAGGAGTTTCATACAAATTTGCTAAATATTTCATCAACTCTACCGTGGTTTTTGCATCTATAAAATTGAAGCCACCGATGCTGCTAGGCTCAATCTTATAGATCCCAGAGCCTTTTTGTCAAGAACCTTCCATTCTTCATCAGTCATCATGCTCGGTTTTCCATGCTCATCCAACGATAAGTATAGATATTTCTGATACAAATAATCCTCCACCTACATCTTCCATAGTTGATAATTATGACCATCAAATTTCTCTACTCGGTATTTACTATCTTCTGCCATTTCTCTACTCCCACTCAATTAGAAAACCCTCTATGAGTAAATCCTGTCAACACACAAAACCTCCAAACAAATCTTTGATACCAATTTTTGGGGTTAAACCATATAACAATGTTACACAGATCTATAATCAAATAAAGCATACAAGCAATGAATGTGGAAATAACAGAAGATAAAATAAACAAGAGAAAGATAATGCCAGATTTAACATGGTTCACCCAATGTGGGCTACATCCACCAAGAAATGGCCAATATTACTATTCAGTGATTTACAGAGGAAATGCAATGAAGAGTTGTTGTCTTCCAGCACATCACAGGAAGTTCAATGTTTTCCCTCACTCAGCTACTCTTTCTTGCTCACCAAGAAAACTTACATGCAAAACAATTGCTATTTTCTTCTCTCATACCCTCATATAATGCATACATGCATATATAACTATCATGGGAAACTAACTATGCTTTTACAATCAATAAATCATCTTTTAAAAAAGTGATTTATTCTAATTCTTGTCAAAAAACAAAGCATTGTCACACAGGTAACCATCACCGGTTACTTCTCGACAATCACCGGTCATTTCGACCATTGCATCAATTGCCTAACCTATGTTGGTTGATGACTATCTGTTTCCAGTCACTTCTTGACCGATGTCGGTTATTGTCAAAACCAGTAACATGTAAAAGCAAGTTTCTTGTGAAACAATTAAGCTCATACTCAACACACCTTGGTGGTCACATGAAGAGTGAACTTATGACCAAGCGTTGCACTACATCTCAGACTCCATGTAGTTCTTGTGTGTGTGTAGAAATGATTCCCTAGAATTCCCTTGTGCAAGTTACACTTGATAGCGAGTTACACATGCTCATTGATGCAAATGTGTCGAGTGGAATAGAATAAACTTCCCATTCATATGTTGTGTATGTAAAATTATTCATCCATTTTCCCTTGAATGGATAATATATGGATGCCTTTGAATTGATTTCATGCCTTTGGATGCAATCTTAGGTTTTAATAGTAATGCTTAGTGCTTGGTCCTTATTTTTGAAAAGTAACTAAGTATATATATTATTCCCTTGTTAAAATTTTATAATTGAAAATAGGAAGGTCGGCCCATAAGTGAAAAGTATGCTCAAAAGGTAAAACAGACGCAAAAAGAGCAAGTAAAGGTGAGAAAGGGTTAAGAGCACCCAGTTTGGATAGAAGTTTTCCTAGGTGTTGGTGTCCTAACTAGGCGCCAGTGTACCAAGTTATAAAATATAAATCTATCAAGTTCTATCGGGGATGTAGGGTGTGTAAGACCAAAGATAAAGTAAGAAACAAATAAAAGAGGCCAAATATAGTTTTCAAAAACTAGTTTTCTTGCTTAGGAATCATGAATACATTGGTATGTTTTTAGACCTAGAAATGTACCCTAGTGGGTGATGTTTTGTCTATAGTAGATTCTAATTGAATATGATGTTGTGTTTCGATATGTAAGATGTGTAGATGAGAGGAGCCATGTTTCCCCCTAGTGGTTGTGTATGATGTGAGGTTCATTTAGCAAATGGTCCCTCGACAGTCAAGTATGAACCATAGAACAAGAGTGCATCATTAGGTAGAAAATATATTGGTTGGTATTAGATGTGAGTTATCGTGAAGCACAGAGTGTGAAGAGTAGTAGATAAGCTATGAGTAGACGATAGAGAGAATAAATAGTGACGGAGGGGGGGGGAAAGGAGATGTATCCCAAGTGTGTAAGTGATGGAAAGTTATCTAATGATAGTGAAGAGTGAAGGCCCCTTATCCGTTATCCAAGAAGGATAAGGCATGTGACCATTTTCTAGGACTGGTGGTGTAGGAGAGTACATATGTGTATGGGAGGGATACCGGTATGGTAAAGGGTGTGGAGAACACCTATAGAAATGGGCTTCCTAGGTAGGGGAGTTAGGTGAAGGGGGTGGCCTAATGGAGAGGTGAGGATGAAGGGATCTTGATGTAGGTCATGTACATATGGGAGAGCTAGGTGTGGATATAGATTTAGACTTGAAAGGTGGCGAGTCCTAGATGAAATGATTGGGGATGAAGTAAAGGGGGAAATGGGCCGAGGTAATGGTGTGTGTAGTGGAATACCTTTAATGGTGACAACTTGTTTTAATAATGAATGAACTTAAGGTGTAAGTGAAGCATAGAAGGGATAACTTGGGTAGCCCGAAGCCAAGGGAGACCTAAGACCATGTCACAACACTTGATTTCATATGTAATGAGGAATGGTGTTAGTATGGTAAGGGACCCAATAGTAATGGGAATGATGACACACACTCGTAATAAATAGGGACTAGAAATGTGATTTGAGAGATTGGAATGTGAATAGAAAACAAGATTTCAGAGAGCATGCATTAGAAAGGCATGAGGATGGACCATAGTATTATTGACTTGATGAGCACCAATGGAAGCATCAATATGTAGTGAATCGGAAGAAAATGTAGCATGGTAGTCACGATACGAAAATGTAATAATTGAGGTGGTGTATCAATAGTAGAAATAAGAAAATAAAGTGGTATCAATGAGGAAGGAGGAATCACATGATATGCATGATTGGAAGAGGAATTAATAGCCGACTTGTCATGATTTGTTAATGGGTCATTGAATATTTGAAGATTTTGATTATCATTGACTTGTCTAGAAGTATATGGATCAGGAAGCTTGGTCGCATTTTAGTCAATAAGATCTTGAATTTCATGTTTGAGCTTAAAATAACGATCAGTAGAATGCCCATTGCATTGGTGATAATCGAGTTTAATTAATTGTGCATATGATATCTTAGTTTTGGAAAGGTTGTTCTTATACCACAAGATATAATTTGTAAGATGTTCATTAGATCCTTGTTTGATTTTAATTAATTGTGCATATGATATCTTAGTGTCGATATTCATAGAAAAAGTAGTAAGGAATGCATCTGCTAAACATGTAAAAGATGTTTTCAAATGGACGAGTAGATAATAGAACAATTGCATAACATAGCCATGTAAGCATCGAGGAAATAATTTTTTTAATAATGTAAGGTCATCAACATAGTCAAGACATGCAACTTGAAAGGAGTGAAGGTGTTCCTAAGGGTCATCATGGTCATTGAATATAGGAAAATCAGGCTGCGAAGAAGAAGGTAGGAGGGCGGATAAGAAGATATGGTGGGTGCAAAAGGGATATGAAGGAGGAGTGATGAATCTAGATATGGAGAGGAGGATGAAGATGCTTATTTTAATTAGAGAATTTGGGTTTGTAAATCATGATACAATGAAGCGAGGTAATGAGTTATTGTAGACAAGCTAGGTTGTGTAGAAGAAGTATTGGGAGGAATCAGAGGAGTGGTGGTTGTACAAATAGAAACATGAATGGTGGAAGGTGAGGTAGAATTCATGCCAACCAAGAAGGAACCCATAATGAGTGTGGTATCATCTCAAGAATTGTTAGTAGTGATTAGAGAATTTAGGACAGACAACGGAATATGCGTAGGGTTATTGCGTAAAAGTATAATTGAAATTAATGAGCTTGTCAAGTTGATCTTGATCAAAATTAGTGTCCTCATCATATGAGTGTTCACTGTCAGAAGCTTCAATGTTTTCAAGAGGAATGTTGGTTGAGTTAATCAGGGGATTATCAAAGTCAGCCATTGGTTTAGAGAGCTTATGGGTAGATGGGGAATCTCAGTGTGCTCAAGAGGACCAAAATGACCACTACGAGTGATGGGCATAAAAAGAAGGCCTTGAAGCAAGGTAGGGTTTGAGTGAATGGGTTCACCAAATGATTTAATATAATTTGAATTAAATATTTATTTCGAGTAACTTATTGTAATAAATGATATTTAGATGATTAAGTATAGTAACATGCAAGAAATAAGCATTCAATAATGTAAAAACTGAGCAAATGAGAGAGGAATGATGACTTAGCTAATTTTGTGTAAACCGAGAGTGATCAAGACTATGTATCTATTGGAGCAGGATGAAACCCATGTCAAAATGGATCGTCGAGGGTTCACAAACCCAATAATACATGGAAAAAAACACCTGTAGGAGGGTAAGAGTGCCCCAGGTTCTAATGATTGATCCGGGTTCCTGTGTCTTCTCGGATGCTCAAAACCTACTCTTTTTTGGTTCAGAAGATCTTCACTATTATTCACACTTTATCACTCTAGTTTTACTATTAAGTCACCTGTTGCACTTATAACCTAAAAAACAAATGATTACCTACACATTCCCATAAACCACATAAAATTTAATAAAAAAGATACATAATGTGGAGTCGATGACCCAAACAGTCCCAGAAGAGTGAATTTATGACTAAGTGTTACACTACATATTATATTCCATTTAGCTCTCTCTCTCTCTCTCTCTCTCTCTCTCTCTTTGTGTGTGTGTGTGTTCCATGCCCTAGGTTGTCCTTGTGTAAATTACACGGTGATAGTAGGCTAGATCTAGATTGATGGAACAAAATAAACTCCCCTCCTATCTGATGTATGCATAGCTTCTCCCTTATGTGAAACTATTAGATATGTACTTTGTGGTGCTCTTGTTCATTTGTGTAGGCTTAGGTGGTGATAGATAATGCTTATAGTGCTTGGCCCCTTATTTGAAAGAAGTAACTAAGTATATATATGATTCCCTTGTTTGAATTTTGTAATTGACAATTAAAAGGCTGACCCAAAGTATTAAAAGGTGACCAAGAAGAGAAAAGGACCCAAAAGAGTAAGAAGAAGAAAGAGAGGGATAGGAGTGCCTAGGAGGGACAAAAGCGCACTGGGTACTTCTATCCTAGACTGGGCACTAGTGTCTGAGGCCATAAATAGGTAAATCAATCAAGTTCCAGCAGAACTGTAAGATGTGTAAAGCCAAAAAGATGCTCATTCAAGCTCAGAAATAGTAAAGTACAAGAGATAAAACAACCAAAAGGCCAAAAGGAGTTATCAACCACTAGTTTTCTTGCTTAGGAATCATGTATACATTAGTATGCTTTAGGACCTATAAATGTAACCAAGTGCATAGATTTTTTTCTACTTTATCCTCTTAGTTTTTAGGTTTGATAAATGTTTTATTGAGAAATTATGCCTCAAGAATGTCATGAATTTTGAAGGTTTCATATCACTAAAATTGAGTAATAATTTTTTTAGGTTCTCTTCATCCGGAATTGTATTAATATTGATCTTCTAATTGTATGTGCATGATATGTCCTTATTTAGTTTATCATTTCATATAGGGTTTATTGCGGAGGTATATCTACAAGTTCAAGTCCTTATAATATGGAACCTTCTAACTAATTTTGAGTAATATATGAGTAATCATTTTATAATTTATTTATTTAAAAACTAAGGAATTCCTATTCCTTCCTTCCTTTCTCACCCCTTTTAGTTTATTTTGGAACATATTTTATTATATTAGCCTCATTGTTAATAACCACATTAGATTAGATATTAGTTGTAGTTCGGGAGAAGGTAGAAAACATAACAAAAATTGAAAATATTCTCACTAAATTGGTAATGTTGATTGTTTTCCACCATTTAGTCAATGATAAGACTACATGCTTTCAACATGTGCCATGGATTATTGTATGCAATTCTGAAATGATATGGTTTAAACACCTTACTTTTGGTGTGTCCAAAGCCAACATTAATAATTCATAGATACCATCATTTATTATTCTTTTCCATTGAGCAGGATGGTAAGCCTCGCATTTGTCCTAAATAGTAACATAGTCAATTGATGTGTATTTTATAGATAAATTACCATATTTTACATGTATGACAACATAATTTGGAACTTAAACTATTGTTAAAGTGGGTTCCTTGTTTAACCACTCGCTCTTCTACTTTTCAATATTCAAAAATTTAACAAATAATAAACCTCGAGGAGTCATTTTGTAACGCCTTGATTTTTGTAAGCTATCATGATAATCTCTTTTCATGATGTTCAGAATCTATGGAAATGAAGATAAATATGTTAAGATATATCTTTTAATCTTAAAAGGAATGTGTTACTAATCTGGACCCTTGTTTGTTGTAATTTGTTTACTTGGGACGGAGGTTATTATTGCTTGTGTTTTGCAAAATGAGACAACAGACTTGTTGTATGTTGATGAACTCTTGTTGTTGATTGACAGCACACCTTGAATCAATTCCATTGATCCAAGGTATGATGTGGCCTTCTTGTGATCGCTTTGTTGATTTACTTCTAAACCAGAATGAAGTCTGAAACTAAACTGAAGGTTGATATAAATGTTCATAAAGCACTGATTTCGATATAAATATCCGATGCGTAGATGCCAATGGAAAAGGTTTTATTCCTGAACCACACACAAGTTGTAATGCTAGACAGCATAAGACAATAGGAGTCTGGATGCAAGTGACACAGGTATGTGTTGAGCATAGGATGAAACGTCCTGCATTGTGTTGAATGTGAATGCCAGTAGGTAAGACTCGTTGGAAACTATTAATTAGACGCTATGGAACACATTCTTATGGAACACGAGAGTTTTACTTTGCAATGTAGAGATCAAGCCAGGAACTGAACCCATATCTAAGGCACCCTACAGAATGACCACCCTCGAGTTGGTGGAGCTTAAAGCTCAATTACATGAACTTTTGACTAAGGGACTGATAAGACCGAGCGTCTCACCATGGGGAGTCTTTGGTAATTTTTGTAAAGAAGAAGGATGGCACACTGAGAATGTGCATTGATTACAGAATGTTGAATAAGGAAACTATTAAGAATCGATATCCACTTCCTAGGATTGATGATTTGTTCGAAGCAGATGTGTGGAGCATCGGTTTATTCAAAAATAGGTCTTCGATCTAGATATCATCAAGCGAGAATAAAGGAAGAAGACATTCATAAAACAAATTTTAGAACAAGGTATGGGCATTATGAATTCACAAAGTGTTACATTTTGGGTTGACAAATGCACCGCGCCTTCATGAATTTTATGAATAATATTTTTCAAGAATACCTAGACAAGTTCGTACTTGTATTATGGGATGACATTCTTATATACTCTAAAAATGTCGAAGAGCACCAAGAACATTTAAGGATAGTGCTGGAAGTTTTAAGAAAGAGAAAGTTGTATGGTAAAGCTGCCTAAGTGTTCCTTATATGATGCGAGAGGTGCATTATTTGGGACACGTTATAAGCAAGAACGGGATAGTTGTAGACCCTTCAAAGATCGCAGCTATAACCGAGTGGCCTGCGCCTAAGAACGTGCATGAAGTAAGAAGCTTCATGGGCTTGGCAAGATATTATAGAAAGTTCGTTAAGGACTTTTCAAAAATTGCTGCCCCAATCACTTCACTGAAAAGAAAGATAAGAAATTTTTCGGGTGACAAATATGAATCTACCTTTAAAAATTTAAAGGACCGATTAACTACGGCAGCTATTTTAATCGTACTTGCGGACCCAAATGCAAATTTTATTGTTGTAACGGATGCATCTGGAGAAGGTCTTGGAGGCATTCTATTATAGAATAACCATGTCATAGCTTATGAAAGTAGAAAGCTTAAGTTACATGAACAATTATGCTCCACACAACCTAGAGCTCGCTGCCATTGTACATGCACTTCAAATGTGGAGGCATTACCTTCTTGGCAAACCCTTTGAGTTAAAAACCGACCATCTGGGGTTGAAGTATATTTTTACTCAACCAAATCTGAATGCAAGACAATGAAGATGGTTAGAATTTCTGTCTCAGTATGATTTTGATATAAGCTACATAAAAGGCAAGGAAAATAGAGTGGCAGATGCTCTGAGTCATAGGAAGCACATCTCTACTCTTATAACATTAAGAACTCAGTTTAAGGATGAGGTGAAAGATGTCATGGAATCAGACTCTTATTTCCAGCAAGTTAAAGTAGCACTTACTGCAGATCCAAAGGATGTAAAGTACAAGGGATTTCGTTTTGATAATGAAGGAATTCTGAGGTTCGAAAACAGGGTATATATACCCTTGGCAAATGATTTAAGAAAGAAATTGTTAACTAAATTTCATAATTCACCTTTTCTGGACACCTTGGCATTACAAAAATGCTTGCTAATCTTAAGCAGCAATACTACGGAAAGGAATGAAAAAGGATGTGGTGGAATTTGTAGCACACCGCTTGGAATGTCAGCGTGTTAAGGCGGAACATATGCATCCCGCTGGATTATTGTATCCCCACAAAGATTCTGCAAGTCAAATGGCAAGTGATAACGATGGATTTTGTTCAAGGATTACCTATGTCAAGGAATAAACATGATATCATCTTGGTTGTTGTCGACAAATTAACCAAAGTAACACACTTCATTGTTGGTAATTTGAAAGACGATGCACCAGTGTTAGCAAGAAGATTTGTACATGAAATTTTCAGATTGCATGGAATACCCGAATTGATCATATCGGACAGAGATCAAGGATGACATCAAGGTTTTGGTAAACGCTTAATGTGGCCTTAGGAACTAAATTAAACTTCAGCTCGCATATCATGGAAATGGATGCTGAGGACCGAGAGTGTCAACCAAGTTTTAGAGGATATGTTAAGAATGTATTACATGGACCAAGACTTATAAATGGGAGGAATACCTTCCATTGGTTGAATTTGCCTCAATAATACCTACCACGCCTCTTTAAAAAGGGTGCCTTTTGAATCATTATATGGAAGAAAATGCAAAACCCCGTTAGTTGGGATAGCGTAGAGAGGACAGAGAGCTAATTGGGCCAAAATCCTTACGGAAATGGAACAAAAATTAAAATGATTGGGAACATCTAAAGGAGGCTCCCAATAGGCAAAAGAGCTATACGCAGACTTAAAAGCGGGTTGATAGGAATTATAATTTTGGTGAGAAAGTCTTTCTTGGGTTAAGCGAAAAAGAGCTCAATAACTTTTGGCATGGGCCAAGTTATCGCCTCGTTATGTGGGACCTTTTGAAATTGTTGAAATAATCAACCGTGTAGCTTATCGTCTAGCATTACCTCCGCTTTATCACAAATGCATGATGTTTTCATATTTCTTCACTTAAGAAATACGTAACAGATTTATCACATGTGTTGAATTGGAATTCCTTGCAGGTCCAAGACCTAGGAATAATCGTGGTTAAGCCCATTCGAGTGCTAGGAACTCGCCAGTTGTACTTAAGAAATCACGAAGTGAATCAATGCAAGGTCCAAGTGGGACCAGTTTAGCGAAGAAAGTGCAACTTGGGAAAATCTTGAAGAAATGAGATCTGCTTTTCCATACTTGTTTGATCGAAATTGAATTCGAAAAACTAATAATTCTACCAAATTTAGACAATTACTGGTCTATTTTACAGTTATCTTAAAACATTGTTTTAATGAGTGAATCTGTTTTTGGTATGAACTTATGAATGGAAGGACAATAACTAAATTTTGTCCTAGAAACTCCTTGAATTGGTTAATTTGATCATCGGGACGATGATTCTTTAAGAAGGGAGGAATGTAACGCCTTGATTTTTGTAAGCTATCATGATAATCTCTTTTCATGATGTTGTAACTGTAGAAATGAAGATAAATGTGTTAAGATATATCTTTTAATCTTAAAAGGAATGTGTTACTAATCTGGACCCTTGTTTGCTGTAATTTGTTTACTTGGGACGAGAGGTTATTATTGCTTGTGTTTTGTAAAATGAGACAACAGACTTGTTGTATGTTGATTAACTCTTATTGTTGATTGATGACACATACCTTGAATCAATTCCATTGATCCAAGGTATGTTGTGGCCTTCTTGTGATCACTTTGTCGATTTACTTCTAAACCAGAATGAAGTCGAAATTAGATCAAGGTTGATATAAATGTTCAGAAAGACACGATTTCGATATAAATATCCAGTACATAGATGCCAATGGAAAAGGTTCGATTCCGAACCACATACAAGTTGTAACGCTAGACAGCGTAAGACAATAGGAGTCTGGATGCAAGTGACATAGGTATGTGTTGAGCATAGGGACGAAACGTCTTGCATTGTGTTGAATGTGAACGCCAGTCGGTAAGACTCGTTGGAAACTATTAATTAGACGCTATGGAATTAAATCCTAACCTACAACTAAGTTTTATCCTATAACCTAACTACTACCCTACGTGGATTTTATATAGCATGGGGTGTAAGTTATGGCAAATCCTAATGATTTGCAACCTAGGTGAAAAACCTAAACTAATACTAACCTATGGAGGGGACCTATGGACCCATATGAAGAAATGGATAAGAAGGGAAGGTTAGAGATTTATTAGGACAATAAATGATGTCCTTACAGTTTCAGCGCCAAGTTTGGTGGGAACATGGGAAAAGTTGGAGGCATCCAACTAGCTAAGTGGCTAAAAAGGAATTACATGTAAAATTTGAAAAAGGAAACTCGCCAACCCTGAGTCGGCGGTGGCGTGAGGATTGAGGAAAAAGCAATGCATTCAATGCATTCAATAATCTTGGTCTTAGCGACCAGCTCGCCTTGGAAGGAGGATAGAGGAAAAATTGTTTGTTATTGTGTTCATTCGGGTTTTTAGTTGCTCTGCATTTCTTCCATGGTTCTGTCGAACCTGCTATTATTTTTGGTTATTGTTGTTGTTGTTGGAATAGCCACGGCTATTTTTGAGCTTGAGGAAGTTAGTGGACTATTGGGAAAGCCCTGCTGCGGACGCCGTGGAGAGAAATAGCTCCTGTGGACGCGGTTTTCTTTGAACCACAAAAAGAATTGCAGGCATGTTAAGCCCTTCTCCTTAAACCGTTTGCTTTTGTTTAAACGTCTCATTAAAACAACCCTGCTCTTATGATGGGGGTTTTGGTTATATGATTTTTCTATTATGTTGAGGTGATTTTTGGGTTGAGTCGTTTTCTTTTGCTGCATGCGACTTGAGCATTTCTTTGCATAATGATTAAGTCAAATAAAATTGTCCATGCTATGTGGGTTCGTTTTGACAGTGTTGGGTATTCGTTTTTATTACCAATATGAGTTTGTGCTGATGAATACATTAGCTATGCGTGTATCAATTCTGAGTTCTATGCATTCTTGTGAAAATGGAAGGATGAGATGATTCTGTATGTCTGGTTGAACTGTCATTATAAAGATGAATACGACTTGGGTATTCTTGTGCGTTTTGAAGAAAACGAGTGTTTTTCTTACTGAAATTATTAATGAATTAAGTTTTCTCTTTTGCTGTTTTGAAATCTGAAGGTAATGGTAAGTGGATTTTATTGTGCATTATGGATTCGGTTTTATGTAAATGATACTGATATGGAGATTGTTTTCTGAATTCTGTGCGTGAATGTTTTTGAAGAACCGTGAGAATGATAGATGGAACTGTTGGGTGAGTTATTTTCCTGAGGGTATACAGCGCATAGAATATAAATTCTTGGAACAGTGGGCTTGTTTCATCGTTTTACTCTCACTCCCTTTTAAAACGATAAAAGCCTCCGTGTTTGGTTGAAATCCATGAAAGATTTTGTTTAAAGAATTATTTCCTGATTCTGGAACTGAGTATCTGGATATTTACCAGATAGATTAGAGTTTACTATTTCAGTCTTCTTTGGATTGGATGATGAATTATTTGCATATATATGTATGTATACCTATACGAACTGCCTTTTAGACTTCTTGTTGTTTCATCAAGACTGAACTGAAGTGGAATTCTTACTTTGAATGTTTGGAAAATGATTCTTTTACTATTATGATGAAACTCATGATTTTGTAGCTAGTCTGTACATTCTTGTTGTTCAGGTCTAGCTGAAATGCTTGTTTTTGATGAAACGTTGCTTATAAAACTAGCTGTATATTCTTGCTTGTTTATATCTAGACGAGAAAGTCCGTTGAGTGAAATATATGGAGGAAATGATTGTATTAGAGGTTCTTTTGGTACTAATGCTTACGGACCAGTTGCAATGAACTCTGGTCAACTTTTTGGAAAGGTAATTAGTAGTTTTTGAATACTGAAATATACTATTCAGAATGAATCATACTATTGGAATATGTCTGTTCTAAATAGTGGATATTTGGTTAGACAGTGAGAAGAGGTAATATGATCCTTCTTCCTTTTATTCGATTATTGATTTTATTTACTTCTCTTTGGACTGTTATCATTGATTGATATCACGTCTGGATTAAATTCTCAGTACAGTTATGATGAAAGGAAAGAGAGTGTTGGATGGATAATTTGAAGTAATGTTCATTTCTTCTCTCATACAGTTGGAAATCTATAATTGTTATGGAATGAATTTTGTACTGCCTTGGTATAAGCATCTGCATTTAACTATTTTTACTTTCTTCTGAATTGAAAGAAGTATTATTCTGTTGTTGTATTTTGAGGATTGACACCAATGAGTTCATGGTGAATGACTACTTTTCTCTTCAGCGTTTGATTGTTTGAAATTAGACGAGTAGTATGAAAGGAAAGGAAAGTGGTTCTGTTGGAAGTCTTATTTAAAATCTATTACGTGAATCTTTTCTTTAACTATTGTAAGGGAATGGAATTGATAGCATTTACATTAGAACAACAAGTATATACATAGGTGTATTAGTTCTTACAGATGTTTTAATCTGGAACTATTTGAAGGAAATTACTTCTTGTAGTAATTATTTGGGAAAAAGGGTAGTAATCCTTTTGTCTGATTGGGATGGTAATTAGATGATTGGGTTGTTATGTTGTTCATCCTTATTGGTACTTAATTATTATATGATGTACATTTTAACATTTCATAAAAGCGGGGTTCTTTTATTGAAACTTGATTAATTAAAGGCACCTCATTTTAATGACAAGTGCTTAATATGCTCAGTTCAATGAACTGACCCGTGCAAGTAATTTTGCAGATGGATCTTGAGTAAAAACGAAGACATGGTTGTTTTCTGATACTTCTTTTGATTAGCTGAGGATGGATCATATTTGATAGCTATTATTCCTCTACGAGGAAATGGGAAAAGAAGAAGTTACATTCTTCTATCCTTATGTGTTGAAATGTTGTTTGATATAAACGAAGTCCAGTTGTTTGGACTGGCGATTGTATAGATTGTAAATCTTATGGATGAATACAAGGAAAAGTGTGATATTTTAATGGTTGTATCATTTTGAAACTATTTGAATAAAGATTGAGAATATAATGTTATTCTTTATTTGGAATTAATCAAATGATAGTGGATAGATTTTAAAAGGGCATAATATCTATTATTTACTGAAATACAACTTTTAAGTTGGAATGTGCAATCAATTCATACTTGGGTTAATATGAAATTTAGATTGACATTAAAAAGGGGTTTAAATGAATATGAACTCTTAATTGAAGGATATTCGGGATTAGTATATAAGCTAAGGAATATCAAATAACAGAAGAGGAAGCTGAACCTTGTATTCGGACTTCGTTAATATCCTCGTAGTGTGCAAATTCAGAAATAATAGATATGAGGAAACATATCTATTGGTAACAAACCTTAACTGAAGTAAGGTTATGGAGAATAAATGAATACATTCATTTAGAATTAGACCTCGTTTAAATGATGTCTAATAAGATGGAATTCTGAATTTGTTTACAGTTGTGGGTAAAAACTTGGTTAAGTTTAATAGGTTAAACTTATTACGTTCATCTGTAATGGACTGTTAGTCCGAAGTTTAAAGAAAAGAACCAAGAAGAAAATATGCAACCCTTCGGTATGAAGGAGAGGATGTATATTAAGCTATAAGACAAATTAAGTCTCTCTTAGCTATATACAACTGTAATAAGAACGAGGTTAAAGGATCAGCACATGGTTGCTGAAAATTGATCTTAAATATTAAGATTATAATCTAATCACACTCGAGCTAGATGTGTACTTCTTGATGAGAGGATTCCGTAGGACCTTGGCACATGCCAGCTGCAATATGGTGTCTTCATGAAGGCGGGGCCTTCATGATGACACAATGTTGTAGCTGACATGTTACAACACCCTCCCGAATCGAATCATCAAGTTTACATAAGCTGGATACTAAGTTACTTAGATGGGGATAGGAATGTGATCGCGTATATGGAGTGACTCCGGAGGACTAAAGGTAACTAGACACACGGAGTCACCTAGGGACGACACCGTATGTCTGTGAACCTTTAGTTACCATGAGTGCCTTCCTATACTCGTTCATATTGCTAGTTAGGATTAGAGTTTGACCTTAGATGGAAGGACTGACAGAGATCAGGAAAGACCATTCTAGATAACAGACGAAGTGAGGTGAAGGACGTATTCCATTGATGTGTATGACATCTGGGAATATGATCATGCAAAGCATGTGAAAATATTTGGCCAAAGTATCGCAAGTTTCTGATTGCGTTGTCCTAATCACCTAGTTTAAGAAGTAGGATGTCAGATGAATATCAGTAACAGATATTCAAATAGGCCTCTTAAATGGATCACTTCGATAATCGAAATGGTAAAAGAACCTTGTATACTTATTATACAATGCATGGATTAACATGAAGGATCGGTAAGTCACCGAGTCATGAAATGAGAGATCGCTGAAACTCCGAGCCATAAAATGGGAGATCGGTAGTTCTTCGAGTCATTTACAGTAGCATATGGTATCTGTTATATGATTGAATGGCATTGAATGTGTGTTCCATATTGTAAATATGTGAACAGAGAACATTGGTTTTAAAAAGAAATTGTGTGATCCGAATTACATTAATTGGACAGAGAACAATTATTAAAACTTGAACGTGTGTTTGAATTATATAATTCAGAATAGAGAACGTTGTATTAAAAAAATTCCCTTGTTCTAGTATCTTAAAATGGGGATGTTACATCTTGGTATCAGAGCTGAAGGTTATAGCTCTTGGACCTAATGAGTCCACAATTTAATAAGGTTTACATTTTCTTATTAAACAGAAAATGGTTAGAACAAGAGGAAATGTTACGAATAACCCATTACCGGGTGGAGAAGCAGCTACTGCTCAAAAGCTGGTTGAAATCCTTGCTGCCCTACTGGATATGAGAGATCGTCATCTTGTTTTGGAACAATGAGGAGGAGGAAGAAGAAGCTGATATAAATGATCACCACCTCGTGGACAACACCAATGGAGGGAATCGGGTGTTGATAATAGTAATGCGAACGCTCCTAATCATCTTGAAAATAAAAGGGAAAGATTAGCAACTAAACTTACCAATGATATAAAGAGAATAAGTCCTCCAAAGTTTGATGGAACAACACTTGGGGACGGAGCTGAAAATTGGCTCGGTGAAATGGAGAGGTACTTTGCACATAAGAAACTTCTCCAGGAGACCAAAGTGATATGGGAGCATATCAACTTTCTCATGAACCATCATCATAGTGGGACAACCATAAGGTTGAGTTGAATATTGTTGAAACAAACATAACTTGGGATCAATTTAACGGTTACTTAGGCAACAAAGTGGCTACCTCAACTCTATTTTGATAGGAAAATGACTGAATTATAACTGGTCACAAGGAAGGTTGACGGTGAGAATACTAGGAAGGGTTTACTAAACTCCTTAAGTATGTGCCACAAGCACAACTGTCAAGCTGATGAGAAGTTCGAATCACAAAAGTTCATAATGGGGACCGAATCCCATCATTGGTGGAAAAGTGGATGTCCACGGTCCAACCACTATGGAAGGAGTTGTCGAAAAGGTAATAAGATAGGAACAGAAATTGAGAGCAATTTCTGCTCATAGGGAGGAGATTAGGAAGAAGATTCCCAACTCTTCTTTATCTCTCACACCCAAAAGGGGGCCCTGGAAAAGGTTTGGTGTGAAAAACAAAATTGTTGTAGATAACAACAAGAAATCTGTAATGAACAAACCTGTAAATAGTGTGTGGAGTAGCTTCGCAAAAGTTAGTGGCAATGGACAAAAGTCCTATGGAAGCCAGAGTGATAACTTCAAAGCTGGTAGCAAATTTGAGCCTAGGAAAGGGCCAGTTGGAGGATGCTTCAACTGTGGAAAGGACCATTACGTGAGTCACTATCCTTTAAAAAAGGATGATCGTGATCAGCAACATAGGATACATGTTGCGGTGGCTAACAAACAAGCTGAAAAGCAAGTTACACCCATAGAAGTTCCGGGTAAGTTATTTGGTACACCTGTAGTCATACTTTTTGATACTGGAGCTACTGAATGCTTTATTTCTACTAAACTTACAATGAGCGAGACCCCATGCCTAAAGTATGAAATAAAGCATTCAAGAGCTCCGATATCAAAAAAGTAGCTACCCCCATGCTTTATTTCTACAAACAAGCCGAAAAGAAAGGTACCCATGCTTTATGTCGAAAAGCGATGCACCACAAACGAAGTTGCACTGCGATGGTAACGTCAAGCCAACACAATACGCAAGATTCAAACAATGGAAAGAAGATTGCAAGTAAGAGGAATGGGTCTACTCATTCTCATAAATCAAAAAATAGGAAGTACAAATAGGGGTGCTATGTAACCCCCATGCCTAAACATGGAAAGAACTCAATGACACCACTGACGCATATGACGTTGACTGATGACACATATGACACCACTAGAAGAGGAGTTACAATTCCAAATAAGGAATGTAACTCCTATAACATTGACGTAAATGACAATGTCGATTCTATGAGTAATCGACACTTGTCATTTGACTTCCTAAGACCTATGACTCTCACAAGGTGAGATGACTCACCTAGGTGATGTGGAAAATGACCTGGACAAATACACACACAACACCCCCTTCATCGAAGCCGAGGAAGAGGTCAAGGTAAGCCAGAACAGAAAAAGAAGACTCCCCTAGACAACTAAGAAAGATGTGTCAATGGGCCCGGCAACTAAAGGCCTGATAAGGTGCCCATGTACAAACAACATCTTTCGGAAAAAGAAGAAGAGGAGAAGAAGGAGGACTATATAGCCCGAAGAAGATGGGTGGCTGCAGAAGACCTCACCCCAAGAAGAGACTACAAGTGAAGAAACTTCACCTCAGTGAAGGGCTTGGTGAAAATATCTGCAACCTGATCAGCTATCTGAACATACTGTATGTCGATGATGTTTTCATGTATCAGCTCCCATATGAAGTGCATATGAATCTCAATGTGCTTCATCCACTGATGCTGAATGGGATTTCTACAAATCGAGATAGTGCTCATGTTGTCACAGTAGATAATGGTAGGCCACCAAAAGTGGATGCCAAACTCTGTCATAATACCCTGTAACCAAACAACTTCTGTGGCAGCGTTAACTACTCCTTTCTGTATTCTACATTGATGATATGGAAATGGCGTTCTATTTCTTACTGGACCAACTGATAGGACCTAAACCAAGAGTGAAACTATAGCCTGAGGTAGACTTCCGATGATCTAGATCACCGGCCCAATCTGAGTCTGTAAATCCAACCAAGTCAATCTCAATCCCTCCTAAGTAATGAATACCATTTATGTGAGTGCCACAAACATAGTGAAGGATCTGCTTTGCTACTTTTAAGTGCATCTCATGAGGCTCCTGCATAAATTCAGACACGATCCCGATGGCATACGATAGATCTGGCCGAGTGTGAGTAGGGTAGATCAAGCTTCCCACCAACTATCGATAAAGGGTACCGTCAACCAAGGGGGAAGAGCAATCAGAAACCAAATTAATCCCGGAAAGAAAAGGAGTAGGTGAGGACTTGCAGTCGGACATGTGAAACCGAGCAAGAAAATCAAGAGAGTACTTAGGCTGCGAGATCATAATTCCCGAGTCAGATTGTGAAATCTGGATCCCAAGAAAGTAATGAAGCAATCCTAAGTCAGACATGGAGAACTTGTTAGCCAAAGAGATCTTCACAGAATCAATGATAGAGGAAGAGCTACCGGTGATCAACAAGTCATCAACATAGAGAAAAAGAATAATCATGGAGTCATCATGTCGTAGAATATACACATTTGGGTCAGAGTGACACCGAGTGAACCCTGATGCAAGTAAAAAGGAGTCCATCTTGGCATACCAAGCCCGAGGGGCTTGTTTAAGGCCGTAGAGAGACTTCTTTAATTTACAAATGAGGGATGGATCATGGACATAACCCGGAGGTTGTTCCATATAGATCTCCTCCTCTAGGTCCCCATGAAGGAAGGCACTCTTAACGTCCATCTGGTGGACTTCCCATCTGTTAGCGGCAGCAATGGCAAGGGTTAGTTGAATGGAAGTCATCTTCGCAACCGGAGAAAAGGTTTCTGAGTAATCAACCCCAGCTACCTAGGAGAAACCCTTAGCTACAAGTCACGCTTTATACTTCTCAACTTCTCCATCAGCTCCATACTTTGTTCGATATACCCACCTACACCGAACAATTTTTCTTCCTTTCGGAAGAAGGGTAAGATCCCAAGTGTCATTCTTTATGAGTGAGGAATACTCCTCATCCATGGCAGAATCCCACTCAGGAATCCCAGAAGCTTCGTGGAAAGATGGTGGATCAGAAGCAGAGGTGAAGAAGGAGTGAGGTCCAGTGAAGTCTGAGCGAGTACGTCTCTCATCCAAAGGATCTCCAACTAAATCTCCAGCACTCTATAAAGTTTTCCTGGCCCAAAGAGGTCCCGAGGCTCAGGCTCGAGTCGGAAGATTCTTCACTTGAGTGAGAAGGGACATAGTCCTCATCATCACTACTGTCAGAATCAAAAGACTCAGAAGTTTGAGGATCGGGAGGAGCAGGGAGAGGTGGAACTCACTCAACAACATCATCATCTGAAGAGTCAGAATCTGAATCAGTGGGCAAAAGGACCTCAGTGGAAGTTGAAGTCAAGGATGACTCATCAAACTTCACACTCCTCTCAATATAAAGCTCATGGGTGGTAGGGTTCAACAATCGATATCCCTTCACGCCATCAGGATACCCGATAAAGATACAAGGTTTGGATTGTGGATCCAATGCCTTGCGTTTCTTTTTGGGAATCTGAGCCATAGCCTTGGATCCGAAGACTCAAAAGTGCTCGACATCAGGCTTGTGTCCAAACCAAGCTTCAAAGGGTGTCATCCCTCTTACTGCCTTGTGTGGGACACGGTTTTGAATATAACAAGCACAATTCACTGCTTCAGCCCAATACTGTGGAGGAAGAGATTTCGAGTGAACCATACAAGTAGCCATCTCCTTTAAAGTTTGGTTCTTTCTTTCTGCAACTCCATTTTGGGAAGGGCTATAAGCAACTATACGCTGCAAAGCAATCCCCTCAGAAGTGCAGAAATCCTCAAACCTGTTGCTCACATACTCACCTCCATTGTCGGTTCGAAGAACCTTGATAGACCGTTCCGCTTGTTTCTCAGCAAGAGCCTTAAAGTTTTGAAAATGCTCAAAAACTTTAGACTTAAGCTTAAGAAAATATACCCAAGTATAATACGAAAAGTCATCAATGAAGGTTAGTATATATAGAGCTCTAGTAAAAGAAGGAGATGGAAAAGGGCCAGAAACGTCACTATGAACAAGATCCAAGGGACGAGTAGCTCTCCAGGATTTTCCCTTGTCAAAGATTTTTTTAGGGTGCTTTCCAAGGGTACAACCCTCACAAAGACCCTTAGAAAACTTAACTCAGGGTAGCCCATTGACCATTTTGTTTTGGCTCAATTGTTCAAGGTAATGATAATTTAGATGCCCAAAACGCTCATGCCATAACTTGCTAACCTCATTTGCATGAGTGAGCAAGGCATTGGGCGTCGAATCAGAAGAGAAGTGGGAAAAGGTATACAACCGTGAACGGTGATCTGCCTTTCCCTCAGCCACAGTGCAGTTAGAGTTAAGCTCATGAATAATCACCGAGTTAGGACCAAATTCCACTCGCATTCCTTCACCAAGGTGGGTGATTTGGTAAACCGATAGGAGATTGGTAGAGAGATTGGGAACACTCAACACTTGGTTAAATGTTCCACCTTCAATCTCTACCGATCCACTACTAGAAACCGACACATGAGTGTCATCACCCAACGTGATTTGGGACATGCCACATGGTTCAATGCTAGAGAATTCAACCTCTGAAGAAGCCATGTGGTGCGAGGCACTAGAATCGATAATCCAAGTTGATGATGGAGCTGATCTAGCTACGAGGGCCTTACCTTTCTTCTTTTCATTTTTGTCTCCTTTGCATTAGAGGACTCACCTTTCTGAGCATTTTGTTTAATGGATTCAGGAACACTTATTTTATTCTTCTCAAGTAAATGAGTTAAGTGATCAATTTGTTTCCGAAAACAATGTTGCTCGTCATGGCCAGTATTCTTACAATAGGAGCATTTATACTTTTCCTTCTTTGCTTTAGGCTCAAAAGTCAAAGTATGAGTGATGGGCTTAACTGGGGGTTGGTTGGTCTTGGTTTCTTTCTTAGGTTGGTCCTTAGTTTCTTTCTTCTTTTCATTTTTCTTGCCCTTATTCGCCACAAGGGCATGTGACTTGGATTTTAGAGTCCCCATTTGAATGAGTTTGTCCTGTTCTCAAATGAGTTGGGATGAAAAACTATCAAAGGAGGGCATAGTCCAAGTACTACCCAAGGCGGCTTTCGTGGCGTGAAAAGTTGAAACAAAAATAGAGTATTCAGGACCTAACTTAGAAAGAATCGACAAGATCAATTGAGAGTCTTTCTTATCCACTTTACATTCCTTTAGAAGCATTCTAGTGTGGAAAAATTTTGAGAAGAAGGCCTGTAGGTTTTCAAAGTCACTAGGGTTTAACCCTAGTAGTTCATTCTCCAACTCATGCACTCTCATGTCATCTTGCTTCCCAAACATATCATCGAGCATTTTCCACGCTTGATCAGGTGTTGAGGAAGTTTCGATGTGGAAGAGCAAGTCGAGAGAGACAGACATATAGATAAGACCTAAGGCTTCATCACAATGGTTGAACCATTTAGATTTTTCAGGTTCATCAGTAGGTTCGGTCTCTAACCCCATGGTAACTTGGTATAACCCTTTACTTTGCAAAACCAATATAATTTTAGATTTCCATTCAAAGAAATTAAAAGGTGTGAGCACTGGTACTTTAGAGATATCCATAATGAAGAGATAGAACCAAGGAATGCAGAAGGAAGGAGAGAGAAAGGAAACAACCACCCCAGAACAAAATTACACCCCCCCGAGTTTGGCACTTTATAATTCAGTGCGTTGATTACAACCAGATGCGACTGTGTTCCAAGAACTAGTTTGTCACTCACCTTGCAATTAGCGTAATAATGTGCAATGGTGGAGACAACAATCAAGGTTTGTAGGGCGCAATAGATCGACACTGCAAGCAAGCACAAAAAGAGAGAAGCAAGAGGGGGAAGAAAGAGCTTTGTGAGAAACAACATCTCACGTCACATGAAAGAATCCCTTTGTCGTAAGACTATGGTGGATGCGCTCACAAGTCCACAAAAAAGGAATAGAACAAAGCTCAAGAAAAAATGAGCTGAATTAAGCAATACAAAGACACCCCCAGAATGCGGCACTTTATAAAATTAGTGCATTTACAAAACTAATGATCCCATCATCTAGAGTGCAAAAAAACATGCAACTTTGACAAAAATAATTGCTCAAAACCGAGCAACGAGTCAAAAGTTATAGCAAAAACTAATTCCCATAACTGATGAGAAAAAGCCAATAAGCCTGCAAACGGATTTAAAAAGTGCCCTAAACGCATGAAAAAGGTGTCGTATGTATGCCCATTAGAAATGGCATGGAATTTGAGATAGGGTTTGTTTGTATTGCGAGGGGGATTAGCCACCTGCCAATCCCGGACCTCACCCTTCGTCTTCAAAGCACTCGACGAAGGTTAATAAAACAAGCCAAAAAACTTACAATGCCAATAAAATGTAATGTTTTTACCTTATACCTTTTAAAAGTAATGAAACAACATGTTTTTTAGAAGAGTGATAAGATAAAAAGAATGCAAACACATTTTTTTTTAGAAAAGTGAATAAAAAAACGTATTTTTAGAGAGATATTACCCGCAAAACAATGTAACTATCCACGTGGGAAAATGAAAGGCCAAAAATAGATAATGTAGAGAAAAATGCCAAGTTTGTAGTTGTGAGATGTTACAGGCACGACCAGGGTAAAAAATGCTTGGAATAACCCAAAAATAACGCCTACCAGAGGAGAAAACGCAGCCTGGGGAGAGAAAAACACCTTAGGATAGTTCAAAACGCCTGGAACAGTTGAAAAAGTAGCCAGGGGATAGAAAAATGCCTGGAATAGGTTTAAACACCTGGAACAAAGGAGAAAACGTAGCTAGGGGAGAAAAATGCCTGAGGACAGTTGAAAAAAAAATCCTGGAAGTTGAAAAACACTCAAAAAGGATAAAAAACGTCTGGAACAGTTGAAAATGCTCAGAACAGAGGAAAAACGTGAGTAGTTTTGCAAAAACGTGAGAGACCAGGCAAAAATGTGAGAGGTTTTGCAAAAACGTGAGAGACCAGGCAAAAACATGAGTATTTTGCAAAAAATGTGAGGGGTTTTCAGCAGGCTCACAAAAACGTTTTGAGACCAGGCAGAGGTAACTTCGAGACAGCAAGGAACCACAGCGATGAGGAAAAAGCTCGGAATAGTCTGAGTATACACCGGTGAAGAAAAAACAAAGATCCCAACCAGTAATCATAGGTCCATGCCAAAAAATGAGCTCTTCTTTTACCCCGCAATTGAATCAACACAAGAAAGCAAGAAACAACCCGTAAAAACAACAGTACCACAAAGATCTAGAAATATCCAAATATGAACTCAGCTGATAAGCAAACCAACCAAATACCTTAACTTGCAACTGCTGAAACCTCAATACGAGGTGAGCAATAATTCCAAAATGATAATCGAAAAAAACTTGCACACGAGGAAATGAGAAGAAACCAAAAGTAATAAACAACTGAGAAACGAAGAGTGCACGTTTACCGAAACTAGCTCTGATACCATGAAAGAGGGATTCGCGAGAACCGATGTCGAAAAGCGATGCACCACAACGAAGTTGCACTCCGATGGTAACGTCAAGCCAACACAATACGCAAGATTCGAAACAATGGAAAGAAGATTGCAAGTAAGAAGAATGGGTCTACTCATGCTCATAGATCGAAAAATAGGAAGTACAAATAGGGGTGTTGTGTAACCCCCATGCCTAAACATGGAAAGAACTCAATGACGCCATTGATGCATATGACATTGACTGACGCATATGACGCCACTAGAAGAGGAGTTACAATTCCAAATAAGGAATGTAACTCCTATGACGCATTGACGCAAATGACAATGTCAGATTCTATGACAAAATCTGACACTTGTCATTTGACTTCCTAAGACCTATGACTCTCGCAAGGCGAGATGACTCACCTAGGTGATATGGACGATGACTGGATAGTCACACACACCAACAGATATCCAATTCCTAGGATTGATGATCATTCGAACAGATGTGTGGAGCATGTCTATTCAAAAATAGATCTTCGATCTGGATATCATCGCCTAAGAATAAAGGAAGAAGACATTCATAACACAACTTTTAGAACAAGGTATGGGCATTATGAATTCACGGTGTTACCTTTTGGGTTGATAAATGCACCTACCACCTTCATGAATTTTATGAATAATATTTTCAAGAATACCTAGACAATTTCGTACTTGTATTCTTGGAGCGACATTCTTATATACTTTAAAAATGTCAAAGAGCACCAAGAACATTTAAGGATAGTGCTTTGGAAGTTTTAAGAAAGAGAAAGTTGTATGGTAAATTGTCTAAGTGTTCCTTATATGATGCAGAGGTGCATTATTCGGGGACATGTTATAAACAAGAATGGGATAATTGTCAGAGACCCTTCAAAGATGCAACTATAACCGAGTGGCCCGCGCCTAAGAACATGCATGAAGTAAGAAGCTTCATGGGCTTGGCAGGATATTATAGAAAGTTCATTAAGGACTTTTCAAAAATTTCTGCCCCAATCACTTCACTGCAAAAGAAAGATAAGAAATTTGTCTAGACTGACAAATGTGAATCTGCCTTTAAAAATTTAAAGGAACAGTTAACTACAACACCTATTTTAACTATACCAGACCCAAATGGAAATTTTACGGTTGTAACGGATGCATCTGGAGAAGGTCTTGGAGGCATTCTGTTACAGAATAACCATGTCATAGCTTATGAAAGTAGAAATCTTAAGTTACATGAATAGAATTATGCTCCACACAACCTAGAGCTCACTGCCATTGTACATGCACTTCAAATGTGGAGGCATTACCTTCTTGGCAAACCCTTTGAGTTAAAAACTGACCATCTGGGGTTGAAGTATATTTTTACTCAACCAAATCTGAATGCAAGACAATGAAGATGGTTATAATTTTTGTCTCAATATGATTTTGATATAAGTTACATAAAAGGCAAGGAAAATAAAGTGGCAGATGCTCTGAGTCGTAGGAAGCACATCTCTACTCTTATAACATTAAGAACTCAGTTTAAGGATGAGGTGAAAGATGTCATGGAATTAGACTCTTATTTCCAGCAAGTTAAAGCAGCACTTACTACAGATCCAAAGGATGTAAAGTACAAGGGATTTCGTTTTGATAATGAACGAATTCTGAGGTTCGAAAACAGGGTATATATACCCTTGGGAAATGATTTAAGAAAGAAATTGTTAACTGAATTTCATAATTCACTTTTTTCTGGACACCCTGGCATTACAAAAATGCTTGCTAATCTTAAGCAGCAACACTTTAGGAAGGGAATGAAAAAGGATGTGGTGGAATTTATAAACACACTACTTGGAATGTCGCATGTTAAGGCGGAACATATGCATCCCGCTGGATTATTGTATCCCCACAGCATTCTGCACTACAAATGGCAAGTGATAATGATGGATTTCATTCAAGGATTACCTATGTCAAGGAATAAACATGATATCATCCTGGTTTTCGTCGAAAAATTAACCAAAGTAACACACTTCATTGATGGTAATTTGAAAGACAATGCACCAAAGTTGTTAGCAAGAAGATTTGTACATGAAATTTTCAAATTTCATGGAATACCTAAATTGATCATATCGATAGAGATCCGAGGATGACATCAAGGTTTTGGCAAATGCTTATTGTGGCCTTGGGAACTAAATTAAACTTCAGCTCTGCATATCATCCGGAAACGGATGGACAGACCGAGAGAGTCAACCAAGTTTTAGAGGATATGTTAAGAATGTATTGCATGGACCAGCAAGTATAAATGGGAGGAATACCTTCCACTGGTTGAATTTGCCTACAATAATACATACCACGCCTCTTTAAAAATGGCACCTTTTGAAGCATTGTATGGAAGAAAATGCAGAACCCCTATTAGCTGGGACAGTGTAGAGGACAGAGAGGTAATTGGGCTAGAAATCCTTACGGAAATGGAACAACAAATTAAAATGATTTGGGAACATCTAAAGGAGGCTGCCAATAGGCAAAAGAGTTATGCAGACTTAAAGCGGGTTGATAGGAATTATAAACTTGGTGAGAAAGTCTTTCTCGGGTTAAGCTTCTAAAAGAGCTCAATAACTTTTGGTATGGCTGCCAAGTTATCGCCTCGTTATGTGGGACCTTTTGAAATTGTTGAAATAATCAACCCTGTAGCTTATCATCTAGCATTACCTCCTACTTTATCACAAATGCATGTTGTTTTTCATATTTCTTTACTTAAGAAATACGTAACAGATTTATCACATGTGTTGAATTGGAATTCCTTGCAGGTCCAAGACCCAGAATAATCGTGGTTAAGCCCATTCGAGTGCTAGGAACTCGCTAGTTGTAATTAAGAAATCGCGAAGTGAATCAGTGCAAGGTCGAGTGGGACCAGTTTAGCGAAGAAAGTGCAACTTGGGAAAATCTTGAAGAAATGAGACTACTTTTCCATACTTGTTTGATCGAAATTGAATTTGAAAACTCGATAATTCTACCAAATTTAGACAATTACTGGTCTATTTTACACTTATCTTAAAACATTGTTTTAATGAGTGAATCTATTTTGGTATGAACTTATGAATGGAAGGACAATAACTAAATTTTGTCCTAGAAACTCCTTGAATTGGTTAATTTGATCATCGGGACGATGATTCTTTAAGAAGGGAGGAATGTAACGCCTTGATTTTTGTAAGCTATCATGATAATCTCTTTTCATGATGTTGTAACTGCAGAAATGAAGATAAATATGTTAAGATATATCTTTTAATCTTAAAAGGAATGTGTTACTAACCTGGACCCTTGTTTGCTGTAATTTGTTTACTTGGGACGGAGGTTATTATTGCTTGTGTTTTTGTGAAAATGAGACAACAGACTTGTTGTATGTTGATGAACTCTTGTTGTTGATTGACAACACACCTTGAATCAATTCCATTGATCCAAGGTATGTTGTGGCCTTCTTGTGATCGCTTTGTCGATTTACTTCTAAACCAGAATGAAGTCTGAAACCAGACTGAAGGTTGATATAAATGTCATAAAGACATGATTTCGATATAAATATCCGTACGTAGATGCCAATGGAAAAGGTTCGATTCCTGAACCACACACAAGTTGTAACGCTAGACAGCGTAAGACAATAGGAGCCTAGATGCAAGTGACATAGGTATGTGTTGAGCATAGGACGAAACGTCCTGCATTGTGTTGAATGTGAACACCAGTCGGTAAGACTCGTTGGAAACTATTAATTAGACGTTATGGAATTAAATCCTAACCTACAACTAAGTTTTATCCTATATCCTAACTACTACCCTACTTGGATTTTATATTCATGGGGTGTAAGTTATTGGCAAATCCTAATGATGTGCAACCTAGTGGAAAACCTAAACTAATACTAACCTATGGAGGGGACCTATGGACCCATATGAAGAAATGGATAAGAAGGGAAGGTTAGAGATTTATTAGGACAATAAATGATGTCCTTACAAGTTTAGCGCCAAGTTTGGCGGGAACATGGGAAAAGTTGGAGGCATCCAATAGCTAAGTGGTTAAAAGGAATTACATGCAAAATTTAAAAAGAAAAAGGAAACTCGCCAACCCGAGTCGGCGGTGGCGTGAGGATTGAGGAAAAAGTAATGCATTCAATAATCTTGGTCTTAGTGACCAACTTGCCTTGAAGGAGGATAGAGGAAAAATTGTTTGTTATTGTGTTCATTCGGGTTTTTAGTTTCTTTGCATTTCTTCCATGGTTCGTCGAACATGCTGTTATTTTTGGTTATTTGTTTATTGTTGGAATAGCCACGACTATTTTTGAGCTTGAGGAAGTTAGTGGACTGTTGGGAAAGCCTTGCTGAGGACGCCGTGGAGAGAAATAGCTCCTGTGGACGCAGGTTTTCTTCGAACCACAAAAAGAATTACAGGCATGTTAAGCCCTTCTCCTTAAACCATTTGCTTTTGTTTAAACGTCTCATTAAAACAACCCTGCTCTTATGATGGGGGTTTTGGTTATATGATTTTGCTGTTATGTTGAGGTGATTTTTGGGTTGAGTCATTTTCTTTTGCTGTATGCGACTTGAGCATTTCTTTGCATAATGATTAAGTCGAATAAACTGCCCATGCTGTGTGGGTTCGTTTTGACAGTGTTGGGTATTCATTTTTATTACCAATATGAGTTTGTGCTGATGAATACATTAGCTATGCATGTATCAATTTTGAGTTCTGTGCATTCTTGTAAAAATGGAAGGATGAGATGATTTTGTATGCCTGGTTTGAACTGTCATTATAAAGATGAATACGACTTGGGTATTCTTGTGCGTTTTGAAGAAAATGAGTGTTTTTCTTACTAAAACTATTAATGAATTAAGTTTTCTTTTGCTGTTTGAAATCTGAAGCTAATGGTAAGTGGATTTTATTGTGTATTATGGATTCGGTCTTATGTAAACAATACTGATATGGAGATTATTTTCTGAATTCTGTGCGTGAATGGTTTTTGAAGAACCGTGAGAATAATAGATGGAACTATTGGGTGAGTTATTTTCCTGAGGGTATACAACGTGCATAGAATATAAATTCTTGGGACAGTGGGCTTGTTTCATCGTTTTACTCTCACTCCCTTTTAAAACGATTAAAAGCCTCCGTATTTGGTTTGAAATCCATGAAAGATTTTTTTAAGGAATTATTTTCCGATTCTGGAACTGAGTATCTAGATATTTACCGAATGGATTAGAGTTTACTATTTCAATCTTCTTTGGATTGGATGATGAATTATTTGCATATATATGTATGTATATCTATACGAATTGCCTTTAGACTTCTTGTTGTTTCATCAAGACTGAACTGAAGTGGAATTCTTACTTTGAATGTTTGGAAAATGATTCTTTTTACTATTATGATGAAACTCATGATTTCATAGCTAGATGTACATTCTTGTTGTTTAGGTCTAGCTGAAATGCTTGTTTTTGATGAAACATTGCTTATAAAACTAGTTGTATATTCTTGCTTGTTTATATCTGGACGAGAAAGTCCGTTGAGTGAAATATATGGAGGAAATGATTGTATTTAGAGGTTCTTTTGGTACTAATGCTTACGGACCAGTTGCAATGAACTCTGGTCAACTTTTTGGAAAGGTAATTAGTAGTTTTTGAATACTGAAATATACTATTTAGAATGAATCATACTATTGGAATATGTCTATTCTAAATAGTGGATATTTGGTTAGACAGTGAGAAGAGGTAATATGATCCTTCTTCCTTTTATTCGATTATTGATTTTATTTACTTCTCTTTGGACTATTATCATTGATTGATATCACGTTTGGATTAAATTCTCAGTACAGTTATGATGAAAGGAAAGAGAGTGTTGGATGGATAATTTGAAGTAATGTTCATTTCTTCTCTCATACAGTTGGAAATCTATAATTGTTATGGAATGAATTTTTTGTACGCTTAGTATAAGCATCTGCATTTAACTATTGTTTACTTTCTTCTGAATTGAAAGAAGTATTATTCTGTTGTAGTATTTCAAGGATTGACACCAATGAGTTCATGGTGAATGACTACTTTTCTCTTTAGCGTTTGATTGTTTGAAATTAGACGAGTAGTATGAAAGGAAAGGAAAGTGGTTCTGTTGGAAGTCTTATTTAAAATCTATTACATGAATCTTTTCTTTAACTATTGTAAGGGAATGGAATTGATAGCATTTACATTAGAACAACAAGTATATACATAGGTGTATTAGTTCTTCTGAGATGTTTTAATCTAGAACTATTTGAAAATTACTTCTTGTAGTAATTATTTGGGAAAAAGGGTAGTAATCCTTTTTGTCTGATTGGGATGGTAATTAGATGATTGGGTTGTTATGTTGTTCATCCTTATTGGTACTTAATTCTTGGATGATGTTCATTTTAACATTTCATAAAAGTAGGGTTCTTTTATTGAAACTTGATTAATTAAAGGCACCTCATTTTAATGACAAGTGCTTAATATGCTCGATTCTGATAGGCCGAACCGTCTGCAAGTAATTTTGCAGATGGTTCTTGAGTAAAACGAAGACATGGTTGTTTTCTGATACTTCTTTTGATTAGCTGAGGATGGATCATATTTGATAGCTAATATTCCTCTACGAGGAAATGGGAAAAGAAGAAATTACATTCTTCTATCCTTATGAGTTGTAATGTCGTTTGATATACACAAAGTCCATTGTTTGGGTGCAAATTGTATTGATTGTAAATCTTATGGATGAATACAAGGAAAAGTGTGATATTTTAATGACTGTATCATTTTGAAACTGTTTGAATAAAGATTGAGAATATAATGTTATTCTTGATTTGGAATTAATCAAATGATAGTGGATAGATTTTAAAAGGGCATAATATCTATTATTTACTGAAATACAACTTTTAAGTTGGAATGTGCAATAAATTTATACTTGGGTTAATATGAAATTTAGATTGACATTAAAAAGGGGTTTAAATGAATATGAACTCTTAATTGAAGGATATTCGGGATTAGTGTATAAGCTAAGGAATATCAAATAACAGAAGAGGAAGTTGAACCTTGTATTCGGACTTCATTAATATCCTCATGGTGTGCAAATTCAGAAATAATAGATATGAGGAAACATATATATTGGTAACAAACCTTAACTGAAGTAAGGTTATGGAGAATAAATGAATACATTCATTTAGAATTAGACCTCGTTTAAATGATGTCTAATAAGATGGAATTATGAATTTGTTTACAGTTGTGGGTAAAAACTTGGTTAAGTTTAATAGGTTAAACTTATTACGTTCATCTGTAATGGACTGATTAGTCCGAAGATTAAAGAAAAGAACCAAGAAGAAAATATGCAACCCTTCGGTATGAAGGAGAGGATGTATATTAAGCTATAAGACAAATTAAGTCTCTCTTAGCTATATACAACTGTAACGAGAATAAGGTTAAAGGATCAACACGGTTGCTGAAAATTGATCTTAAATATTAAGATTATAATCTAATCACACTCAAGCTGGATGTGTACTTCTTGATGAGAGGATTCCGTAGGACCTTGGCACACGCCAGCTGCAATATGGTGTCTTCATGAAGGCAGGGCCTTCATGACGACACAATGTTGTAGCTGACATGTTACAACGCCCTCCCGAATCGAATCATCAAGTTTACATAAGCTGGATACTAAGTTACTTAGATGGGGATAGGAATGTGATCACATATATGGAGTGACTCTGGAGGAATAAAGGTAACTAGACACATAGAGTCACCTAGGGACGACACCGTATGTCTTCGAACCTTTAGTTACCATAAGTGCCTTCCTATACTGCGTTCATATTGCTAGTTAGGATTAGAGTTTGACCTTGGACGGAAGGATTTGGCGAGAGATCGGGAAAGACCATTCTAGATAACGAGATGAAGTGAGGTAAAGGTCGTATTCCTTTGATGTGTATGACATCCGGGAATATGATCATCCAAAGCATGTGAAAATCTTTGGCCAAAGTTTATGCAAGTTGTTGGTTGTGTTGTCCTAATCACCTAGTTTAAGAAGCAGGATGTCAGATGAATATCAGTAACAGATATTCAGATAGGCCTCTTAAATGGATCACTTCGATAACCGGAAACGGTAAAAGAACCGATATACTTATTATACAATGCATTGATTAACATGAAGGATCGGTAAGTCGCCGAGTCATGAAATGAGAGATCGCTAAAACTCCAAGCCATAAAATGGGAGATCGATAGTTCTTCGAGTCATTTACAAAGAGATATGGTATCTATTATATGATTGAATGGCATTGAATGTGTGTTCCATATTGTAAATATGTGAACAGAGAACATTGGTTTTAAAAAGAAATTGTGTGATCTGAATTACATTAATTGGACAGAGAACAATTATTAAAACTTGAACGTGTGTTTGAATTACATAATTCAGAACAGAGAACATTGTATAAAAAAAAAAAAATTCCCTTGTTCTAGTATCTTAAAATGGGGATGTTACACACTTCATAAGGATTCTTAGACTTCCATGACTTCTTAATCCATGTAATAAGTAAGGATTCTTGGACTTTCATGACTTCTTAATTTACCAATATGCGAAAATTAATATACAATATCTTCCCATAAATGATAATTAAGTAAAAGATTATAAATTATTTTTAATTTAATAACTTACTACCATTTTCATGGAGATAGACCTATAAAATATGATGGCATCCAATGGGGATGGGAAGAATGAGTTTAATAATGTCATATGTCGATAAAAAATTCAAATTTAAATTTGATGTTCATCTGAGTATATGAGACATTAGTTTTCCTTTTTATGATATATTATTCTTGAAAATACTTATATCCCAGGGTCGAAATCACATGTGGAGACCACATGGAACATATGATTGATGTCCTTCACAACATATTTATTAATCCAAAATTTACCCTTCATTCATTTTAATGAGAATAATTAATAAAATATTTGAGTGAAGTTTAGGAACACAATCAATATCCTAAATGTTTTCGTTAAGAACATTGGCATCACCACTCCCACGTACTCTCATACAAGAATCATTAGCCACAATATTATTTCAATTTTTAGTGCCATAAAGAGAAGAAAAATATTCTTACTCTTAGACATATTATGAGCATAGCCAAAATAACAAATCCAAGTGTCATGAGAAAGATGATGAGAAGAAGAAGCATCACAGAAGAAAGAAAATTGGGAATAATACCTTCCTCTCTTTCATTGCCAACATTTCCTTAATTATCACTAATGTCATTAGCTAAATTCTTTTGGCTTTCCCCTCTTTCATTTTTAATTCCTTTTTGTACAAGTAATACATTTTATTAGTGCGGCTTTATTACTTATAGTAGGAGTAAATGGGAATCATATTACCCCTATTTATGATTAATTTTTACCCTAAAGGTTAGGGCTAGGAGGAATACATTTTTGAGCGTCGAGATGGTGTCGTACCGTAGAGAAAGATCGGGTTGGCTGCGAAGAACTCCTTTTTGTCTTGGAAGGACTACTGCGAAATAAGAACACAAGACCACAGATTTTGATTAGACAATAAATGAGGAGCTGCCTTGGGCCCGGGAAATATAAAACTTCCTTTGAAGGTGGTGAGTTCCCCTGCTAATATGAATTAACACAAAAAGCGCTGTAAGATATCAATTAAATTGCTACGTTGAGCTGGGTAGGGGAAAGGCTGGTTTTGGTTATAGTCGGGATAACCGAATCTGGTTCTTGATAACCGATATCGGTATGGTCTAGGATACGAAGGTTGGTTGTTTTGTGGGGTGGTTGTGTTGTTTGGTAGTTGTGTTATTTGTAAAAATTTGTATATAGGTGATATTAGGAAATAAGGTGATGAGAGGTAGATGAATGATAGTTAGATGCAATGATAGCATGTTTGGGTAGTGGATCTAGGAATGGATTTGTGAGGATTGTGCTTCAAAAAGTCTAAGAAATGTTATTAAAGAGGACATGCAAGGTGTAACTTACTGGTTATTGTGAAGATGCGAGTCAAGAACTACGATGACAAAGCGAGAACTCTAGGTAGGATGGTGGACAAAGCGAGAAGATGAAATATCTCCCTCCAGATGATCGGTGAGTATCGAGAACTCTGGCATTACATTGCGATTTTGGGCTTGATCTCCTTTTGCTGCTGACTCTTTGGTTTCTTCACTCGTCTCTGCTCGGTCAAGTGAAGATCTGGACTCTCTTGATCGCTCCCAAATGATCTCTGTTGATTCAAAAATCCTTCCACCCTTGTTTCTGGTTAGGGGAGCCCATTTTACGAGGCGATGGCGGTTACGTGTAGATGGCGGTCAGTAGGAATCGGCATCGGTAAGGAAAAAGTAGGCTATTTTTAGTAAAATAGCCCACCTTCCTACTTTTCTCAGGGATTAGTTGCGGGCTTGGTCAAGTGACTAGAAGGTCGGTTTTGGAGTGCGAAAGGGGTCTAGTCATGGGTGTAGGTGTAGACCAAGTTATAGGTCTTAATTAGGTTAGTTTAGGGTTAGGGCTAGGTCATGATGAAGTGGCAAAATGAGGTGGCAGGTGAGATGATGTGGATTTGTCAATTACAAGGTAATTAATAAATAATTGTGTAAGGTTTAGGTGATGAGGTTAGGTTGCGAGATGAGATGCGGGTCACAAGGGGTCGTAAGACACAAATTTGGTGTCTACATTAGCCCCTTATTGTCGTGTAGCTTGTTTTGTAAAGCTACGCGGAACAATAATATGAAGTGGTTTCTCTGTTAAGGATATAGGTAATCCCCCTCAAATCTATCACAGATTGAGTGAACGGGAAATCAGGGATAGGGTTGATAAAGGGTAAATGTTGTAGAGAGGATGGTAAGGTGGTGGGGTAGGTCGAGGAAGCGGACGCATGTTGAAATGCAATAGTGCGACTAGGGTACATGATTTGTGAGCAAACCAGCAATGCATAGGCAAAGGTCGATAGTTTATCCAAACAAGGGTGATATAATCACTGGTATCAAGGCATAGGAAGTAGCTCCGAGGGTATATAACGAGGTAAGGTACGAGAGCGTTTAGGCATGTTCGGTAGTACCAAATGGTTGGTTTGGTTGAGATAAGCGTCACGGTCTAAATGCAGGCAAAGTTGGTCGACGGATCAAGTCGAGGACCCTAATCATGCTAAAAAACACGAGCAGGTGAGCTCGATTAAAAAAAAAAATAGCGAGGATGGGTGGATAAGAGTGTATGTTGGTGATGTTGGGTAGGGTATTGAAGTGGTACGGCCGTGGGTCGGGCCAAGTTGTTGGGTTGCGGCCTTGGGTCGGGCCGGAAGGGTAGAGTGAGGCCTTGGGTCGGGCCGGATGGGTAGGGTGAGGCCTTGGGTCGGGCCGGATGGGTAGGGTTGCGGCCTTGGGTCGGGCCAAATGGGTAGGGTGAGGCCTTGGGTCGGGCCAAATAGTTAGAGTTGCGGCCTTGGGTCGGGCCAAATGGGTAGGGTGAGGCCTTGGGTCGGGCCAAATGGTTAGGGTTGCGGCCTTGGGTCGGGCCAAATGGTTAGGGTTGCGGCCTTGGGTCGGGCCAAATGGTTAGGGTTGCGGCCTTGGGTCGGGCCAAATGGTTAGGGTTGCGGCCTTGGGTCGGGCCAAATGGGTAGGGTGAGGCCTTGGGTCGGGCCAAATGGTTAGGGTGAGGCCTTGGGCCAAATGGTTAGGGTTGCGGCCTTGGGTCGGGCCAAATGGTTAGGGTTGCTTGGCCTTGGGTCGGGCCAAAAGGGTTGGCCTTGGGTAATGGTTAGGGTTGCGGCCTTGGGTCGGGCCAAATGGTTAGGGTTGCGGCCTTGGGTCGGGCCAAATGGGTAGGGGGAGGCCTTGGGTCGGGCCAAATGGGTAGGGTGAGGCCTTGGGTCGGGCCAAATGGTTAATAATGTTTGCATCAAAGGTTGATATAGGCGATGTTGGTGGAAAAGGGGCAATAGTAAATAAGGGCAAAAAGTTGGGTGAGAAAGGAAAAACGATATCGGTTATCTATGCAGTCAGGTTAGGTAACGATTGCGGTTTTCTTAGGGCACGATTTGGCCAGTATCGGTTCTATGTGAAAAACCTATAAAAAAGAAAAATACGGCCGGTCATTGTCACTTTGTCAATTTGGAAATCAAATTAAGTTGTCTGAGGTGGAATATTGACATTGGTGCATTTGTTCACTGAGGTGGCACTATTGGAGTGGAGGAGTGAGTTGGTAGCGGGCCCGAGTGAGGAGGAGGCAGTAGTTGATTGGTTGAGGACCCAGAAGAGGACAGTTGGAGCCATGGCACGGCCCGGGAGAGAAGGAGGAGGCTGGACCGGTGGACCACCACCACCCATCCCACCACGGCGGCGTGTCGTAAATGCGGGTAGGTTCGAAACCCCTCATTGTGTTTATTTGATGTTATTAAGCTAGATGGGGGGTTTGGGTAGGAATTTACATGTTTTAGGAAATAATTAGAAAATGGAAATAATTCGAAAAAGGGAGAGGGTAGATAGGTGAAATAAGCCAAGGCGGCTGGGTGGGTAGATTTTTAGGGTGTTTGGGTGGGTATGTAGGTAGAAAGATGAAAAAATGGAGGTGGGGGGCCGCGCGGGGGTTCGGCTCGGGGAAATTACAGCGACCGATGTCGGTTTCTAAGCGACCGGCATCGGTCGCAAAATTTGCGGGCAGGGCGCTTTGTGTTTGGCCGGTGGCGGTCGGTAGTCGACCGGCGTCGGTGGGAAGAGGGCCGCGGTCGGTTATTGGGGACCGGTACCAGTCCGTAGTTTTTTTTTTTTTGGATTAAGTTATTGTGTTGTGTTGAGTTTGTGGTGGTGAGTTAGGTGTTGTTTGGGTTGGGATGAGGTGTTTTGGGTGTTGTTGTTGTTGGGGTGGGGTGTTGTTTGGGTTGGGATGGGGTGTTTTGGGGTGGGTTGTTTTGGGTAGAAGAGGGAGGCGAATAGCGTAGAGAATAGGTGGGTAGAGGGGTGTGTTAGAGAGTCGTGGTGTGGCTAGGTGGAGAAGAAAAGTGGGTGTAGAGGGTTGTGGTGTTGTTGTTGTAAAGAGTAGAGCTAATGTTGTGGGTTGGTTTTGCAGGCACGTCAGCAGCTGACGATGCGGGACAGGATGCCCCCGCTGTTGGTGCGGATGCGACCACATGTATCCATGCACTGGGTGATCATGCGCGAGGTGGGACTCGGCGGAGTCCAGCGATACAGAGCTATCGACAGAGATCATAGTTTGATGGTTGCCCTCATCGAGAGATGGGATCCGGCGACCAATGTGTTCCATCTCCCGACTGGAGAGATGACCATCACATTGGAGGATGTATATCGCATCCTTCGATTACCTATTGATGGAGAGGCCATTTTTCAGGTGGATGCAGAGACAGCCATGGACAGCATCCTACAGGTTTTGAGGATGCAGCTGCGCTAGTGACATATCACAGTGCGAGCATCGGGTATGGTGATATGTACCGTGCGCACCGACATGAGACACGGCTTGCCGTGTTGATGATGATCGGGATCACCTGCTTCGCCCTCCCGGACTCAGAGGGAGGCCGCTTTCCACGGGCATTGATGGGGGTGCTTCATGAGATGGTGGAGGAGCACACCTGTTATGCTTAGGCACAGTATATACAGTGCGATGCTCTACGAGAAGCTGTGGGGCTATCGCCGGATGAGGCGGTCGGGATTTGTTCGACATTTTTACTTCTTTGTTGGGCATATGAGCACATCATATGCATCGAGACGATAGGGTTACCCAGCGGCCGGGGCCACGAGTCATATACGAATCGGCTTTCGAGAGGTGGTTGGGGGTCGTGGGACAGCCCTGGCGGTGCTTGCGCTTGCGGGCGGGGCGTCACTATTACGAGGCATTTATTAGAGGGACAGCGGTGGTAGACATCGTATGGAGACCTTACGAGAGGTCATCACCCGCCTGAGAGAGCGAAGTACGATTACGCTTGATCAGTACACTTTACGGATAGCGGGGGGAGGCCAGGGGGAGAGTACGAGAGGATACCCCTAGAGAGAGTGCGCGAGGCGAGATGGGGCTGCGGCAGGGCAGAGCCACCTCCCTTCCCTCGGTACGGGAGGGATGATGTAGAAGCCCCCCCACTGCACTGCACCACGGCCGTGGATCAGTTGGGTTCTTTGAGAGGCGGCGAGATGACACTTTGTAGATGATGCTTGGGGCATGCGGGAGCATATATGGTTTGGTGGGCTGAGTCGAGAGAAGCGAGCGAGTAGTAGCACTGCACCTGCCCAGATTTAGCGGCAGTGATGGCGAGCGAGATCAGCTCGGGGGAGTGCAGTGCAGCTATTACGAGGCGATTAGCTGCTGCTGCGAGCACGAATAGGTGTTTACGAGGCGGCAGCTGCCCGAGCTCGAGTAGTACGAGCACGAGCACCACCACGCAGTACACCACCACGGCACAGCACGCAGTGAAGTGCAGTACCACCACCAGCGGTACACCCACGGCCCACGGCACGCAGTGCACAAATGCACCACCATGCCCACAGCACCACCGGCGGCACCATCACGAGCACGGGGGCCTTTGGTAGTAGGAGTCGAGGGACCGGCCCCGGCACCTACGGTGGCACGGGACGAGATATATGGAGGCGAGCGGAGGCCGTACTATCAAGATGTTCTTGATAGTACGGAGGCTGAAATATCACCATATGCGGCTTATAGAGCGAGACCTCCCATAGTCGAGAGATCGCGAGGAGAGTGCGGCCACGGCCCGCGTGTGCATTACAGGCGGAGGCGAGAGGCACCACGAGGACCAGCGAGAGAGAGTCTTGAGGCGGTGGGGAGAGCTGAGGATCCCTGCATTGTTTTTGTATATGGACATGGGCACCGGTCTGCGCACCGGTTGTGTTGATAGAGGCCTGCGTGCCTACATTTATTCATTTATTCATTCATTTATTTATATCGGCTGCGAGCGAGTGCAGTCAGGTTGTATAGTTGATCCGGCTGCGGCGAGTATATTTTGATATGAGGACCGGCTGCTGCGAGCGAGTCGAGATTATTGTCATTTATTGCGGCCTGCGTGCCGGCTTTGTTGTATTATGAGATCACAGAGGTCCCGATGCAGGGCATATTGTATATTGGAAACGTTGTATATGTGATATATAGATATGAGGATTTGACTCACATGCTGTGTTCAAAATGTTTTTAAGTATTTTGTCGATGGTTTGTGATATTTGATGTATGATAAGTTTAATTGACATGTTGATATATTGATGATGTTGATGTTTGTTGTTAATGGGATGCAGTCATGTTATATTATGAAATGTGGCATGTTTTGTTGCTGGTTTGGTGACATTGTTATATATGTATCTGATGAGTTGGATCCAAATGGTGTATAGATTGATAGTTTTTTGATATCCTTAGATGATGGCATGTTTGTTTTGGTAATGTAGATAGATGATATGGATGAAATCGTAATGAGAAGTGGATTGGATGGACAAATATGGATAATGGTGTTGTTATGCAGGAAAAGAGGCGGGCGCGATAAAAAATTAGGTAGAAAATGAAGAAAAGAACTATGTTTCAAAAAGGCAGGTGTGTAACCGATATCGGTTATGTAACCGACGCCGGTAGTTAGTAGACCGATATCGGTCATGTAACCGAAACCGGTTATTTAGGTATGAGCTTTTCTAAAAATAGAAAAGCTAGGGTGGCAACTTAAGTTCTAATTTTGAGAGCCATGCAAGAAGTTAAATCTGTGAGCGTGCGCTTTTGGCGGTGAGACGAGGTAATTGCATGAGAGATTTGAGTGATAAGGAGAAAAGAGACAGGGAAAGTGAATGTGTTCTGAGATTCAGAAGGTAGAAAGGTGAATTTGAAAAGGGTGGTGATCATGGCGAGAACGGAGAAGCATCAGCGAGGCGGGGGCGAGAGGAAGACAAGTGCCACCTCAGCTGCTGCTGACTCAAGAGGTAAACGTTTTGGTTGTGATTTGATTACTGCATGTTTTGTGAATAAGATGGGGGAGAGTAGGTGGGTAGATATGAGAAAGGAAACATGATAACAAGGGTTATAAATGAGGTGAGTATTACGTGGTAGGTAATCAAGGGTTTCGGGTATGTGTGTGTATGAGAGAGGAATAAACGAGCAATTGATTGTCGTAGGTGGTTGTTTAGGCAAGGTGTATGTAATTGATAGTGACCGATAGCGGTTAGGGATAACCGGTATCGGTCGAACGACAATCTACCGTTATTTATAACCGATACCGGTTCCTGGAGGAATTTCCAGAATGTGAGAAAAACCCTTAGGGATTTGATGGATTGAATGGTTGTTTGTTGTTTTGATGTATGCAGGCAGAAGCAGGGTTGAGGATGAATGATAGTGTGCAGCGTATTTGTTGTCACGAATCGGCGGATGTAACACCAGCGGAATGGACATTGATAAATCGTTTGGGGTTAAGTGGAATCGCTATTATTCACGAATCGCACGTAACCATGCTATCTTTGCGGCGTTGATTGAAAGATGGAATCCGAGAGAAGAATACGTTCTATCGCAGCGAGGGAGATAGCGGTAACATTGGAAGATGTGTTCCGTATTTGAGAGGCTCCTATTACGGGAAAACAGTATATCGAGGCATTACCTAGCGCGGCGCGGGAGCGATAACTTGTGAGTATTTGGTCCATACGCACGAGATTTGACACAACGAGGTTTGTCATTCACATATGGGATAATGTATACGGCACACCACGAGGAGACAAGGTTAGCGGTGATATTAATGATAGCGGTAGGGTATTATGCATTACAGAGGCGAAGGGGAAGATTTCAAAGGCATTGATGTGTGTTATTTGGGAGATGATAGAAAGGAACGTGACTTTTGCATGGGCACTGCATATTTGGCGGAACTATACGAGGGGTTTATGGGCTTGTAGGTGAAATCATAGGGCGACCTTTGGATTGTTCATACTTATTACCTTTGTTGGGCCTATGAGCACATTGTTTGTGTGCGACCAATAGGCCGACCCATCAGCGGGAGAGGCCGGAGTACGAGAGGTTGGGGTTGAGACGATGGGTCGAGCAGAACAAGAGCAAGATCCCAGTGTGACACGGGTGACATTGAAGTATTACGAGGCGGTATGGGAGAGGGTGGCGATTGCGGATATCTGTTGGAGGCCTTACGGGAACTATATGGTAAGCAGAGAACATAGGCGAGGAGTTGAGGGTGTAGAGCGATTGAGGTGGATCGCGGGGCACGAGGCGAGTGAGTATGAGAGGATTCCTATAGATCGCGTGCGGCGACAATTGGATTTGTGCGAGATATACCCCAGCTTATAGACCATATATGAGGATCGCGCGAGGCGGCATTCTCACCCCGGCCAACACCTCGAGAAGGGCGAGAGGAGATAGCGGCCCGATCGCGATGTAATGGATGCGAGAGCAGCAGAGGCCTATAGATTATGGTGGGTAGCGAGAACTGCGAGGTGTACGTGATCGTCCTGACATAGCTATGATTACAGCAGAGAGAGATCGTCTCTAGAGTTTAGTTCAGCAGCTTCAAACACAGGTGAATGAGACAAGAGGATTGTTAGCGGTTGCGGAGTCACGGGCGGAGAGACTAGAGGCTGAATTCCTCCATGCGAGGGAGCGTATTCATATGTTACAGGAGAGATTGGCAGATCAGTGGGCGGTACCAATAGCCGTGGTACCGTTGAGGACAGAGAGGGCGGGTGAGAGGCGTCGACGATCACGGTCATCACCTGGTGCGGGATGAGGCGTGAGGGTCTGAATAAATGTTAGCAAGGTATAAGAATAAATAAGGATGCCGACCTGCGTGTCGATGATAGAGGAGATGTATTTGTTTAACATCTAAATAAGACTGAATATGTATGTTGATTTGAGTTATGATAATAATAAGAATGCTTTCGTTTTGACTGTTGGTGTTTTGAAAAAGGATAAAAGAGGAATGTGATTAAATAGAAATACACAAAAATATTTATATTTACCACACATGATAGGTTATGGTAGGGGATGGTCGAGCTAACCTTGGGAGACCCCATGTCTCCGAAGTGCTGCCTACATAGCCCATTGCACAAAGCAAGGAGGGGCCTCAGACCGATGTAGTTCTCCCTTAGGACCAGGGAGAGGTGAATTTAGGCAACTTGGTACGATTAGGCAATTGGTTGGTTGGTAAAAATGTTGATATTAATATTGGTAAGGTAAGGTTGAGGGTGTTGGTAATGAATTGGTGATGTTGTAAAAGGTATAAGGGAAGCGAAAGTTAGCCTACCCAAGTGGTAGGGAATCATGCCCTGATTAAGATCAACACACAATCCTAGATGCGAGGCAAAGAGGAAAGATTGCTCCGTAGGTGAAAAGAGCTAAACAAACCACACAACGTAGAACGAGCTTGAAGCCCTAGGTACCGATGCATAGACGAGAAGTCAATAGGTGAAAAGAGTTGTATGATCACAACATATCGAGTGTACGTTACGTCCCTTGAGTTGAAACAAATGGTGAGGTGAGGTGAATGGTATAGCTGAGGTACGGAGAACTTATTACAAAGTGAGTGTTCTGACGAAAGAGAACCTACCCTAAATAGACAAGTCCATGACGCAAAAGTTCTTTTGAATGAGGCTTTTATTTATTGAATGTGGGCGATCGATGCGGGAAGTCTACTGAGGATAATGATTGTATTATTCTTGAGGTCTTCACAAAGCTGATCAATGCGAAGCTTCGATAAAAAGTGGCTGTATGTATGCATAGCATTGTCCTTCGAGGAGCGATCTATTTATAATAACATTTGTGATTTTAGTGCGCCATTGTCCTTGGGAAGCGATCTATATATGATAGCAGCAATAGTTTGGCATATAGCTGTCCTTCGAGGGAGCAGTCTATATATAATTTAGATAGCTAGATGTTCTTTTGGCGTGAAGCATCTAGTTTGGTAGGAAGTTTGACTCAAGAAAATCCCATAAGAAGGTGTTATTTTAATACTTTGAAGTCATGGACTAGACTAAAAAGGGGAAGGCATCGTTAAGGGGAGGTGAGAAGTGAGCTTGATTTTATTTGGAGATGTAGGAAACAAAGTGTATGTAGCGGTAAGTGAGCTCAAGGGATGAGCAGTAGGTAGATAGGAAGTGATGTAACACTAAATTCAACAGTAGAATGGTCGAAGATGCAAGGCATTAAGGGGTTCAGGCTCAGGCTTACCATTAAGCGAAGCTAAACGATAAGTACCTGATCCATAAGTGTGAGTGATTATATAAGGCCCAATCCAATTAGGAGCAAATTTTCCACGTTTACTCTTTTCCAGTTTGGTTACATGTTGATTCTCTTTGAGGACAAGATCACCAACTTTAAAGGTACGCTCATGAAGTCACTTATCATAAGCACGCTTGATACGTTTTTGATAGATTTGAAGGTGATCGAGAAGTGTAAGGCGGCGTTCGTCAAGAAGCTCAATTGGGCTAACCGCTCTTGGCGGAAATCATCGTTGGTGAGAATATCACGAAGAGATATCACGAGGAGGGTATTTGTATTTCGAGAGGCAAGACAGCCTCGGTACCATATACAAAAAAAAGGTGTAGCATTAGTAGAGTACGAATGCTAGTACGATAAGCCCAAAGGGCAAAGGGGATGTGATCGTGCCAATTTCTTCGAGACTCATTGACAACTTTCATGAGGATTTTGGTTAGGGTTTTATTAGAGGATTCGGCTTGTCCATTTGCTTGTGGATAGTAGGGTGATGAGAAGCTAAGTTTGATACCAAAGTTATTTACAAAGGTCTTTGATAACTTATTTTGAAAGATTTTCCATTATCATTATCGGGCGATGAGGAACACCAAAGCGCGAGATAATGTGGTGGTTAATGAACTCTACAATTTTTTTTTTTGGTTGAAATGAGTGGAATAGCCTCCACCCATTTTGTGTAATATTCGGTTGCTGTGATAATCCATCGGTGACGTTGCGAAGAGGAAGGGTGAATCTCACCAATAAGGTCTAAACCCCATTGTGAGAAAGGCCAAAGATCTCGGGCGACCTGTAGGGGGTGGCTAGGAGTATGTTGAAGGTTGGCGTGTTGTTGACACATAACACAACGCTTAACATATTCGTAGCAATCGTTATTGAGAGTAGGCCAATAATAACCAAGGCGAAGGATTCGTTTGGCCACGGCAAGGCCACTAAAATGCCCGCCACAAATACCGTCATGTACTTGTTGGATGGTATGGGTGACCTCCGCACCGGTGAGACATCGAAGGAGGATGCCATCAAAGCCACGTTTATAAAGGAGTCCTCCCATAACAAGATAACGAGAAACGTGTTTAAGAAACGCGCGTTTGCCGGTACTAGTAAGGTCAGATGGGAGAACAGAGGTTGTAAGGTAGTCGTGAAATTGGTGATACCAGGTATCCTGCGAGTTAGCAGACACCGTATTTATCGTACAAACAACCGGGGCTGAATAAGATGGGGCAAAGAGTTGTTGGACCAGGATGAAAATGTCAGAGTCAGTTGATGAAGCTGGAATTTGCGAGGCTAAGCAAGCCATAGTATCCGCAAATTTATTAGTGGAGCGGGGAATGGTTTGGATAGAATAGCGAGTAAATAAGGCTAGAAGTGAATCCACGTAGTGTTTGTACTTTTGAAGTTCCTCATTTTTGCATTGGTAGATGCCCATAACTTGATTGACTACCAATTGAGAATCGCCAAAAATATTGATAGATTTGATACCTAAGTGTAACGCAACTTGGAGACCCAGAACAAGGGCCTCGTATTCCGCTGTATTATTAGTGCAAGGGAAATCGAGTCGGAATGAAAGAGGCATGGGCTCGGCGTCGAGAGGAATGAGAACAACGCCGGCTCCTCCACCACGGTGGCATTTGGATCCATCGAAGAAGAGGGTCATTGGATACGACTCCTCCTTGAGGGAAAGAGTAGCGATGAGTTAAATGCAGGAATGTAAAATTGGTAAATTGTTCCCCTGGTAGAGGGCTTCCATGAAGTTGATCTGCGATGGTTTGTCCTTTGATTGATTTACGGTGGACAAACTCAAGGTCGAGTCGGCGAGGAGCATGAGCCATCTAGCGATGCGTTGGTTTAGATGAGGTTTGGCATACATGTAATGGATGGGGTCCGTGTTGGTGATGACGAAAGTTTTGTGATTCAGAAGGTAGTGTCGGAGTTTGGTAGCCACGAATGATAGGGCTAGGCATAACTTTTCTACATGTGTATACCTAGTCTCATAGTCCACCAAAGTATGACTTATATAATAAACGGCTTGCTCTCGATTCTCGGAGTCACGATGTGCAAGCATGGCCCCTACAGCGTGGTCGGTGGCGGAAAGGTAAAGGTAGAAAGGGCGGTCGTCCTGAGGTGGGATAAGCACGGGTGGCTGCAAGAGATAAGTTTTGAGAGCTTCAAAGGCTAGGTGGCACTCTTCGCTCCATTGAAAATCAATGTCCTTCTTAAGAAGGTGATGGAAAGGTTGACATCGATCCGAGAGTTGGGAGATGAAACGTCGGATAGATTGGAGCTTACCTTGTAAACTACGCAATTGTTTGAGATTGGTAGGTGGGGGCATTTCTAGGATAGCTTTGACTTTAGATGGGTCGACCTCGATGCCACATGAAAAGAGCGATAAAGCCAAGAAGTTTCCCGAAAGGACACAAAGACACATTTCTTTGGTTGAAGGCGGACAGAATATTGTAACAGGTGATCAAAAATAATGGTTAAAACATCGAGATGTTCACTACGATGTTTAGATTTGCCAAGAAGATCGTCAGCGTAATCTTGAGGATAGTGTGCATAATGTCATGAAAAATGTAGGTCATAGCCGGCGATAGGTTGCACCGGCATTCTTAAGGCCAAATGGCATTACGGTAATAGAAGGTTCCCGAGGAGTTATGAAGGTAGTTTTATGTTGATCGGCGGGGCTGACCAAAATTTGGTTATATCGAGAAACCATCCATGAGAGAGAGCATCTCATGGCTGCGGTGAGATCTACAAGTTGGTCAATGATGCTAGCGGGGAAGTCATCCTTAGGGCAAGCGAGGTTAAGATCCAGGAAATCCGTGCATATCAGAAGTCCCCGTCGCTTTAGTAGCAGTGCGATGTTAGAAATCCATTGAGGATAGTCAATAGGCAGAATGAAGGAAACAGAAAGGAGTCGTTGAAGCTCCTCTTTGACCAAGAGAGCAATGCGTGGATGCATTTTTCTCAATTTCTATTTAATTGGCTTGGAATCAGGTTTTAGTGTAATGTTATGGATGGCAATGTCAGGATCAATTCCTGGCATGTCAGCGTAGGACCAAGCGAAAGCTTGGTTGCGAGCACGGAGAAAGGTAGTAAAGGTGACTTGTTCTGATGTGTTAAGGGATTGTCGATCTTCACAATGTGAGGATCTTCCTCCGTGTGGATGTTGATTTCTATAGTAGATTCGTTCAGCATGGTTTGAGTTTCAGATGGTAAGGCGCGTTGAATATAAGAGTCATCCGCGCCAAGGTAAGTGAGGATGGAGTCATCATCCTGACACTCAACAACGTTAATTGAAGGTGAGTCCTCTTGATCATATACGGATACTGAGAAGGGGATAGAAGAGGGTCCTCATTATCGCGTTGATAATTGAGAGGACCTAGGAAGATAGCATTTATGAAAAAAAAAAAAAAAGTTAGGAGGGATAGATTCGGGATCTATTGACTCTGTGGGTGACGAAGGCAAAATGGGTGATGATGGTTCGGTAGGGGTGGCGTCGTTGTCTTCTAGAAGACAAGCGACACGAGTTCCTCTGTGTAGGTGTTTCGGGAAAAGCCGAGACCACTGCGATCATTGTGTTTGCGTGTAGTCACGGGAATGAGTGTATGTCGGCCTTGTTCATAAAGACCAAAACCAAAGCCTTTCCAAGCACGGTGAGTCAAGAAGGTGAGGCGAAGCAGCGATTTGTCAAGTATTGAAAATCAGATTGGAAGGAACCACACCAGAGGGGTTCGGGGGTAATGGAGGATGCGTCAACACCCCCATACGTTAGGTTGGTGCTTGTGATGGGGTGGTCGTAAGAGATTACTTCCCCCCCACATGACGGTCATAGGTAGGATGTGCATGTACCTGTCCGTATTCCTGTGGGGTATGGAAAGAACTAACGTTATATAGGCGATACTCCCCCAGCGTAAGGCGTTGAAAAACATCTACTAAAAGTGCGGTTGGGATGTTAGGCTGCGGGAAGGAAGTGGTTTTGCGGCGGTGGTTTCATCGATTGAAGGCGTAGGTGCGGTTGAGGTGGATGGTTGAGGTACATTTGAAGAGGACGGTTGGGTTGAATGAATGGGTGTCTTGATTGGTATAAGCACATCGTTAGGGCGGTATAACATATTGCAGGTTTTAAAGGGGGGAGGATCAGCTTTTACGGTGTAGGACTTCCCCTCGTACTCAAATTTTATGCATCATGTAATGTTGAGGAACGCATCCCATAGCCGGATCGAGGGCGACCTAGCAATATGTTATATTGGAACTCTCCTTGAGGACATAGAAGAGTTCGGGTAAAGTACGTGGTCTACCGAATGTTGAGGATCACGGTGCCTAAGGTAGAGGTAATAGCGTCATTGAATGACCGTAACATGATGGGATTGGCACACATGTAGCTAGAAGGGATATTCATTTGTTGGAAGGCTTTTGAAGAGATGATGTTTAGGCTAGCGCCCCGTCAATCATAACACGATGTACCCGAATGTCCCGGACGTAAGCTGAGATGAAAAGGCGAAGTCGGGATCTTACATACCAAAGTCAACAATTTCATCTTGAGAGCTGATGCGCATGACTTGTTTGTACGAGAGGCGAAGTGGTTGGGGCAGTGGGTTGTTTGGTGAGAGAAGCAACGTGATTGGGTGTTAGAATGGAGGCAACAGGCAGGGTTTCATTAGGTAAGACCTCGATCCCTTGAAGAATTTCAACGAGAGCTTGTCGATGGGATTCAGAAGTCTGAATGAGATCATATAGTGTCATTTTTACGGGCGATTGGTGAAATTTGTTTGATCATGGCTCGATGGGAAACTCCATTAGAGATGGGGTAAGCGGGTCCACGAATAACCACTTTGGGTGGTGGTGCAATCGGGATGCTGGATGGAGAAAGAGAGGACGCATGTGTGCTTTCTTTTGCTTTCTCGTTGTTTTTCTGCGCTCGAGTAGCAACACTAATCATATTAATCTCGTAGACCTGAGATGAAGAAGATGGTTGGGATAAATCATGGTCTTGAGGTGGGGTTGTAATAATGATAGATCTTGGTGAGGCGGGGACGAGATGGTATAGTAGAGGAATTGAAGCTAAAGGTCTCTCCCTTCGTAAGTTGTCTTTCTTAACCTTTGTATACGGGAGAGGTGTTGACGAAGGATGGTTTTTAAAGCTTTGCATCCCTCCACATCATGTCCTGGTGTGCGGTGATAGGCGCAGATTTTAGACTCATCGTAACCTATAGGTCGAGGTTTAGACGGGTCATAAGGTCTAAGTGGGGGTAGGGAAATGGTCGCATTCTCCACCAACATAGCAAGGATTTTGGCGTAAGATCCTTTGAGTGGGTCAAAATCGGAGGAGGATGAGGGTATTGGTTTTGCGGGTTTTGGTAATGTTTGGGCGTGGTTGGTTCGTACGGGTGGTGGTTTAGCCGAGGGGTGTTGACACGTGGTTTTCACTAAACGTGGTTTCTTTGGCGCAGAAGCTATATTCAGCTGGTTAGATGATGAGGCTACAGATGACGTGGTAGCGGGAAACAACCACGGAGAAAGGGGAGTGACAGAAAATAAATCCTTTGATGATGGAGTTCGTTTAGGGTTGATGGGTGGACAGGATATGTGGGGTGACAATGTTGATATACCCTTTGATCTCTGTATAGGTGCAGAAGGCGTAGGTCGTTTTGAAGAAAACGCAGGAGGTATGATATATTGATGCAAGGTGGAGGGATGAGGTCCCAATATGGAAGGTAGGTGTGACGATGATGGTTTTGATTGTGATAGAGGCACGGATTGAGTTTGTCTCCTAGGTGGCGGGGCGGCTTTATTTTTGGATAAATCAAGTCGCTTAGGCGGGTGCGTTAGACTAGGCATTGGTGAGGTCCCAAGTGTAGGGGAAGATTTGGTTAGGTTAATAGAGGGGGATGGGCTACTTGGTATAGATACGGGGGGTGAGACTGAGGACATAGGCATTTTGAGTTTCTGTAAACACTTAGGATATATGGTAGAGGTGTCGGATCGGTCACCTGCATTTGAGTAGAATAGGGGATACTCAAAGCGCTCCCATAGGACTCGTCATCTTACGGAGAATGACAATCTTGAGGCATGAATTGTAAATTTAGTACGGAAGAAAGGCGGGTTGTGATTCCAGTCCCTTTGTGGGTGTGATACGGGGGTAGATGAGAGTCTTGTATCAATAGATATTAAGAGGTCGACCGGTTGTTGAAAAGATTTAGGCGATGAAGGACTAATAGGCGGGAGGGCATGTTTGAGAGAAGTGCAGTTATGGTTAAAGAATTTGGTGATGTTGGTGCAAGAGATTTCGTCTAAGGATGTCAAAAGGAGTGGCGAGCCTTCCTCTTGTGTGCAAGAAGCGGTAGAAGAGGACATTTGGGAAATAGATAAATTAGATAACATCCGTTCGCAGTCTTGTAGGGATGGTGTGTAAGAACTCATTGATGAGAAGAGAAGTGCAGGCGTTAACTCTTTTATGGGTAAAGGAATGATTTCACTTTGGCTTGATGGTGGTGAAGGAGGTTCGGACTCTGTGTTAGTGGAGAAGGCTTGATTCAAAATTTTCTCGATAGAGGCTTTTGGTATTTGGAGTCGAAGCTGCATGGATCTCATGAACACTCTCCTCGGCTAAGATATCTGGTTTTACGTTCTTGTTGGATGAGTGATTTGGGAATGGTTTGTTGAAGATTTTCAAATTTCGGTTGGCGGGGGCATTAGGATTATCGAGGTTATATCACTGCGTCAACCATTTCTGCACTATGTTTTTCAACATTTTGCGAGTTTTCATGACTATGTCCTTTTACGCGGTGAAAATTCTGAGAAGTCATTTTCTTTGTACAGGAAGGTATAGCGCGGGTAGAATCAAACCGGAGTGGGGTTTAACGGGAGGCAAGGCGATAGCTCGGCTTTGAGCAATTTTCCAAGATGACACCATAAGTTTCTCCCGAGGGAGTGTAATTGATGGGCTCGGCTTTGTACTTATAGGTGGTTTTTGGTGGGGTATTAGACGGTGTTTGAGATTTGACCATCACCGCGTGGACAGCTCCTTTTGATTTTGAAGAAGTGGACGTGTGAGGAGTGGTGGTGTTTGGTTTATTGGTAGAATCTGGAGTTCGAAGTGGGGTTTTTTGTTGTGACCGCAATTTCTCTTCTTCTAAGGCTCGAATTTCTAGTTTCAGAGCCATGGTAAAGGCCTCATCAAATGTGCGGAAAGTTTGAATTTGAAGAGTAGGAGAAATGTGCTTAGCACATGCCGCGTAAAAAGTTTGATAAGTTCGGCTGAGGCAAGGCATATGTAAGTTGGTTGATAAGGCCCGCCATCGTCAGCGAAATCTGCGATAGATTCGTCTTGAATTGTCGGATGGCATAAAGGTCGGTGATAGATACTTTCTTGGCAATGTTAATGGAGAAATGATCAAGAAAGATTGGGCTAGTTGGTTAAAAGAGAAGATTGAGTCTTTGGGTTAAAAACCTTTGTACCACTCAAGGCGGGTCTGATAAGGACATGGGAAAGGTGCGGAGTAACAAGGCATCATCATGAGAAATCAAATAACAAGCATGTCTAAATGATGAAGTGTTGTTGAGGTCCTCTTTCTTGTTAAAAGCGGGTAAATTTTGGTAATTCCCATTGAGGAGGATACGAATGAAGGGGGACGAGAAGGGTGAATAGGCTCCGACAAACTTGTTCGTATGTTAAGGCGCTACGACTTCACAAGCAGAGGCCTCAGTTTTGCATTTTGTCCATCATTTGTTTGATGAAATCCGTGGTTGGATGAGATGATGGTGCGATTGTGGTAAGCGGAGGCAAATTGGGCCAAGGGCCTCCATTTGGACAATGGTGGGGTTAAGTGTTGATAAGGTATGGAGGATGAATATGTTGAGGTGACCAGAATAGGGATGTCCCATATAAGATGTTGAGTCACTTTGGATACGTGTATGGGAATGAAAAGGTAGGCGGAGCTTGAGAAGGAAAGCTAGTGTGGATAGGTGGCGAGAGAGCAAGTCATGAGCGGAGCGATCGATGCAAGAGAGATGAGGTAGGGGTAGTCGGCGGTAATGATATGTGGGGTCCAAGATTAACCAACGGAAAGCCAATCTGAGTCGTATGAACCTCTGAAGCCGTCGGATTGGGAGACGGGGCTAGAGATGCAGGAAGCAAGGCGGTGTTATCAGGCGGAGTGGGAGCTAAATGAGCAGCTATACTAATAGGCATACCAACAAGGAGCTGACCATCAGGCGTACGGTCAGGGGTATGAGACAAATAGTATTGTACAGCGCTAGAATTAGCATCCAGAAACTTGGCAAAGTCCTTATCTCCCACAGGAATTTTAGGAACCTCGCTGGTATCCGTAGGATTCCCCACGAGAATGTGAAAGGGTGATTCGAGGCAAAAAAGAGCAAGCATGTGAAACCATGGCGGTGGCTGCTTTGAGTGATAACAACCATGGGCAGGAGTTCACGGTAGGGTTTCAATCTCATCGGGAGCAGAAACAAACTCAGGTATTGGTGAAATTGGTAGGTTCTTTGGTTTGTCGGGAATTGGGAAAAGCGATGGCGATATCGGTCTCGTAACCGATGTCGGTTATACTATAGCCGACGTCGGTCAGGTAACCGATGTCGGTGTAAGAAGTCTGGGCTAACAAGATATAAAAGGCTGCTAATTTGATTTTTAACAACGTTTAGTATACTTGTCCAGTTATTGATCACAGAAGACAGGGTATGAGAAAGAAAACAGAACTAAAAACAAGCAAGATGCACACGCAAATCCAGAGACTAACCCTAGGGTTAATTTTAATTATTGTGGGCTTATGCCTTTAGACGCGGAATGATGTCAATCCTAAACAAAAGACTTAGGGGAAATGTCAAGTTGTTTTGGCTTATAAGGTTACCTCAATCGGGCGGAGGAATACCGCGGAAAAGGGGGATGTTTGAGCTGTTGTGTTAATTGTGAAGTGATTCGGTATGTGTTGTGCAGTGAAAGTAAGATTAATTTCTTGTCAATACCGTGGATATCACCCCCACGTGTACGACCTGTTACTTAATCTATGTTCGCTAGAATTGAAAACAACAAAGCGATGTCTGATGCACGTGTTTTAAACCCAAATCGAAAATGATATTCGATGAAGCAAAAGAGATGACTTTCACTAATGCGAGATGTAAAAAGCAAAGCAAGTTCTTTTATCAAAATAATACAAAACCTTGTGAATATCTTTTAGAAGAAGAAAACAGCAAGTATACTCCCTATATGAAAGCAAGTAAGAAAGAAAGAAACCCAAAATGGGTCCCACCGGGCGTGCCAAAATGTTTCGCTCGGAATGTTTCGGCTTCTGGGAATAGAGTTGCTTCTATCCTTTCATTCCTTTTAGAAACAGATAAGGTTAGGGCTAGGAGGAATACATTGAGCGTCGAGATGGTGTGCGCGTACCGTAGAGAAAGATCGGGTTATTTGCGAAGAACTCCTTTTTGTCTTGGAAGGACTACTGTGAAATAAGAACACAAGACCACACGATTTTGATTAGACAATAAATGAGGGAACTGCCTTGGGCCCAGGAAATATAAAACTTCCTTTCGAAGGTGGTCAGTTCCCCTGCTAATATGAATTAACACAAAAGACTGTAAGATATCAATTAAATTGCTACGTTGAACTGGGTAGGGGAAAGGCTGGTTTTTGGTTATAGTCAGGATAACCGAATGGTTCTTTGATAACCGATATCGGTATGGTCTAGGATCTGAAGGTTGGTTGTTTTGTGGGGGTGGTTGTGTTGTTTGGTAGTTGTGTTATTTGTAAGGCTGTATATAGGTGATATTAGGAAATAAGGTGATGAGAGGTAGATGAATGATAGTTAGATGCTGATAGCACTTTTTGGGTAGTGGATCTAGGAATGGATTTGTGAGGATTGTGCTTCAAAAAGTCTAAGAAATGTTATTAAAGAGGACATGCAAGATGTAACTTACTGGTTATTGACGAAGATGCAGGTCCAAGAACTCGATGACAAAAGGAGAACTCTAGGTAGGATGGTTGGACAAGCGAGAAGATGAAATATCTCCCTCCAGATGATGGTGAGTATCGAGAACTCAGGCACATTACATTGCGATTTTGGGCTTGATCTCCTTTTGCTGCAACTCTTCTGGTTTCTTCACTCGTCTCTGCTCGGTCAAGTGAAGATCTGGACTCTCTTGATCGCTCCCAAATGATCTCTGTTGATTCCTAAAATCCTTCCACCCTTGTTTCTGGTTAGGGGAGCCCATTTTACAGGGAACCGATGGCGGTTACGTAACCGACGGCGGTCGAGTAGGAATCGGCATCGGTAAGGAAAAAGTAGGCTATTTTTAGTAAAATAGCCCACCTTCCCTACTTTTCTCCCGAGGGATTAGTTGCGGGCTTGGTCAAGTGACTAGAAGGTCGGTTTTGGGTCCGAGAAAGGGGTCATTAGTCATGGGTGTAGGTGTAGACCAAGTTATAGGTCTTAATTAGGTTAGTTTAGGGTTAGGGCTAGGTCATGATGAAGTGGAAAAATGAGGTGGCAGGTGAGATGATGTGGATTTGTCAATTACAAGGTAATTAATAAATAATTGTGTAAGGTTTAGGTGATGAGGTTAGGTTGCGAGATGAGCGAGCATTTGGCTCCACTAGTTCCTGGGGGCTATAAATTTACATTGGAGAGGGTCACATGGGTGACCTGAGGGGTTCAAGGGGTTGGGTGCATTTTCTTGTCCCTCATGTCTCTTTGGAAAAGGGTACAAAGGGGACATCAATTTTCACATCGTGCCTCCATGTGACACTTGGCAATCATTCGTGCAGTGAGAGGTAAGGCTCTAACTAGCTCCCGAGGCTTAACTTGCGATGTGGGAGGTCATATTAGGGTCTGGAGGCTAAAAAAGGGCTAGAAGAAATTTTATGTCCCTAATTTTCCTTTGCTAAAGGGACAAAAGGGAGATAAAAATCCACCAGACTCCTAGAGCTGACATGTGTCCTCTTGAAAATTTGGCTAAGTTTCGAACCTTGAGAGTGAACTTGGGGGTCTAATATCTTGATTCCTCCATTTAAACCCTGAAAAGAGGATTCTTGATTTGGTCCCTTACCTGTGCATGAAAAAAATTATTGTAGACCTATTACACCAAGGTTTTGTGAAAATTATTATTTCACCATCTTATAGGTATTTTAATTACCTTGATGACGATGTTTTTTTAGCTCCTAATTTCATACAGAGATCCTAGAATCACTTCCTGAAGTTTGGTTGCTTTTTTGGCCCTATGTACTACCTAGGCCTATGAAAAAACTGATTTCAAACCTATTACACAAATGTGTTGTGAAAAATATGATTTCACCATATTGTATGGATTTTAATTCCCTTTCCGATGATGTCTCGTTTAGTTCTTAACTCCATCCAGATCTCCCGGAATCACTTCCCGAAGCTCGGTAGCTCTTTTGACCATGTGCACTAACTAGGCCTGAGAACCTTGTTTTTGATGAAACTACTCCAACTCCTCCAAACCTTTCCTAAATCTTCCAAAATCAATTTCATGATTTTATTAGACCTTAAATTCACCTCTATGTTAGATTTTTCTCCTCCATTCCGCTTCAAGGGTTTGTATTGGTCTTGGGAAGGCCAGTGGTAGCCCTTCCCAACACTGCCCAAAGATAACATTTTCCAAGAATTCCTAAAATCACTTAGGGGGATTGACTTGACTTTCCTAGTTCACCTAGGGTACTATGTTAACATCAACTGGGAGGTCATTATAACTCACTAGGTAGACCTAGGGTACCTCGGAAGGGTAAAACATGAAAAATTTGGCACTAGGGTATCATTGTCATGCTAGGAAATCGTCAATTTCCCTGTTGCACATTTGTATGACAACAGCATGGGCATCATGCCCTTATAATTTTAGGGTCAAAACCTACCTACCGAGCCCCCACATTAATTCCATATCATGCACTTATTATGCATACCTACTATCCCCAATAACAACAGGCATATATATTAACTCCATATCCTTTACCCATCACATAGTCCAATTATCCTCACGAATGGAAACCCATACAAGGTCATTTTCTCTCACCTATAGTGTCATCCAATTATCCTCACTAATTTCCACCCATAGAGGCTCCTCGTCCTCCATATGTTGCAACACCTAGAAATCCCCCAAAACTAAGAAATAAACAACCTACAACTAAACAACTTGTCTTACATCCTCCTAAGAGAAGTATAGATGTGACCTTGTCCCATATACATCTACACCTAAGGGGAATTATGCCACCATCCTAGCTGACCTCCTTCAATGGTCGCTTATTACATTACCACCTCCTAATCCATTTGATTATCGTGGATGGAAACGTGTTTGGTATGACTTAAATGTTTTTTTTATTGCAACTGAACACGAGGCCATTCTATAGAGGATTGTAGAGTCTTTCATTTGAAGGTCCAAAATATTAGTAGTTCGATCTTCTTTATTTCTCAATAAAACACAATACCAACTGTTTCACCTGATTCTTAGACGTTTCTTAGAAGTTGACAAAACAGATAAAGGTAAAATGCTAGGAGGAATACTTGTTGAAGATGGTTGAGGGTTGTTGCACGCGTGTTGACTCCTCGATCCACAACTAACCGTGAGAGCTTCCTTTTGGCTAGGAGGAACTACCTAAAATAGAAAGCAAGACCACCAAAAGAGTTAAACAATATATGTAGTGGACTGCCTAGCGTATGCTAGATCCGGGAAGTGTGATACTTCCTAGAAGGTTGCCAATCCACTATTTAAACAAATTAATGCAAGAAATAAGGTAAATATTTGTCCTACTGTAGTCAATATGATTTAGGCATCTCATATAAAACACAATAAGCTAAATCTAATCTAACAATCTGTTGATGCGAAAATATATCGAGGTGGGCAGATCTATGGATAGACGATCAACAGTGTGCGGGCATGGCCCTCTTTGAGTCAAAGCAAAGCGAAACTAGTTTATTGCTATTCTACCAGCAAGAATGCATGCAAGTATCACAATATTCGCCTTCGGGGTTGGGATCTAATCCCGGTAAAGGTACTTCTAACAAAGTAAGAGGAATGGGAAGAAATGAGATGGGGAGATGGGAAAGATCTGAAGGGAGAAAAGAAATGAATTCCAAAGTAGAAAGGTCAGAGGGTCTATGTTTTGGGCTGGTAGTAAACAAAGCCGAACTTACTTGCATAGACGAACAAAGCAATACTGATGAATAAATGACAATAAAGCATAAGTAGATTCAACAGAACAAACATACAGATCTAACATAAGAAAGCTTTGATGTATAACACAGGTATTCAGCACAAAGTCTAAATATTGTATTAATATTTCTTTCTGTTACAAAAAGCTCAAAGTCTTTTCTTCTTACTTCTATTTTTCATCTGAAAAGTATCCACCCCTTGAATACAACAAGTATTCAAGTATATATAGAAGAAGAGAAGGAAAGAAGGCAAAAGCAAACCAACCACTTAATTACAAAGTATCTACAAAAATATCTAAAAGTCAACTGTTGACTTTTGGCAACTTGGTGGATGACATCATCCCATGGTGCAACATGGATGATGTCATCGATTTGTGCCAACGTACTCTTAGATATTTACAAAAAGAAGACGAGAAGAAGGAGACTATTCGTCGAAGTCTCGCACCGAAAAGGAGTGTCCTGCTTCTACTATTGCTTGGGAGAAGTGATGTTGAACTAGCCCGGTATTCGATGAACTTGCTAATCATGGGCTGAAGTTTATCCTGAGCAGGATCCTTGTGGCAATCGCTGATAACTTCACAAGTTTCACATTCATCCACGAGCCTTTCTAGGAGCTTGGCATATTCATTTCCCGCCTCTATCGGGAGCCCAAAAATCACGGTAAGCGAGAAGGTTGTTGATGCATTCGGTGTCAAAAATGGCTTCCGGCCCTAACCCTGTGAGAGGATCTCCTTGAAGATCCGGATAGTTTCGCTTGACCTTCCTCGGGGTGAAAAAGGAGTGAGAAATCCACGGGACATCCTCGGGATGATTTTCTCCATCTCGGTGCATGGCCTCTAAGGCTTCCTCCTTGACTTTATCTATTTTTTCTAGGAAAAACTCCAACTGATCGACCCAGTAGTCCAGAGTAGAAAGGATTTTGTTCGGTGACATAGGGTGCTTGAAGACGCCGAACTTGACCAGATCTTCGACTGAACAGTCAAGCATTTTCTAGAAGGTCTCATGCTGCAACCTAGCATGGTCCAACTCTTCGGAGATGGGTCCCGCAATCACCTGGAGTGCCTTGTTCACCTGATTGATGTTCTGATACAACTCGGTGAACTTGACGATTACTCCCTCACTTTCCTTGAGGATTTGGTCTCTCCAGGTGGATACTACCATACCCTGCTCGCCGATTTTGGCGTATTCATTTATCTTATCCTGGCTCAGGGGCTCAGGAGTTTCGGGCAGTTGTAGGAGGTGCACTGCCCATTTTCTGCAAGGCATGGAGAAGATGTTTATTTTGCTCCTTTAATAGCCTCTTTTCTTCCTTTGCTTCCTGGAGCTTCTTGCAAAGGGCGTCAACTATAGATAGGGCCTCTCCCTGAAGGTTTTCTGAAGAATTCCCCATTATGACTTGGGTCACTATATAATCTATCGGAGACAGATCCTTTTTATCCTTTAAAGGATTGGGATACGTTATCTCCATTACTCTCTCTCCTGATGCACTCTGAGAGAAGCGGATTATAGGCTTTTCCTTCTTGGCCCCCTTTGATGGGATGATGGAGAAGTCCATCGGTGTGATGGGGACTTTCCTCTTTTGTTGGCTCAGGTGCTGAGAGACCCATGCCTTTGGACTTATGGGAGTGGGACCAGAAGTAGAAGAGGGAGCGGCTGCAGTAGTGGAGGGAAAATGCGTTGAGACACTTGGTGGTGGCATTGAAAGAGAGGCCAGCGAAGTACTCAAGGGAGGAAGGGATCTTTGCAGGGGAGGAGTTAGGGTATGGAAGGGATCCGAGAGATGAGAGAAGATATGGTGGGGGATAGCTCCATGAGAGAGGATAACATGGAGGAAGAGGAAAGGGGAGCAGTGGAAGATGCGGGAGAGGATATGACCAAAGGAATGGTCACTTGAGTTACACGAGGAGGAGAAGGAGGAGAGGGAGAAGGCACGAGAAGGGACATCAGCGGTTGTAGTAGTGGCAACATCACGAGTGGATATGCCCATGAGAACATCTTCGGCCACTTCTTTCTCTGGAGAAGCCAGAGTTGCAACTTGTTCTTGTGCGGCGGAAGGGGACTCTCAGGAGCCTCTTCTTGGGCAGAGCTTGACTCGCCCTCTTTGTCTTTGCCTCTACCCTTTGGCAGATGCTTCGGCCTGGAAGGTGCATTGCCCAATGGAGATGTGGTGAAATCTACCCCGATGTAGATGAGGCCATTCATCCTACACCAGTGCTCTGTTCTCCGCAAAGTTTCTTTAATCCTTTCTTCAATGGTGCAGGGTGCTTTGGTTACATCGATTCTGAGAAAATAGCCAGTTGTCCCCATCCATGTCAAGATATACCTGATCAACTTCTTGATCAATAGTTTGATAACCTTTTGGGACAATGGCTACACCGTACTGAATGATTTCTGCCAAAGCCAAGCGGGAGTGATCCTTTCTTCTGAGCTCGACCTCATGATACAGGTCGATATAAATGTCCTCGATCTGTGAAATGTGGATTGGATCGAGTTTGGCCCTAGGAAGATAATTTCTTGGGTCAAAAGTGGGCCTGGCTGGGAAGTTGTGCTTTAGATTTAACAGTTCTAGCTCTGTAAACATCTCCCGGGCTTTGTGGTGGGAAAGACAAGTGTACCTACCCACTGTGAGGGGGAAAGGAGTTCCACCCTTCTTTCTCTTCAAACACTTTTTGTGGTAGGTTATGAGCTGTCTGGATAGCTCCAACAGGATCAGCTTGGGGCCGGCATATCTCGGCAATTTGGTGGGTTCCCCAAGAAGTTGGCTGCCCTGAGATAGGTGAAGGTGGGAAATTGTGTGAATAGGGCCCCCACTTCTCTGTTGCTACGACAATGCTCTTGGTCGTTCGACTGTGAGTCATGTTGGGCCTCAATAGGCAGACGATGCCGTAGAAAAAGGCATCGTTGATTTTGGTGAACTGTGAGATGTTGTTCTCGAGCTTCAGCTCTAGGTAGTACTCATATATTCTCACCTTGGGCCAAACCCCGCATCGGCTCAATGCTGGATAATCCCTCTCCGAGGCTGCAGTATAAACTACATAGGAGTTCATGTAGAACCTCCCCGTTATGGTGAGTTGTTGGAGCTGCTCGGATATGGTGCTACTTATGATCTCCGCCCACTCGAAGCGTTGATCAGGTACATTCTTGCTCATGGTCTCTAGGTACCTGAGCATCCACTTATGAAAGTAATGGGCGTCAGAAAGCCCAAATACTCTACTTAGGAACGTGATGGTATCACTTAGTTCCTCGGAGAAATCACTACGGTGAATAACCTGTGGCCATCTGGTTACCACCTTCTTGTTCTTTAAATATACTTCATTCATCAGCTGCATGCACTGATCTTCATTATCCTCCCATGCCTTAACGCAGTCCTCTTGGCTTACGGCCACGAAATGCCGATGGTGAGGGATGCCAAGCATGATTTCGAAGTGTCGGGAAGTCAGGTTGATTATGACCTCAACTTTTCATTTTGGAAACACCTCATGTCTTTGTTATAGCAGCGGGCCACTACCATCATGAATTCGTTGTTCACTGCACTGACGGGGATACCCCCAGCAAAATGCAGGCCACTATCTACCAGTTTGTCCATCTAGGGACTCCCTGTGACCCTCTTGGTTCTGGCCCAGAAATCTTCCATGTCGATGTGACCGAGCTCTGAGTCTCTTATATCTAGGTCACATTCTACCTGGGACTCGGGCATTCTGACCCTTTGATACTTGTACTTCATCTCTTCCTCTGTAAGCTTGGCTTTACCCTTAGACTTGGTTGGTCTCTTGCTTGATGTAGACATATGTGGATCTGAACTCAATTGCTGATCTGCAAGAAGAAGAAGCAAAACCCAACGCAGAAAAGCCATGTCAGCTGTTAGATCTCCCATTAAAGCATTGACAGAAGGAAGAGTTAGCAATTTTAAGGCCTCAGGGCGCAGGGCGCATGAACACTGCAGTGCAGGTTAATACTTTAGCGCCTGAAGAAAGGTGTTACAAGGGAAAAATCAGCACCAAAGGGTGCAAGGCACAAGGATGCTTCACATGACATTTTTGTTGTTGTAGCGAGAAGTGCACATGCGCCATCCATTATTTTATACTGGGCGCGGATAATTTTCATGTTGTGCGGGGACGAGATGCGCCAAAGGCACATATATTTTTCATGTTACATGGAACTTTTGTGCACCGAAGGGCACAGTTTAGTGTTTGTAACATCAGCTTTACGTGTGCAAAAGGGGAGTTTGGCGCGGTGCCACGAAGGTTTGCATGACATTGTGTTGCTGTAAGAGGGGATGCGCCTGCGCCGTTTACATAGTTTTATACTTAGCGCAAGTAATGTTGGTGTTGCATATGGGGCGAAGTGCGCCAATGGCACATATATATTTCATGTAACATAGAAGTTTGGTGCGCCAAAGGGCGCAGGGTTATTAGGTGTTGCAAGCAAGAAAAGTGCACCTTAAGGCGCAACTGTATTTTATACGTGCAAGCATGGCGAATGCGCCAAGAGGAAATGCAAGTATAATACAAACTTCCAAGATTTATTTCTTTCTCCGAGAGGGGTTTGCATGTGTTTTAAGCCTCTTTTGTAGGGTTTTGGATGGTGAAGGGGGTGCACAGCAAGGAGATCCAAGTGATTTTTGAGGTAGATCCCTCCTTACCAGCAGATCTGGAAAGAGGAGGAAGAGCTTTGGGGGAAAGACAGCCAGAACAGCAAAAGTGGGGGGGTTCACAAATCCATTACCTCCTACCATACAAGTAATCAAGACAAAACACAGGAGGAAAAAGAACCACCTACCCAGAATATATATAGTATGGCAAGAGGTGAAATGGAATCCACGAATGTGACACGAGGACGCGGGCGTCTTTGTGACAGTGCGAGAGGAAAAAAATCACGTGTTTTCTGACTGGTGAAAGTGACAGGTGGATGCGCCTATATATAGGCAAAGGTGCAATAAATGTGCCAACCACTTTTTCAAGAGGCGCACCAAAATGTGTGTTGACACGTAAAATGGTGCGCCCTTAGGCATGCCAAAACACATGTCGACACGGGGATACTTGCGCCTTTGGCATAATTTTAAGATTGCTAACATTCCATTTCATGCGCCCTTTGGTGCACCAAAACATGGCGCAACAATTAATGTGCCAACATGAAGGCACATGCACCTTGGCGCACGCAAAAATGGCGCATCGCGGGTAGGCACACCAAAACGTGTGTCGACAAGTCAAATGGTGTGCCAAAGGAAATGAAGAGGGCACAGTATACTCGTGTTACACAGAGAAAAGGTGCGCCCAACCAAAAGGGACCAAAAATGGCTAAGTTCGAAGAACTAGATTTCCCAGAAAGGGATTTTGTAACGTTCAAGGCGAGAGGGTCCCGACGAGGACCAAGAAAAAAATTTGGTAGGGTTACCTATAAAATTGCCCTCGTCAATTTTACAGGATAACACTGGCTCTTTCTGGGGACTATCTTTAAGCAGAACTCAAGGGTAGAGAATCCCAGATCTACATGTGCCTATCCATTGGGTACCAGAGTCAAAAAACAAGGGTGACGAAAAGGAAAACGCACAACCAACAAAAGCAAACACACGACAAAAACAAACACACAACTTGAAGCAAACTGTACAAAGAAGAGAGCAAGCTCTACTTCCTGAAGATCTTCAGATGCTGCCCACTATAGGGAATCGGGAGCTCGGTTCCATCTAGATACGAGAGATAGAAGCTATTTTCTCCATTGAGTTGCTTGATCTTGAAAGGCCCTCTCCATAGGGAATCAAATTTTCCATGCATGCCCTTCGGCTCTCTCTATTTGTCCCACAAAAGGACAAGGTCTCCCAACTGGAACTCTCTCTGCTTAGATTTTTTATCGAACAGTCTCTTGACCTGATTCTTATGTTTGGTGATCCTGTCGACCACTCTTACTCTCTTTTCTTCTAGTTCTGCTAGATACATGATCCTCTTTTCAAGAGAATTTTGGAAAGTCTCATCTTGAATCGCTTGTGCCAAGCGCAAAGAAGGAAGTTCCGCGAGAAATGGGAAGCTTAAGCGCCAATTCCATATAACACTTGAAAAGGTGACATGCCGAGAGACCTCTTGGGAGTAATACGGTCTACCCACAAAGCGTCATATAATGACTTGTGCCACATCCACTGATTTTCATCAACTAGCTTCCATATGATGGTCACTAAGTTTTTATTACTGGATTCCACCGACCATTTCCTGGGGGTAATAATCGAGGTGTGAGCCAAGGTTATCCGTATTCATAGCAAAAATAATAACTTCCCATGAAGAGAACTTGGAAGCATTATCAAGCAACAATTTTGTTTGGAATGCCAAACCGAGAATGATATTCTCTTTGATGAAACCGCAAACAACCTCGAAGTGGCATGCTTGATGGTATGGCTTCCACCCATTTCGTGAAGTAATATGTTCTTTGTCGCCAAGACATAACTATGTCCGGCACTCGATTGGGGATTGAGTGCCCGATAAAATCGATTCCCCACTTTGCTGAATGGTTCATCAATGATGACTAGCCTGAGGGGAAAAGCAGCCAATTTTGGCTTACCAACAAATTGCTTGTAAGGTTCACACTTCGCTACCCAAGTGGTTATATCCTGGAACAGTGTCAGCTAATAGTACCTAGCCCAAATGATCTTGTGTGCCGTAATGGAAGAGGAGAAGTGACCACCACGGGCGAATCATGAAAACTTTCAAGTAACTTTATCCGTTGTGGTTTATCAACACATCGCAAGAAGATGCCATCAATTCCGCGTTTGTATAAACCATCATCCCAAATGACATATCTGGTTGCTATGAGCTTTATAGCACGCTTCTCCTTTGAAGTCAAATGAGCTGGACACTCACCATAATTGATAAATAAAGTGATATGAAAATACCATTCGTCACTTTGGTGGCGACAAATAGAACCATGGGTAGTGAATCATCTTTCTCCGGTGGCTTTTTGCTCCATCGGTGTGATTATCTTTTCCGTCAGGGTCTTCTGAACCTTGGTTTTCAGCCATAAGCTGACATAGGCCCTTACCCCTTACCAGCTTGGTGGGTTTTATATCTAGGTCGTACTCTTGGACTTTTGCAATCCAATTTCCTCACAAACTCCCTAACTCCTGTTGAGTTATGATTGACTTACCGCCGTGTCGAGAACTAGAACTACCGTATGAGAGTTAGAATGTAGTACCAAGTTCTTAACCGCTTGGACAATGGCGAAGGCATTTTTTTCCAACTGAGTCATTTTTAATTCGTGAGGCTTGAGAGGAGAGCTCATAAACGCAATCGAGGATTCAACATCCTCAGAATTCTTTTGCATTAAAATGGCTGACACAGTGTGCTCAGATGCATAGCTATACATAATGAAATCCTTGGAGAAATCGGGACATACCAGGACTGGTGCGTGAGCAACGGAGGCTTTTATATCTTTGAATGACTTCTTTCCTTCTTCGCTCCACCGGAAAGTTGGTGATCCTTTCATCATGTTCGATATGTGGCGAGTCTTTTCAGAAAAGTCGGGAACAAAGCGCCTGAGAAAGTTCACCTTTCTGAAGAAAGAGTGAACGCTGGTCTTGCTTGTAGGTAAAGTAAGGCTCTGAATGGCCTTAACCCTTTCGACATCTATTTTCATCCCTTCCTTGCTTACAATGTGTCCCAGCAACTTTCCCTCTGTGACTCCGAAAATGGACTTTTCGGATTCAGGGAGATCCCATGCTCTCGGCATCTAATCAATACTTGCTCCAAATGATCACAATGATCATTTCACTGCTTAGAGAACACAGTTAAGTCATCCAAATAAACCACGATGACCTTCCCCATCATGCCTTTGAACGCAAAGTCCATTTCCCTCTGGAAGGTAGCACCAGCGTTGGTTAAGCCGAAAGGCATCCTGCTGTAGGCGAATGTACCCCAAGGGGTAGTGAATGTTGTTTTGAATTGGTCTTCGGGTGAGACTTCAATCTAATTGTAGCAGAAAACCATCAAGCATGGACAGCATTTCTGATCCATCATTTGCTTGTAGAACCTAATCCATTATGGGAAGTGGATAGTTGTCCTTCAAGGATGCTTGATTCAAGTTACGGAAATCCACACATATGCGTATCTCACCATTCTTCTTACGTATTGGCACAATGTTTGCCACCTAGGTACTATGATGGATAGGAAAAATGATCCTCGCATCCAGCATTTTTTGCATTTCCACTTGAATGGTACCCGAGACCTTGGGATTGTAGTGCCTTTGTTTCGGTGGAAGGGTTTGACATCTTCTTTCAACGGGATGTTATGTTGGACGTCCTTTGGTCTGAAAGACTTTAGATCAGCATATGACCACGCCAATACATCCATGTATTTCTTCAGCAACTTGACGAATTTCCGCTTCTCTTCAGGTGTGCAACATTTTCCAATGTTCACAAATTGTGGATGTTCTACCAAACCTAAATTGACCGGTTCGGTTTCTGGGGAGGAGTTAGGATCATCTCGCCTTTTTTTTTTAACAAAACGATCATGCCTGTCGAACAACCGCTCTAGGAAACCATGCCTTTCGGATTTTATTTCCTTTGGTGACATATGTCATCTTTTCCTTCATTTTCCCTATTCTAATCAAGAATGAGACTCACAGTGCGTGGAAGTGAACCCTTCAAAATGAAGCTCACTAAAAATTTTCACTTTTTCAAGAAAGGCAATGAGTTGATTGTTATCGTTGAATACCTGCAGTCTTGAGAATTTTCAAAGACGCTTGGACGGAAAACCACCTCAATGGTATATTTGTCTATTTTCAAACACAGGTGAAGGAGCATGAGTGATGCTAAGACGACTAATGAGTCGGCCATGTCATTCCGAGCTCGTCGGATAGCTTCTATTTAAAAAGTGTCAAACTCCTCAATGTTGTCCCATACCGCATTGCGGTAATGTCTGAGCCTTTCATTCTTCACTTGGTATATCCTTTTAACTTGATTTACAACTAGCTCTACATCACCCTGTACTTTCAAATTCTTGATTCCTCTTTCCTTTGCATCTTGCATGCCAAGCTGAAGAAAGATTCATACTCAATAGTATTATTCATATTGAAAAACCGCAACTTGAAAGAGAGAGGAATAATCTCCTCTTCGGGAGATATTAGCACAGCTTGATCTGCACCCACTAGTCGTGTGTAATCGCCATCAAAGCGCAAAGTCAGATCTTGTTAAGATCCTCTGCTTGATGAGGACATCCATTTTGTCGACTCGGTAGACAAGAAATAGTTTCCCATCCCACGATGATTCGAAGAGAATTTGGGCTTTGGGGTCATCGGAGTTAGTAACCAGGTACTTCTTTTGCGATTCCGGCTCCAATGTTTGCATTATACCTTTGATGGGGATTCTAGCCTTAGACCAGTCCATATGAATCTCCCCACCAACTTCACTGCAAAATCTCCTTCCTAGTAGAATTCCATATGCCGCCGGAATATCAGCAACGAGGACGGTCATCTTTACTCTTTTCTCTGGGAACACCGCAAATGCGAACTAAGCGTCCTTAATCTGACCAATCAACGGAACCTGTTTGGTTTCCAAGGAATAACATCTGCCAAAAGGCTTAGTAAGGGTGAGGCCCAGGGCATGGGTGACTTTTGCTGGCATGACATTATCGGAAGCCCCAGAATCAATTATGCAGTTGCTTAGTTTGTGGCCATTGATTAGGAGGGAGAGATAGAAAGGTTCTATCTTGCCTGAAGTAGATGTTGAGGCAAAATTTATGCGAGATGCAAGAGGAGTAGTAAGCATTCCCTTCTGGGAAACCTGAGTAGTTATGACAGTTTGGCTTTGGATGTATTCGGTCAACCTTACAAGCTGCTCAGGATTTGACTTAAGATATTGACTTGGACATCCGGATTTTGGTCTTTTTAGCGTGATCAATCATATCAAACGCGGCCAAGGGTTGTGTTGATGAAGGAATGAGTCCCTCATTTCGTGATGGTAGGGTAGGATTACTAGCCTTGATAGGAATATGAGGAGGCTGGTTCAGAGGGGAGACAGGGGAAAAGATCTTTTCAAAAAGACTTAATAACAGGTTGAGCGGGAAGGGGACTACCTCGTTTAGTGATGGTTGGAGGTGTGTGTGATACGGCCTTCTCTTTTCTCGCATATTAGCAGCCATTCGCTTCTTTTCCTTGCGAGCGGTAAAAACAGCATATGATTGTCCGCTTGCATACCCTTATGTACCCTCTTCTTCATCGGATTCCTCTTCATCAAATTCCATATACCCAATAGTAGAGTCGCCAGTCGGTTCACCGACATTTTGATCATCTTCACCTAGCGATGAAGGTTCTTCATAATTTTTCTCTTCTTCTTCTTCGATCTCAGCTAAAGCATTGACCAGAGGAGCCTCAAGTGCCAACCACGGAGTGGTTGTGGGAAAACGCGGCCTTTGCGGGACGTTGTTGGAAGTAAAGTTTCTTCATGGAATATCCCAGTATGAAGTGCTAGGAGAAGCTTGGGCTAGCTGCTTCTTTAAAGCAAGCAAGTCGTTTGCCATCTTTTGAAATGCTGGATCAGATGAAGTGGCGGGAGAAGGGGTCGAAGCTTTGAGCTTAGACGTTTCTCTTTTTAACTCTTGAGATATCGCGCAAGTTATCTTCAATTCGTATAAAAGCAACTTGGGCGAGGACCAAAGTAGCGACATGTTCTTGTAAGAGTAAGAAACTTACTTTTGAGCTCATGGCGTTCATGAAGAAACATCTCTAATTTTTGGCGTTGGCGGCATAGCAATAGGAACACGGTTGATTAATGCATTGAAACCCTGGTGATAAAATCACACATGGTTTCATTGGTCTCCTTCTTCAGGTGAGTGATCTTTGATAGCAATGTGAATTCATCCTCGGAAGGCTTATACCTTTCTTCAAATGCAGTCCGTAAGGTAGCCCAACTGGTAATAGATCCGGCCGGCAAATGCTGAAACCATTCCGCTGCTGGTCCTTGCAAGGTTTCTAGAAAGAGGCAAACTGACACATCTTCATGGGTCACATCTAGAATACTACATGACATAATGAATGTAGATATATGTGAATTTGTACTTTGATTCCCACTCCCATCAAATCTTGGGAAATTCTTTCGATTTCCATATGGGAGCGCGTGAACAGGATGTGGTAAGGCCAAAGGACCCATAGCATTTCCCCATGGTAATGCGCCATTTGAAGCGGCTGGAAAGAGAACAGCGTCTTTGGGAGGATGGACCCTTTGAGCAACAAAGCACCTTTGCAAAGTGATGAAGATGCACCTGTGAGAGGTGCTTCCTTCATGGAGGTGAGACACTCCTAGATAACCGGTTAGTTGAACTTAGCGATGGGAAGCGTCTTTGGTGTTATCTTGAAGTTGTGCCTTTGAAGCAGATCGAAAGTAGGATCAACTTCTCCATGAGCTCTCCTGCTATGAGTAAATGGTTCACCCGCCAGTGTACCCTCCAGATCTGCAATATTTTGAAGCAAATCCTAAAAACTCTTTTTGGTTGCGCTTGCTGATTTTTTGAATTTTCTGACAAAAATCAGCAGTATGCACTTTTTAAATATTTAATTTTATCCTTCTTCTAACAACCGATTGCGGTTTAATGACAAAGATTAGCGAGGATAAAATGATGGTAAAGCTTAGTAAGCTGATTTTTGATCTAGACTTGACTTTTTAAAGAGTTTGAAAATTTTGGTAAAGCTATCAAAAACTCGGATCTACGGAAAAATACAGATTTTTGTAAAAACTCGGCGAACTAAAGATCTCTAACTAGCCCGATCTATGGACCTCGAAGAAAATTTTCAGTTTGGGTCACTTTTGCAAAAATTTAGCTTTTGAACAAAAGTTGAGTTTTACAAAGCAGGTAGTGATTTTTATTTTCACTTATTTTAAACATACCACTACCATAGATCCACTAAATCATTCGATCCCAGTAGAGTCACCAAAAGCTGTTGGTCCGAAAATATGTTGGGTGAACAGATCATGGATAGGCGAGCAACAGTGTGCGGGGCATGACCCCTCTTTGAGTCGGCAAAGTGGCGGTTTATTGCTATTCTACCGGCAAGAATGCATGCAAGTCTCACAATATTACGCCTTCGGGGTTGGGATCTAATCCCGGTAAAGGTACTTCCAATGTAAGAGGAATGGGAAGAAATGAGACAGGAGATGGGAAAGATCGAAGGGAGAAAAGAAATGAATTCCAAAGTAGAAAGGTTAGAGGGTCTATGTTTTGGGCTGGTAGTAAACAGAGCCGAACCTACTTGCATAGACGAACAAAGCAATCCGATGAATAAATGACAATAAAGGTACGATTCAACAGAAAAAACATACAGATCTAATATAAGGAAGCTCGATGTATAAAATAGGTATT